>OX438799.1:10322451-10922451 GCA_949316475.1 Hypomecis punctinalis
TATTTGCTAAAATGACGCAATGTCTTCACCACTGCAAGTAGCTCCTTTCTTGTCACACAGTAGTTCCTTTCTGGCTTGGACAGGGATTTGCTGAAATACGCAATCACCACTTCTTGGTCTCCTTTTCTTTGCGACAATACTCCTCCAATGCCGGTGTTGCTGGCGTCAGTGTCCACGATGAACTCGTGCTCGGTGTCCGGAAAGCCAAGAATAGGCGTATTACAAAGTCGCTCCTTTAGTCCTCGAAAAGCTGCGTCGCAATTTTCATCCCAGAGGAAGGGCCGTTTTTCCTCAGTCAGTCTATGCAACGGCTTAGCGATGTCAGCAAAGTTCTTCACGAATCGCCTGTAATAGGAGCATAATCCCAAGAATGCTCTGACTTCCGTCTTGTCTTTTGGCACAGGCCAATCCTTCACAGCACTGACTTTACCTGGATCCGTCTGAACACCAGCTTCGGAAATCACATGTCCCAAGAAATTCACTTGCCTCTTAAAGAAGGAACATTTCTTCGGACTCAGCTTAAGATTGGCAGCACGTATTTTTGTTAGGACTCGTTCCAGGTTTTGCAGGTGGTCTTCGAAGGTTTTTCCCACAATTATGATGTCGTCTAAGTAGACAAGGCATGCCTCACCAATTAGTCCCGCAAGAACTAACTCCATTAACCTTTCGAACGTGGCGGGGGCGTTGCACAACCCAAACGGCATCACTTTAAATTGCCACAGGCCTTTTCCCGTAGAAAATGCGGTCTTCTCCTTATCTTTAGGGTCAATTTCCACTTGCCAGTACCCGCTCTTCAAGTCCAGCGTAGTGAACCACTTCATGCCCGTCAGTGTATCCAACGTGTCATCAATCCTCGGCAAAGGGTAGCTGTCCTTCTTCGTTACGTCGTTGAGTCGTCGATAATCAACACAAAACCGCATACTGCCGTCCTTCTTTTTCACTAGAACCACTGGCGAACACCACGGACTGGATGAAGGTTCTATCACACCATTTAGCGCCATGTCTTCAATCATTGACTCAACTTCTTTTTCTCGAGCCACTGGTATCCTTCTTGGCCGCTGTCGTATCGGTGGCACGTTTCCTGTATTTATCGTGTGCTTCACTAAGCCAGTCTTCCCGTTGACAGCATCATCGAGGGCAAATATGTCGGTAAAGCGCTGTAGCATCTTTTTCGCCATCAGAAATTCTTTTTCAGAGAGATCTTTACGGGAATCTTCCAATAGTGTTGACACGTTGCAACTCCCAGCACAGTTGTATTTCTCTTTTGGTTGTTCTTGGCATCTGCGCATCCAGTCTACTTCTTCGCATGTACCAATCGGGGTTCCTCCTTTGATGAGTTGTGCCTCGTTACTTGTGTTGAGCACACGTACCACAGCAGTATTAGTAGTCCTCACCAAAGTTCGGGCCACTAACCATGGTTGATCACCTTCCGATTGTTCTATTAGCACACATCGTTGTTGATGTCCCAACTTTGGCGGTAATCTAACTGCCACAATGGTTTCCGATCTAGGTGGAAGGACTGTTCTCTGCAGACAATAAACCTTTCCCGATATGGTGCCTTCCATGAAGATTTCTTCTCTTCCACATTTCAAGATTCCTTGGTTGACGTCAATCTCACAATGATGTTCTCGCATGAAGTCAAGACCCAGAATGCAATCGTCAACTATATCTGCCACAATGACTTTGTGTTGGAAAGTTTTCTCACCCAACTTTAACTCCACCAGCTTCTCTCCTCGGACGGATATGTGCTGGCCGGTCGCTGTCAGAAGTTGAACTGTTTTGCAGCTTTCGAAGTTCGGAAGAAAGAGCTTAGCCAATCGGGAACTGATGACAGTGCGAGAAGCTCCAGTATCCAACGTCAGCTTGCACGAAGTTCCGTTGATGGCACCATGGATGATCAGGCTGTTCCCATCGTGAGCTTGTGAGATCAAAATCTTTGGGGCCTTTTTTAGACCGGCCAGCACCCGCCCCTTGGTCCTGGCGCTTACTCGTTTCCCTGCTGCTGTGTGGTGTCACGGTGCGGCCGTTCCTCCTGTTCTTCTAATGGTCGATCCACCCTCGGTCGACGTGGCTTTGGGCAATTCCGCCATAAATGGCCTCTTTCGTCGCAGTTGTAGCATCTAGGGCCAAATCTTGTACGAAGTGATGCGTTCTTCACCTCCCTTATATGCTGGATATCCTTCGCTGGATTTCGTACAGCCTCGACTTCTAAGGCTTGAGCCAAAGCTTCCTTTAGTGTTTTAAAATGCCCGAGTTTCACTGCAGTTCTTACTTCGAAGTCTGCTATCCCGTTAGCAAACGCTTCCACTAGATGTTCGTCGTTGGGTAATGGCGCGGACTGATAAGCTTTCCGGAATAGTTTCTCCACCTCGACGGCCCACTGTTGAAGACTTTCATAACGACGTTGCACCCTGTTCTTCAACTGCGCTCGGTACACACGTTCCAGGTGCTCATCACCATAGCGACTTTCCAGCGTTTCCATTAATTTATCGTAGGTCACTTCCTTACCCACGGCATCCAGAATACTCAGGGCTTCGTCACGAAGGCTCATGATGAGGGCGTTCTTGGCTTGGTCCTTGTTCCATCCATTGGTTTGAACGGCGGCGTCAAATTGAATTTTGTAGGCTGACCATGATGATGTCCCGTCGTAAGGCGTCACTTTAATCTTTTGTGAGGCTGGCGAGTAGGTTGTAGATGCAGCAGTTCCACCTCCTAACTTGATGACGTTGAGGGCTTTCCTTACATCGGCGATTTGTGCTTCCGCATCAACAATTCGGGATTCATGCTCCTTTACGCTGGTATCAAGCTGCTTAACCGTGTCCTTGACCTCTTTTATCTCACTGCCCAAGGTCGCCTGCAAGCTTGTAAGGAGTTCTTCTTTTTGGCGAGCCTGATCCTCTCTGTTGCGGTCTAATTTGTCTTCTAGCTGGCGAGTCATAGACTGCATCATTGACATCAACGCAGCCATATCAAATGCCGCAGGAACAGCTGGTGCCGTGGCAGGTGCCACAGCAGGTGCTTCCGAGTGCCTGGGGTCGTTGTTGGTTGCCTCGGACTCGCTGGCTCCCATTAACAGCGAATTGTTTCCGAAGCGTCGCTGGTCGACCTCCTCCTGGCGGCGCTCCTGCTCCTCTAGTCGACGCGCTTCGTCCTGTCGTCGCTGACTCCGTGTGCGCGGCGTCTCTTCGTCGTATGGTGTTACCGGCATTTTCAATTATCCACCCTTCTGACACCAAATGTTACGAGATGGGTTCTTGGATAGTCAGTTAAAATGCCGATTATTCACTTTGCACTTTATTGCACACAATCACTTCACAAAAATCACAAAAACACACGACACAACTGGTTCGCACAAACACTTTACACTGGCACTGATATTCACACAAGCTAGTCACTTCACAATCACTGGTATCGCACACTAACCCGAGTAGTTATCGCTTCGACGGTAAACGAATAAACTGAACTCCAAGGGTCGGCCGGCGTATTTATATCCGTTATTTCCTACAGTCTGGAACCTACGAGATATTTCGCAACATTACTCGATCTTAATAAACGCTATTGTGTTAACAAGTAAACAACTTGAAAGTTCGAGAATCCCCTATTGTTTTTCATTTACGTAAACACCCAACAAAAGACGAGATACAAAGACTGATCCCGCTCGAGTCATTAAGCCATAAAACCGAACACAAAAGGCACCAATAAAAAAAACGCAAAACAATATAGAGCTTCCCAGAATCGTATACACCACAGATTACATCATAGTTACTGCATACCTACAAAGGTACGCAAAAACTCTACTGCGTTACAATATATATGAGCGACCATTTTTGACAGACTTTAACGGAGGAGGTATACAATTCGACGCGTATATTTTTTTATTGTATAACCACGCATAACTTTTACATAGTAGTCCGATTTCGATGATGAGTATACTTCGGAATTGGTTCCATTTAAATTTTATCGAAATCGGCTGAGCCATTTTTGATAAATCGATCCGTGCGAAATATCCGTGGATTCTGTAAACGGCTGAAATCGGTCATGCCATTTTTGAAAAATTGCTTTAAAATGTTTGGTTTTGGCTTTATTGTTTTGTTATAGCAATGAGACTTGTACTCGTATATTCTGTATACGCTTTTGATTGCAGAAAGAAGTAGCTGTAGCTTTTAATATTGAAGATATTTGATGTGTACTGTGTTGTGTAGTGTTAGATATTTCGTTTGATACTAAGAATATGAGTAGATAATAACTCGGTACAAACTGTCGATAGGTAATGTAATTATAGTAGGTACCTATTGACCGCTCGCTATTAACCAAATATCGTTTCCAATAACATAATCTATCAATGTCGGTTCTGAAAGAAAAGCTCATCAAAGCTACGTACAGGTACTGCTATTATCCTGTATCGAATAGATTGAAGTAGGTGTGACGTGCTCGTATTACCGCTCACTACCTCGCTGCTGGCTTTGTACAATACAATCAGAACCATAGAGGCCCCAGTATGACTTTGTATAGATTGTTCGTATTAGGCATAGGACGTCCTTTTCTCTCCAATACATTTATTACTTGATATACAGGGTTTTGTAAGGCGGGTGTCACTACCTCTTGACCACCACGGCTTCATCCACGACCTCACGATTTTAAGGCGGGAATCTTACAATCGTGAGGTGTTGGGTTCGAATCTCCGGTCCCGTACCAATGAGTTCTTTGGAATTTATGTACGGAATTTTACACCACAGGCTTTTCGGTGAAGGAAAACATCGTGAGGCAACCTGCATACATCCGTAGAAGAAATTCGACGGCGTAGGTATGTAAATCCACCAACCCGCACTGGGCCCGCGTGGTGGATATGGCCCAATCACCCTTCGTGGGTAGGCCTACGTACTGCAGTGGACTTCTAAAAAGGCTGGTACAGTACATACAGGGTTGTTTCTAATCAATTAGCATCCTCTTAGGGGGTTATTCTGTACATCAAGATTAACAACTTTTGTTCAACGACTTTTGTCAAATCTCAAAAAAAAGTTGTTGTACCATAGAAAAATATCGTTCACCCGTGACAAAATGTATGGAACAGCTGATTTTTTTTAGTTTTGACAAAAGTCGCAGAACAAAAGTTGTCAGTTTTTATGTTCAGAATAAGTCCCTAAAAGGATGCTAATGGAGTAGGAATAACCCTGTATATCTCCAATAAAATCGGTTGGAAGCGACTTGCGTCCAGCAATATGTCGTCTCAATCTGGTTAGGACCTAATTTTGAAACAAACTTTTTGCTTTCGTCTCAGTTGGAGTGCGAAATTCAAATATTTCTGTTTTTCTTTTTGGCTTTTATAGACAAACTGGTCATTGTAACTTTGCAAAAACTCATTTAGCGGTCATGAATAGAAAGCGTTTACGAGTAATATACGTGTATATAATCCAAATTAGTGGTCAGTTTCTGCACGAACGTGCATCAACTGATTTTCACCTTAGTTTTTAGTTAGTGGACTCTGTGCATAAACTGGCTTCTATTTTGATTTTTAAGTGTATACAGGGTTATTTCTAATCAATTAGCATCCTTCTAGGGCCTTATTCTGTACATCAAAACTAACAAATTTTGTTCTACGACTTTCGTCAAAACTAAAAAAAAAAAAATCAGCTGTTCCATACATTTTGTCGCGGGTGAACTATATTTTCTATGGAACAACAATTTTTTTTTGAGTTTTGACGAAAGTCGTAGAACAAAAGTTGTTAGTTTTAATGTACAGAATAATCCCCTAGAAGGATGCTAATTGATTAGAAATAACCCTGTATATGTACTTCGTTAACGTTACCTATTCATGTTCGCTAACTGAGTTTTTGTAAAGTTACAATGAGCAGAAACCAAAAAAATATTGAATTTCGCGCGCTGACCTAATGAATTCACCTTAATATCACAACTATGCCAATAACTCCAACCAATAATAACCAATAATAATAATTACGGTAGCCTTTATGGGGGGGCCCCCCCATAAAGGCTACCGGCAAGTCACCACCCGCTACGAAATTTTGAAATGGGCATATTTACTCGTAGCGGGTGCCGTACCTCATTCCGTAGTCTAATTTTACAAAACATTTAAAATATCACCGAAATAGCCCAGTTACGATATTTCAAGTCATTTTATATGCCTTAGTTTCCATTTATACCTTTATCCTTTTTATACCTACTACTGTTTTTATATTTCATAATAAAATTGTAAAAGGGGCCTCTGGGCTTAGGCTCCATTGATGCCTAATAAAGCACCAGGCTAAGCCTGTGATTTCAATTGAATAAAGATAATAATTATAATAACCAATGCTCACAGAGTACAACAAATTACATAGTCATATGCACTGCAATGAATAAAATGCGTGTAAGAAACATTCGATGCATCTGCAATACACAATATTTTGTAAACATGCGTTTTACGGTGTAGGTATGTGTCGAGGGACTTCCTAAATAGAGTAGTTGATTTTATTTTCTGTAATTTCGGGTTTGACGCATTAGTAGGTAAAATTTAAGTAAAAGTCGTAATGATGCCTACAATGATATCCAAGAATATGTCCATAGTTTATAGAAATACTCTTTACAAACTTTCTCTAGACGATTGGAACCTAACAAATCCCTATCTGTTTTGACTTGTAAAATATGCAGCAAGTGTAGCATGTTTGATCAAAGAGGTTTTTGGAAAAGTTGCAGAAAGTTCTTTCCTGTTTCCGGTTGAGGTGAAATTTTGCTTGCATTATGTAATCAGCAATGTCACTCAGTATAAAGTAGACCAAAGCTACGGAGAGGGCTATGCTCGGAGTCTATACGAGATCGTGAGAAGGAGAATTTGTAAACGAACTAAAGTTATCAACATAACATTAGCAAGTTGAAATAAATGTAGAGCACATATTTTGTTAAACATATGACAATATATAAAGTTGTCGAATAAAAACCACGTAGCAGCAAGCGTAGCGTAGGACGCCTACCGATAAGGTAGCGCTTCTAACCCGTGTTATTAGAAATCAACAGGACTCCTACGTCTGATAATGGTAATGATGATGATTAATGTTACTCATTTAATTTTAGATGCTTCAAAATAACTTCGGATTCACGTTCATTTCATGACATGAAATATTTGAGACTCTGCACTGTATAAAAGTCTCATTAAATTAATGTGTCATTTTTTACAAAATAAAAACCAATAAATGCCAAAAGTGGTATACATTTTTAAAACTAAAACAAAATTACATAGTAGAACAAAATTACGACGCTCGACAAGTAAGATTAATTTATTAAACTTCGTACAGAGTATCGTACAGTTGCAAATTAGGTGTTCTGTAAAATCTCGCAAGTTTTTTAACCACGTTTATCTAATTAACAGTTTAATTAAGTACATTGCAGCTCACAGCGTTTTGTGTTACACTTGCTCATATTTAACGTGCACAGTCAAAAAGGAAACAAAAGAATACAAAGTTATCTCTTTATCCATTTTTCATTCGTCTACCTACGTAATTTAAAACTTCTCGGTTTCGCAAAGATCTCCGATTACCATTTAGGATAAATCGGTTAGTATAATTAACTTCATTTGAATAAGAAAAACAATCGGGGAAAGAAATTCGTACATTTAAAATTAATTAAGTTAATTTTAAAAAATAGCCCCGCCAAAACAATGACTTTTTCATGCAAATGCCTCGGATGGTTTGCATCCACGCGTAGCAGATTTTTCATGAAAAATGACTTGAGCTTTTGTACCAGTTAAGTACACTGTATGCGCTATTAAATTACGTAATATGAAAACTTTATGAAGAAACTACAGTTAAATAATTTTAAAAATGTTATTCTTATAACCTAATTAATGACCTACGTGATAAACAAACTATTACGTTTTAACTGTTGTTGGCATATGTAGCATTTAAGCCGGAAACATATATCGGACGCGGCTTACGGACGCGACTGACAGCCGCGACTTAGCAATGTGCACAGTCTTAAAACATCAGGTGTGCCAGATCGCTCTCGGACGTCCGAACGCTCAAGGACGTCCGCGACTTATGTCCGCACGGCTCAGTGTACTTTCATAGTCTATCTAGACTATGAAAGTACATAGTGTAGATAGACTATGAACTATATGAGCCGCGACTAATAGGTATCTAGATAATGAATGAACACTGAGCCGTGCACACTATCGGGCATCAGTTGCGGACGTCACCTTGGGTTGACCTTGAGCGTTCGGACGTCCGAAAGTCCGAAAATGATCTGGCGCGCCGGATGTTTTAAGACGTGCGCACTGCTAAAGCCGGAAACATACTATCGGACGCGACTGACAGCCGCGACTTAGCAATGTGCACAGTCTTAAAACATCCGGTGTGCCAGATCGCTCTCGGACGTCCGAACGCTCAAGGTCGTCCGAAGGTGACGTCCACGACTTATGTCCGATAGTGTGCACGGCTCAGTGTACTTTCATAGTCTAGATACCTATCAGTCGCGGCTGTCAGTCGCGTCCGTAAGCCGCGTCCGATAGTATGTTTCCAGCTCAAGTCGCGGCTGTCAGTCGCGTCCGTAAGCCGCGTCCGATAGTATGTTTCCAGCTTTACTGTTCTTTTGATATCGTTGAACGTCACCCCATCGTTGGTCTACCTAACTTATTCTATGTAAATATTGTTGAAAACATAAAGAACTTAGTGCAGCCTAGCTGCAAGCACACCCAATTTGCATAAAAAATACATGACTATGTTTTCTAGTTATCTCACGAGTTACGTGAACCTAACTTTATGTTGTTGCTCCGGGAGTTGGTTTTTCGTACTTAGATAAAAACTGAGTAAGATATGACTGAGATTGATATAATATGTACGATAGAGCTACCTTTGCGCGGTTCGCATTTTTCAAAGTGTTCCTCTTGTTAAATAATGTCTATGCCTCTCATTAAAATGGATTGCTGGTAGGTCTGGTTTAAGTAGAATGGGGGCTTACTGAGTAATAGTACTATTCTAAATTGAGCTGAGCCAGGTATTTTATAAGGGAGGAATTTTCAGAACCTCTTTCATTTACAAGCGAAGAATTATAGCACTAAAAGCTTGCAAGCAACTTGAATAATAAAAACCCATACTCGGGATAAGTAAATAGATACATTTGTTGTAGCTGTTTTCGTAAAATTAATAATTAGGTTATTGGGTAATATTTGTCGTGTATCAACTATTTTTTATACAGGGTTATTTCTAATCAATTAGTATCATTCTAGGGCCTTATTCTGTACATCAAAACTAACAATTTTTGTTCTACGACTTTCGTCAGAACTCAAAGTTTTTGTTATTCCATAGAAAAATATAGTTCACCTGGGATAAAATGTATGGAACAGCTGTTTTTTTTTTCTGAGTTTTGACGAAAGTCGTAGAGCAAAAGTTGAAAAGTTGTTGGTTTTGATATACAGTCCCTAGAAGGATGCTAATTGATTAGAAATAACCCTGTATATTAAGCCTCGCGTCCTTAAAAAACGCGTGAATAGGCACATACGATTTAAATAACAAGAAGAAAAATGAATAATTAAATAACACATTAAATGAAACAGTTTGCTAATAGATGATGCTACAGTCATACCGCGTAAAATTTACAAAATAATTCTTAGTGAAAAAAAATTCTAAACATTTATCAAAATCACCGAAATTGACCTTTGCTATTATGATAATATCCAATATTTCGATGCCAAATTAGAAAAAAAAAATAGTTTAATCGTGAGATAAAAGTATAAATAATACGTTTACCATTACAATTTTATACTAATTCATACCAAAAAAAAAACAACATATAACAAAGCTTATACATAATTTTCTTAGTGGGAAATGTGATACCGATATTAACCGTCTTACCGTGTTTCGATAAGGATTTATCTATAGTTACAGAGATATTCACCCAATTAGATGACATCTAAAAACTTCACGATTGAGTCCCCCTGAGTCCGCACCACTGGAGATGTATAGAGAGTCTATTCGAGACGGACGAAGCGATTAAGGCGGTAGTATAGATTCAAAGATTTGTTTCTTGATTTTTAGGATCTATCCAAATAAAGCAAAAATCATATATTTAGAAAAAAAGAGATCGATGCGGTGGCGGTTTTGTTCAATAAGTTTAGGAAGCTATTTGCTTTTAACCGGTTTTTAAAAACGACACATACCGTACACACACATATCTCTGGGATGTCGGTTATTTATTTAACGGCTAAAATTGAAACTATAACCGCCTTACCAAAAAAGACTTAAACACGCTTTAAACACTGTTTAATCGTGTGCAATTTGTACTGCTAAACACTGTTGTGGTAAGACGGCAGGTATTTCAGTTTAAGTATTTAAGTGACTTAATGGAGAAGATTTCAGTTTTCATATTAACTGGTGATGACTTATGGCACTAAAACGTGGTTTTTAATCACTATGGGTCTTATTAATAAGCTCCAAGTATAGCCCTCTCCATAGCTGGTTATGCACCAGCTATGGAGAGGGCTATGCTCGGAGTCTCTCAGCGAGATCGAATCAGGAATGAGGAGATAAGTAGAAGAACCAAAATTACCGACATAGCCCACCGGATTGGCAAGTTGAAGTGGCAATGGGCAGGACACATAGCGCGGAGGACTGATGACCGATGGGGTTGACGAGTTCTCGAGTGGAGACCACGCACCGGCACCCACAAGGTGGACGGATGACCTCATTAAGACCGCTGGATGCAAGCCGCTACCAACCGGTTTTATCGGAGATCTATAGGGGAGGCCTATGTCCAGCAGTTGACGTCCTATGACTGATGAATGGATGGAAGTGCTAGAAAAAGAGTAAGTGGCAATAATCGTACGCTGTTTCACAAAATAGAATTAGTGTAGATATTGTAGTAGGTATTATAAGTGTGTTGCAGTTTATACGTTACCTTCAGCGGACGTGCACAGCGTCAGTTGCGGATGATACTTCTCAGTGAGCCGCTGGATGAGGTCGATCTGCTCGAACGTCAGTTGCACGGCGTCGCGGTGCTGCGAGTCGCAAGGCACGTACGCAGCCCAGAACTGAACACATCAAACATGATTAAATGTCACGCACGAGCCGCGCGACGTTGCGGCACACCGACAGAATATGAAGCACGGAGGACACGCCCCTACCTAGTACCTACTGAACTTCAGCTCGCTCAGCAGGTGCAAATTAAACAGACTCGTATGTGACGACGCGCCATGATTCAATATTAAACATGCCTCACTCTCCTCCATCTTTGAACTTGATAATCCTACGTTCGTTTGCTACGACTATAATATTAATTGCTTTTGTCGCATTTGGCAACAGATTAAATTGTAAATACCGCTTTGAGACACAAGCTTATTCATGTTTAGGAGATTTACATTTATTTGATGATCTTTACTTCAATCGGAGAAGACTATTATCTACCTGGTACCTTGTATATTTGAAATATGCAAATTTGTCAACAAGCACCCTGACTGTATTAACAAAGCGTCTGATAAATCGCACAAAATTAGATCACAATATAGACATAAACTCGTAGAACCAAAACTTAGCAATGCACAGTTCTAGTCCAAATTCTATGGCTATAAAAATATTCAATAAATTGCCAAATAGTCTAAAAGATATCGAAAGAAAATACTGTTTCATAAAACAACTAAAAATAATCTTTTTATCGAAATGCTATTACACATTAGACGAATTTTAAACGATAATCTAGAAAACATAATAATAAATCGTTCCAATACAAATAATAAAATTGCCATACCCTTATAGGGTCATATGTATCACTATACAACACATGTTAACTAAGAACCGCATGTAAATTTCATATGTTGCAATAAATAATTTGACTTTGACTATTTTTATTTACCGGGTGGGTTCGTAGCAAAAAGATACCTTTTATAAACATGCTCGATCATGACAGCTTGCAAAGACGAACTTTTCATCAGGTACTTGACCCAGTTAACCTTACTTATCTACACTATTAGTTGTAATAAAATCATCTACCCAGAACTTTAATTGAGATAAAATCGACTCATGTCTTTAAATATAAACTTAAATGTTTTCTACAAGGGAAAGCTTATTATGATGTTGACGAATACTTGAATGACAAATTTTAATTTTTAATTATTCGTTTTTGACAAAAATCCCAACTTGCCATTATATTATTTTATTCCTAACATTATGAATGAGAATGTTATCTTTGACATGCTTTTGGCTAAAATTATAATCAAATTGTTTACTTAATTGTATTTTGTGCACCTACTATGTGAACTCGTTTTATATTCAATCAATTTGTTTGTACTTTTTGAAAACGTATTATTTATCTAATTCTTTCTTTGCATGCCGAAATATTTATACTTAAAGGCTATAATTTATACTTAAAGGCCTATTAATAAAGCTCCAATAAGTAAGGTCAGCCATAATAGTTACTGTATTATAGTTTTAATTAGATAGATTATTAATGAGTATTCAATTTAATGTTAAATTTAATACATCATTAGGTACTACTATGCTAATGTACCTATTTCGAACTAGAATATTGCTGAAAATAATCATCATTTTTTTGTTAAATTTAATACACTGTCTGGCATATATTATTCTAGTAAAATTATGCTACGCCCTATTAGACAGGGTGAATATGTACAAATATGTACTAAATTAGCAAAAAGTATTTAGTCTTAATATGCTAAGTACTAATTGTATTGTACGTATATCTTGCATAAATAAATAAATAAAGGTCGGATATGGCGGTTCTTTTTTGTTTTCTCTGTAATATCTCAGTTGTACCCATATGCGCAAGAATAAATGATTTATGATTTAAAAATACGTTTGTGATTATGTACGTAAGCGCATTGACAAATAGGCAAATATATAATTCTAAAACTCATCACAATCGTGTCAGTGAGCTGTGCGGCGGAGTTGAAACAATCGCGCCCGCTATCAATCGGATTCAGTTCATTGTACCGTATATCTCCGAGATAATTCCATGCCGTTGCCGCCGGTAACTTATACATTAATCATCCAGGGAGCATCGGACGCTGGACTGTTTTTAAAAAACAAAAGATAAACAATAATAAAAAGAGCGCTAATAACTTTAAAAGTAAACAGTAAGAATTAATTAGCCCACCTGCGCGGAAACTCTGCCTTGTTTTAATCTCGGAAGGTCGGTGTGACTCCAGGAACTCGTGGCCCAAGGCGATATAGTCCGCAAGTCTTCGTCAAAGCTGAAGCAAACAAATTCTTCATTAAATGAAGTCTGCAGCTCTGCAAGTTTGCAGTTAACGACGCTGCATATATCATGCGGCCTTTTCTCGTTTACTTTTCAGCACGTTCTACCACCGCTCTAGGATGCATCTGTGTCAGCCTTTACGACTGAAATTAGGTCTTTGTATACAACCGAACACCAGAAAATATAGTAAAACGTAGCAAACACTCATAACCGAATCGAATCCCGTCGCACACGCGTCGGGAACGACCTGGCTCCGGGCCAAAACGTCCGTCAACCGTTCAACATTAACCAAACGTAGGAAAGTATAATTTCTTTGTGCTAAGCTTCGGTTACTGGAGATTTTCTTTGTTGTTAATCTTCCATTTAAGGCACCTGTTTGCTTAAGCTACTGTTTTAAATTGTGCGGTGAAATGTCTGTACAATCTCTCTGCTTGTTTGTAAAATAAATTGGTCTATTGTTACTTAAAAATATTTGAGAACATACTCGTAACAAATATTTTCTTTATTTCATTTCATTCATTTATTCAGCTTTTGGTTTGATACATACACTTAGCGGCGTCATTCCGTACATTACTGTTTCAAACGACTATAATAATTAATAATAATAATTAAGGGGAGGCCTATGTCCAGCAGTGGACGTCCTATGGCTGAAATGATGATGATGATGATAATAATTAATTAAATAATGTTACAATTTTATATTTGCGGCTGTAAATGGGTCTTGTCAATTTAGAGAATTTAAACTTTTTGACCGACGAACCACCGGAGGAGGTATACAATTCGACGCGTATATATATATATTTTTTTATGTATAACCATGCATAACTTTTTTCGTAGTGGTCCGATTTAAACAATTATTTTTTATTGGAAAGAGTATACTTCGGGATTGGTCCCATTTAAATTTTATTGAAATCGGTTGAGCCATGTTTGATAAATCGACAATAATGTGAAATAGGCTACATCGATCCGTGCTAAATATTCGCGAATTCTGTACACGGGTGAAGTCGGTCATGCTAATTTTTGCAAAAAATAACCTTGTAAATGTCAATTTTTGAGCACATCCTCAAATTTTACAAGGTGTAGATCAAAATGGAGACCGAGGTTATAAAGTGCAGAAAACGAGTTTTGTCTGGGAACAGGTTGTTTGATATTTATATATACGGGAGATATCTCGTGACTTTACATACAGCTTTGTCGGAATTATTTGCATTTGCAGTAAAATCTGTAACTTTTCAGATCCACAGGTGGATTGCGAACTGTAGTCCTAAATAAACAAAGTAAAACTCCAGGTCCAAGACTGTAACGTAATTCATTCTGCTCTCTGTACCTGTGCTTACGAGTCCACTTGCAAGGCAATCCATTAGGTTTAGGTACGGTACAATTGTTGTTAATGTCTTTCAGTAGACAAGAAAATACGAAGGGTGTGCAGAGATCAGAAAAAACGTAATTTTTCTTTAGTGATTATTATTTGAGCTTCAGGCTGTGGTATCGTAGTTGGTAGCTTTGTAAGACAGTAGGTGACCTATCTGCACGATAAATAAGTAAATGTAAGTGAGTAGGTATATATTTTTCTAGAATTAATTTTACATACATACAATTGCAACAAATTGCGTATCTTTGTAACATACGGACAGATCACATACATCAGAGACACATCAACAGAAATGAAAGCTTGTTTACTTGTTAGAGTCCAGAACATAAGTGACCAAACATTGACTGATAAGACCGAAAGAAAACTGAATACTTTGTTTTCGGTCACCAGGTGTTTTATGACCATAACAAAGAGCCGCTTGATATTCTAAGTTATTTATGACCCCGGTAAGTCATTTAAGATAAGCACTCAGTTATTGGTTAAGTAGTAAACATGCATTTTGATTTTTTAAAGATGCCTTATACTTTTGGCCAAGGCTGTATGTCACCGATCACCGAAATTAAGCAACGTTTCGCACCACAGTTTCGCACGTTCAGTATTTGGATGGCTGACAGTGGGGGACATTTTCCAACTGGGCGCTACCTTGGCTCGGATGACACGTTAAATTGTAGGTCCCGGTTGTTTTAACCGTTTAGCAATGTCAAAGACCTTCAGGCGGTCTAAAAACTCTGACACTAGGGCTAGCCACCCGGCCTATACGAACTTAATTGAAATGATTAGTAGTAACAAATCACGATACTTAAAACATTTTTTCAAGTTTTACGATCAAAGTTAATTTACAAGTAAAATATGGTTTAGTTTGTCAGTTTTTAACCAGATCAAAAACATGAAATATTTAGTTCAGGTTCCCGGATAGCAGGATAGTATTTCAGGGTCACTGTCATCGTCAACCTGTATCTGGTGCGGAGTACAGGGCCCGTCCCTAGGGTTATTGTTCCCCGGACTAATCTCATCCACGTGTAACCTACCATGTGTTAATGTATATGCATGTATTTATCTATTACATTTTTGTTGTATTTATTCGTTCATTCGCTTCAGCCATAAGTCGTCCACGGCTGGACATAGGTCTCCTTTATTATAGGTCTTAAAGGTTGGTATGAATTGAATTGGTAATAAACAGTACCTAAACAAAATATTCAAATGTCCTTTTCCTCCTCCGTAAACCAAATTGGATAAATTAGGTACTTAGCCCCTGCAAAATGAGATTCTTTTTGAAAATTCGAAAACCGCAAATTTCCGTGCACGGAATAGCCAATGTCAATAAATTTGATTTTTATACAGATACAAGATTCAAAAGTGATCCCGAGGGGGCTCCTTAGGGTCCTTTTTGTGAAACGACGGTGTTGTGAACGATTCTCCTTCTAACGTAGTCATGACATGGCATTATGTTTATGTAAGCTGCTCACTGTTCTATCGGGGGGTAAATTATTCGTAAACACAAAAGGCTTCCCATTTGAGTAGGGTTCGACCGCACTGTTCAATCATGTTGCATGACAAAAGTCAAAAAGACAGCTAAATGCGCTTAGAGTATTTGGTTAGGTATATTAACAATAATGTTTAGTAAATTGTCTAGCGAATCGAGATACGTGTATGATAGGATGATGTAGATGATGATAAGACCTAACTTTTATGATGTTAGTAGATGATTCATTAATACAAAAAAGGTAGAGTAGGTAGGTAAAAGGTGACGTCCACAAGTTGTATATTATTCACTCAGAGCAAATAAAAAAATCCAGAGGGAACGTCGTTGAACAGTCAAGTGAAGCCGGTTTTTTATACATGTGTGAGTGCGTCGCTGTTGCGCCGCCATAGATTGACTGACAAGCCAAGGCGTAGTTTCATAGTTACCTGGATGTGTGTGTAATTGTCTGTACACGGCGAGGCGTAGTTTTGGTTGGCTTCACTTGTTTGTTCACAACATTCTCTCTTGATTTTTGTATTTGCTCTGAGATTATTCAGAGAAAAATCGAACCAAGATAAATCATACATCATTTGAAATCTTGTTTTATGGGCTTCTCAAAAATATTTAATTTAGATTTTTTCATTCCTCCATTTTTTTTAAATGTGAAATATATATTGTATGATAAATAACAATACAGCTTTTAATTTTTTCTTGTTAGGCAATAATAAAGTGCTTCTATCGTTATTTTACTTGCATTCGTAGCTGATCCTGCCACATTAATCTCTTAATTTGCTAAAATTAAAAACTGTATCCTACCAGTGTGACCAGTTAGTAGGTACAATGTGACAAAAATACTTTAAAAGTGTGTCTAATTGAAAAAATATATTTAACAATTTGGTGGTTACTTATACAGGGTTCATATAGATAAACAACCTATTGAGCCAAATAGGTATATTTATTTATACTAATAAATTCAAAATTAATTTAAAAAAAATCGGAGGGCTCCTTTTTGTTTTTAACTAATGTAATAGACTCAGAAAAATATGAACTTTCTCGAAATGTAACGAGTGTTGTGGTTAGAATTTTTGATTATTATTATACCAGCCTCTATACATTTTGTGGACATGTCCTTTTCATTTTACACGGACGGAAGGAACTTTTTTGATGTACAATTTTGTTTAAACGTTGATGAAAAGCAAGTCATTGAGATATTTAAAAAGTCTTTAAAATTGATAGTTATTGTCAAATTCTATGCAATTTGGTACAGAAAATGTGGAAGCTATAAGGCTTTATGACATCGGGACGGAAGGGACAGACATAACGATCTTAAAAGGATTCCTTGTTTTACTACGGAACTCAAAAACGGGTAAAAGCAACTGCGACAGCAGCTGTCCGGCGCAATGCTCGGTTCTCAAAAACGACCAAGAAGTTATCAAATTCTAAAATGAGATAAACTTTTCAACGTCTGTACTGTACTGTACTGTATCAGCCTTTTCAACAGTCCACTGCAGGACGTAGGCCTACCCACGAAGGGTGATTAGGCCATATCCACCACGCTGGCCCAGTGCGGGTTGGTGGATTCACATAAGCCATCGAATTTATTTACTGGCATATGCAGGTTGCCTCACGATGTTTTCCTTCGCCGAAAAGCCAGTGGTGTGAAATTCAACGTCTAATTTTCGCTAAAATTTGAACCGTTTCCTTTTTCACTTTTAAATAAGAAATAGCAGTCATGAAGTTAAATTTGAGAAATTTATTTTTAATTTTATTTCATGTAAATTTTATTAATAATTTATAGCAAGTATTTGTATTTTTAGAGTTAATTTTTATTACAACGCCTCGAACTTATTCGTCCATCTATTGCATGTGGCGTGACGGTCGGAAAAAGGTTCACTTTTACCGTGGTTTCATAAAACAACACAATCATTTTTTGCATTAATTTGAATAGTTTTAATCACAACCTGTCTTCAAGATTTTTATTAGGCTCTAAGTGTAAAAAATGAGTAATTTTCAGATTAACAGAATGTTTATCTCTTTGTGCCATGCCACAAAATAAAGGGAAATACTGTATACAAACCAATCTCACCACCAGTCACTGACCTAAACTCCTTATTTCTATTGTGTAAACTTTCCCTTAAGTTCCTGAACTTCATATATGTGCAAATTTTGTGCTGGTTCATCAGAGCACAATATTTTAGATGCGAATGACATGGCTGGAATGACTAAAAATTATCGGCAAGCTACCAGTCGCCGACTGGTAGGCAGTAATAGATACTGACCTAAAATCCTTAATTTTATTGTGTAAAAATTTCCTTATGTTCCAAGGCAGGTCGTTGTGTCCGTCGACGAGCGGCGAGTCGTGCAGCAGCCGCTCGGCGAGCCGCAGTCGCTCGTGCAGCGGAGCACCCGGCGGCGCGCGCAGCGCCAGCGGGCCCGCCACGCACGCCGTGCCCGCCACCAGCACCAGCACCGCCACGCAGCACCACCGCCGGTGCCACACCGTGAAACCTACGGTCAAGGATGCCATGTAAGTGACGTCAGACGTTTCAAGCAGCACCACCGCCGGTGCCACACCGTGAAACCTACAACTCGTCCTCCTACCCTCGTGACATGTGATCTGGCCAATTCAATTATCGTATTGCCACATGTATGAAAATTTACCGATCAAGGTGTTATGTCACGTTACTGGGCCTAACACGTTAAACGCTTATTGTTGGATGCTAATGACGCACCTAGCTACTCTTGATTTCTTACTGACTATGGTTTATTTCCATTTAGTTTCACCTCGATTATTTCATTAAACCTCGCACAATAACTTACAGAATTGAATCATTCAGAGATAACCTGGATATCACTGATATTACTAAATCTATATTCTGTTAGTCAGTTAGTCCTTTTCCACGGTATTATAAGTCAAACTCTTAGAAGTAGAATTTTAAATTACATCCTGGTAACCCAACAAAAAACCCCTGCAAGATTCTATTAAAACTTAAAGCTGATCTATAGATTGGGAACGAAATTTATTATTTATTTGTCAATTTCCTTAGCAGCTGATCGAAATCCGGTAGAAGATAGAGCATGCTTACCTATTCATTTTGCATTAAAATTTAAAGCTTAGCAGATTCCGTCAAACGATGATAACAATAAATTTAAGCATGGCTTACCTAGAGACTTAGGCGGGCATAATGCCGGGCATTATACCCTATGCTCTTTATCTGCTCGGAAAGTTTTAGGAATTAGAGGGATCTTAACCAGCCGACCCGTATGATTTTGTCAGTGATAAATTGATAAATAACGGATCTTTGCGAACAATTTGGCGCTTAGGAGCTTCTAAACATAGATGTTATTGTTTACTTGTTGTATTAATTAAAATGTTTCAACGCGGGATAAATTATGGAACTTATTTTCTGATGTTAATATCTATGATTAAATTTTATTCGTAGCAGATCATCATACGTCTTGGGGACGTTTTTGAAAGGTAGACATATTCTAGGATATCATTACATTCAGCATGATCGTGGTAGTCAAGTATAGCCGTGGTGGTAATCCGCCTAAAAATCGTGAGTTTGTGGGTTCAAATCTCCGTCCCATATCAATGAATTCCCTAGAGTTTATGTACAGAATATCACACCACTGGCTTTTCGGCGAAGAAAAACATCGTAAGGCAACCTGCATATGTCCATGGAAGGACTATAACAGAATACGGCTAAAACTCACGTTATAATTATACGGTCGATCTGCAAGGAATCCGACCAGTTTCGGAGTATTTAGTACTCCATCCTCAGGGAATACGCGCAGCCCCATTGACTAGCGCGCGCGCAACAAATTCGATGGCGTATGTGAATCCACCAACCCGCACTGGGCCAGCGTGGTGGATATGGCCCAATCACCCTTCATGGGTAGGCCTACGTCCTGCAATGGACTATTAAAAGGCTGATAAAGTATAGTATAGTTACATTCAGCATTGTTCTGCTCCAACTTTTACTATCAGGCCAACACAGAAAAAGGTAAAGGGAAAACACAAAAATCGCGGAAAAAAGCAGCTATCTCGTGGTCCCATAACAAAAATTCGTTTTAATTTTGAGTGAATACAATGATATTGTAGAATATGCTTATTGTTTAGAGAAAAAAATAGTGTATTGACAGTTCTTGAAAAGTTTTATTTTAACCATCTACATGCCATCTACTCATGAATGATTAAAATGTTCTATTTTACTTAACTATTTTTCAGCGGAAACTCGTTACTCGTTCGTCGATAATCTAGCTGTCACGCGGTACTTACTCGATCTGCTGCAGCTTACGGAAAATATGAAATATCGGACATTTTTCAAATGTTCAAAAACGTTTTACCGCGTTCGAATAAAATATTTCAAAACAAAATCGTGTTTATTTGTTTTCTAAACTTACTGTTAACGATCAAAATTCGGGATTATATTTTTGTTTCCGGCTTTCAGCGCCAATGTTAAGCTTTATGCGATGGGATTAAGCGAATTGCTGTTGTTTATTATTATAAGTAATTGTTACGTCAAGAGATATTTTGATCGAGTTGTAACGTATAGAAAAGATAGAGTATAGATGACTCTTTATAGTATTAACAATAGTTATATTTGTAGTTTGAAGTTAAAACTTAAAAAAAGTTAAGTTACGTAAAAATAAAACAAAACAAGAAAAACAATTACCTATTGAAATATTGATAATCGCATTTTCTCGAAAATATAGGTGGGGTAATTTCTGTTTCAGTTTTTCTGTAGTATATTTCGATTTTCTTTTTTGTAACGAGCAAAACTCGGTTTCTCTCTCGTAGAATAGATAGAGTATAGATGATTCTTTATGGTATAACAATAGTCACTATCTGTAATAATACATTTTTTTTATTGAAGTTATCTACATGAATAATACTCAAAATGAACTGTCGAAAAAAAAAACAAAACAAGAAAACAACTATTAAAATATCGAAAATTGCGTTTTCTCGAAAATATACATTGACTACGTTGTTGTCTACCCGTGACCACGGTCGATGCAACTCGGCCGAAACGTCGGGATGATGAGGTATTTATTTACCTCGTAATTTTAGTGCGCGATTAGTCCCGTAGCATATAATAATAATTTACGTTGAGTCATTTCTGTGTCAGTTTTTCTGTAGTATATTTCGATTTTCTTTTCTGTAACGAGCAAAATTTGGTTGCTCTCTAGTGAACCCTAATAATAAAGATTTTGCTCAGTAACCGCGCCTTGCTCTAGTTTAACCGTATCTATACAAGGCGCTAATCTCGTCACGTAGTAACCGCTACGTAACCACGATTTTGGCCACATTGGCTTAAAACACCACTACATCCAATAAAAGTCAATATTTGGCTCAAATTAATAGAGTTTACGATTTTGGTCACATTGGCATAAAACACCACTATATCCAATAAAATTCAATGTTTGGCTAAAATTAATAGAGTTTACGAGCATCTTTAAGTTAATCTTATGCGTCTAGCATTATACGATAGAATTAGAATTAGAATCATTTATTGATGGATTGAGCTTAATACTAAAATTAAATATACAACAGATTGTACAATAATAATTAGTACCGCAAAATACATCTCGTCATTTCACAATACACAATAGCAAAATTAAATTAAAAAATTGGTTAAATAAAAAATAAATAACTAGGTATCTATTTTAGCAACAAGGTTAAATGCTGTGGAAAGGCTACCGAATACAAAATTAAATAATGTCGGAACAATACAAAATATCAAAAGTACAAAGTAAATATCATAGATTTATAGAAGTAGGTCAATTAAAATGTCATGGATTTTCGTCATTACATAATTACAAAATTAAATTAAAAAATGGTAATGTAAAATTAAATAATAAAAATATAAATAACAATCTACTTCAATAATACGATTAAATTGCTGTAAAGGGGCAATTTTAATATTAACTTATACAATGTCAAAGTAACATGAAATGTCAGAGCAAGTACAGTGCAAGTACAGATACCTACATACAAAATTATTTATCAAAGGGTTTCTCATTTGAAAGGCAGCAGTCATTTGTTACGATTGTTTTTAGAGATTTCAATCAACGCAATAATAATTATTAGATTGTGGGTTAAGATCCAAGTCCCAATAAGTACTTTGTAATTTATGTACAACTTTTCACACCACTGGCTTTTCTGGGAAGAAAACATTGTGAGTATTGTATATCGAGAGGCAACCTACTTACCTTAGTACGATGCCGTATTATGGTCCCCTACCGCCCGCCTTTTTTTGGTCGGCATATGTTTAATAGTGGTCTATTAAAATCAGTTCTTTTGCGAGAAAGTGACGAGAATTGTTTACACAAATCGTGCACTGGTGCCCCTGTACAGTCGGCATTACACTTGTCCTCCATGCATCAGATCCTTCCGCAGGCAAGTCTAGCAAGTCGATTTAAAGAGATCACTCACTCACCCCCGCATTCCTTTTCAATATTTTTCCTCTTTTACACCAAAAAGTACCTGTATTATTTTATGCTTACAAGTTTGACGTAATGTTTTAACCAACGTTTTGACTTCGTTTTGAAGTAATCGCTGTATCGTAAATAGCATATGCTATGCCCTATAAAGTAAGGTACACATGTACCTAGGTACACATCTGAATAGTCATAGATTTAAGTTCTAATTTGTGTCTATTCATGTGTATAATGGATGAACAAATAATGAATAAAACTCTATAACATTTTTTTTCGTGAACCCTATATTCTAACAGAAAAGACTTCGAATAAAACTCATCAGTATTTAATTTTCAGTCTACTTTATTTTCAACGGTTTATTCTTGACCAACACAGAATCACAAGAAATCTAATCTATATAGGTAATCAGTTTGTATCGACCCACTGCTGAGTAAAGGCCTCCTCTGTTTCTTGCTATTATTACCGGTATAATGCCATGCTTATCTATGTTTTAATAAAAATGATTACCCATTCAGTTTTCCATAAATTAAAGGCGTAGTTGCCCAGCAGGCCCCTGTGAAACTTTGCATGCTTTGCAGACGTATACGCACCGCAGGCACTTTTGGCTTTTTGTTCACGTTTCATGGACATAGCCTTTTAACAATGCATGTTGCACCTGAATTATACATCCATACAATAAGAACTAAAGTAATAGAAACCGTACTAAAATAGCAAGAGATATTTGTCTCATTTTATAAATGAAATTTAAAAGGTGTTAGAAAAAGATGCACATTACACTCGAACTTTCTTAATTTCGAAGGATATCATCAACTAGCATTGAGCTATCTCGGCTCCAAAATTCAATAAAGTAGAAAGTAGGAAGGGAAAATATCAGAAATTTGAACCTTCTGATGGAACGATGGATCGCAAAAGACAAATGACGATCCAACTTGTGATTGTGACTTTTGACGACAGACAATGCGTTTTTTTTTGTTTCACTCACTCTCGCGTAAGCTGTATAACCAGATATGAATTAAACAGCTGTAACATAGTTTATATTTGAGTAAAATTTAGCAAGGTTACTTATCATTTTTTTAGCCGCAAACCTTGACTTATGAGATCTCGTGCATTACAGTGTTACTCACAATCCTTCACTGACATAATCACACACACACACGTCCTTCCAAAGTATCCCGTTCTTCAAATAGACTAAAAAGTTTCAATTCCGACGTCGAAATCATTCGTCCCTAAAATAACTTTTTTCCCGTTTTTAAAGCTCACAGGCGATACAATTCAGAAAAATACGAAACCGTGGTCAATTAATTTTGTTTAAGTATATCTATGCCAAATTTCAAGTTAATCGGCCCAATGAATCATGTCCTCCCATACTAAGTTTGCCTCGCTATTACACTTAGGGCTTGAATTTCGCAAAATTCGTTCTTAGTGTGCACTTATATCCTAAAAAGAACCCCCATGTAAAATTTCAGACTCCTAGCACTTGTACTTTTTGACATTTTGTGATAGGTGAGTCAGTGAATCGCGATTTTATATATATTAATAGTACATACTATGTGTTACCAACTAAAATTGTCAACAACGTTCCTATCTACACTGAGCTTTTAGTTTTAATATTGAGTTATTCTTATCTTTTGCGCATGTTTTTTGTCAAATGTTTGTATGGTAAATGAATATATTCTTATTCTTTTCTGAGGTCCTAACACTCTGTCAACTTCGCGAAGTGCCCAGTCCTGAGTCTCCGAGGCCTTTGACTCGGGTGCAAAAACCGACAACGTCCGGAAGTCGGGCGAGGCGGAGCGAGCTAGCACGAAGCGAAATGAAGATTGCGTCCATACTATCCGATTCTATTAACCTCGGGTAACTTTGCGAGTAGTGTAGTGGAGGCTTACTAACAGATTAAATTATCAGCGGTACCCACGTGAGGAGTTGCCGGTGACGCTGGAGCTGTGGCTGGTGGAGGAGGTGGTGCCGGTGGGCGGCCACTGCGGCGCCTTGCACGCGCTGCAACTGCGCGCGCCCGCCCCCGGGGGCTCGCTGCGCTCGGTTACATCAGGCGCTGGAGGTACGCGTTTCTTGTTCTACACAAATAAATACAAAATCCTTTGATTATGTATCTGTCTAGATACCGAATTGGCTGCGAAAATAGCCCAAAAAATATGGTCCATATATGGTGCCTATCCATTCAAATATTGACAGGTTTGACATAAGTACGCGCACAATGTCAAAATCTGGGCCGTTTTCTTTCTGATTGTTGATGTTTATTTTGGTCCATCTAGACATATGTATAATCAAAGACAAAATCATTTATTTATGACATTATACAAGTTTTACTAATTACCGTCTCCGCATCTTTATCACATCGCCATCTTAACTAAGACATTGATAACATCACAGGAATATAAAACAAAAGAAATAAGGACGGCACATAACAAAGAGTTAGGAAGGTACCTATTTACTGTTTGTAAAAAAATATGGCATACCGACCTGATCACAGTAAAAAGTTGGACAGAATACCTTTTATAATAACTATTTAAACACGACACTTAAAACTCAGCCCTTAAAAGGCTTTAAGGGTCTTCTTGTCTTTTATTCAATGGCAATAAAATTTTAATTAGTCTTAATGAAAATATTTATTGTACCAAGTAAGGGTTAATCATGAGATCTTTGAATCCCTTCCTAATAAGCTTTATTAATTGTGTGAAATATTTTAATCTTAAAATATCTTAGGGGAATATCTCATTCAAAGGTTTTTAATTACGTTCCAGTACGTAATAATTAGGGACTAAATAAATACCTATTCAATGGATAAAATTTAGATAATATATCTAGGAAGATCGAGGATATAACGAGGATAGATCTAGGAATGCCACTAATCATTACTACATCTACGTATAGAAATATAATAAATCGATTTCTGGTAGCATCATGTAATAAAACTCACATGCGTATCGTAGTAGAGCGCGTGCAGGCGCGCGGTGGCGCGCGGGTCGCACGTGCAGTGCGCGTGCAGCGCGCGCGGAGCCTCCCCGTCCAGGAAGGCCTGCTCCTCTTGCACCTCGCGCCCGTCGCCGCTCTCCTCCCGCGACCACCCCTCGCCCCTCCCTTCCCGGAACCGCTCGGTCGGGAAATCGTTGTACGACATTTGCCTCCTTATACTCCTACACCGGCTCCGGTTATCCAAGGTAGAAAACTTCATCTGTAACGCGGGCGAGTGCCGCCGTATTAGTTCGTCGTTGTTATCGAAACTCCGCATCTTCACCAATTTTGCGCCGGCCCGCCGGCTCGGCTCGCTCGCGCTGCAATCTCTCAGTCTATCGAAACATTGGTCTACATTTCCGGAATAGTTCGCGTAAGTCGAGACTGTATTTTTAACGTCCTCTTTTCCTTGTAGACCCGAGGAAAAAATACAAGTCTGACTGTTTACCCTCCTCTGCGGCTTGTCTGCCAGTGACAACATCGATAGTTTCTTTAGAGAGCTCGTCGAGCCCGATGTTATCTCGGCCAGTTGGACCGCGTTCTGATGCTTCTTCGATATCGCGTCTCCGCCCATCTTTTTTAAATTGGATAATTTCCTTTTTATTTTCTGAACGAGCGTACTCCTCGGATCGTAGGAAATCAACTGTTTTGAAATGTAATTTGAAACGCCGATGGTTTTGCTCTTATTGAATTTTCTGTCTAAGCTGCGATGCGAGCCGACGTCGAGTCTGCCTCGTCCGGTGTCTCTCTTGATTCGTTCCAGATCGTAGATGTTGAGCGTGTGCCCTCGCTGCGTGACGTCGCGGTGGCAGTTGACGTAGTTATTCTGCTGGACGTTGCAGTTGCAGACGAGGTCGAAGTCCTGTTTGGAGACGTGTTCGTCGAGGCAGTGTCGCTGCGCGGCGAGCGCGAGGCACGCCTCGCAGTCGACGCCGAGGAGCAGCTCGAGGCTGGTGTTCCGGATGAAGCCGTCGCTGAAGGTGCGCGAGCGGAACTGCGGGCCGGCGGCGGGCAGGTGGCGCGGCTCCCACTCGTGCGCGCCGGAGCAGCCGGGCTCGCCGTCCGCCGCGCCCGCGCCCTCCACCATGGTGGTGGTGGCCGCGTCGCGGTTCACCTGGATGACGCGCGGCTGCCGGAACACGCGGCTGTCGCTCCGCACCGAGCTCCGGGATGGTGACGGTGATGGCCGTTTGTAACTCTCCACTTGAATCATACTTACCGCTTTGTGCGTGCTTACAAAAATGCTGCAACAATAAGAAGTATACCTACTCATATTGATATTAATCTAAGTACCTACGTATTAAAACTCACACGAGAAGTACTTATTCGTTATAAGTAGAGTCGGTTCTGTGTTAAACATTCACCTGATATCATGTACGGCGTTCGGTTGGTAGAAAGTTCGGAATTAATGAGTTCGTAACATGTTACAGATACTTATCGAGTATTTAACAAAATTTCGAGATAACGTTTCCTTAATGCAAACGCGGCCAAACTTTGTTTAAAAGCTTAGTCTTTATCGGGGAACTTTGATCCAGAATATGCTGGAGTCTGACGCGACGCTCGAACTCTTGAACAAAAGATTGATATCATCGGGAATGACGTCACATCGCATCGCAACTTTTGATGGACTGTGGAGATATCTACATAAAAGCGGATATTGGATAGCTTCGGTTCTAAACAAATACCTTACCCCAATTCCTTATTTACAATTGAAAAACAGATCCTGAAATTGCTCGTTTTCATGCTTGTTTCTGTATTAAGCGGTCAGGAGTACGAAGTCTCAGTTTTAATGCAAATTCGATAATTAAAGTACCTACTGCAATTATTGCGGTACGTGGATACGTGTTCACTTGATATAGCAATTACGGTTGCTACGGCAATTAGGCCTCTTGGAGATATTAGGCGAACGGCACACGCCAGAATTGCCACTTACGTGCCTGTGTATATATCATAATGGGAATATGGCAATCAGAGGTACATTCCTCGAGAAGAACTTTCGTTGGCGCACCGCCTTTGAGGTGTTTTTTTTTTCAAAATAAACATCTGATACTATTTAAAATACAAATCTAAATTGATTTTAATAGAAATCCATATTTTGTGTGTGTCTATATATTTTATGTGCCATATGATTTTTCTTCTGTACTCCAGGCCCTATATTATCTATCGTTTTAGAGCCATGACCGGCTTTTTTGGGTTTATATATTCAATCTTATATCAAGCTAATTTTCAGTTGAGGTAAGATGTGTAAATCAACTGTGCGAGAATGGGTCGTTCCCGTAAGAATATGTAGAGAAGGCAATCCTGTCGAACAAAACTGTGAATTGGTATGACGTGAAGTATCTAATTCCAGTTTGTCAAAACACCCCACCTATCTACTCGTAACTGTCTCTACCTTACGCGTGAAAGCTGCGTGTCTAACTCGATTCAGCAAAAGTCCGGAATCAAACAAGACGTAACCAAAAAGTTGTACTAAAAATTTATTCTGTTAACGTTGAGTGAGAACAGAATACAAATACGAGTATATTGGAGGCTGAATTTAATCAGATTTGCATTTATTGAAACATCAAATACGTGTATATGCCTATTTACGTTACATTAGGGGCGTCAAAGTTAAATGAAGTAAAATAAAACAGTAGGAATACAGGGTTTTAAAGGTAAACAATTGGGTTCAATTTCGATCACTTAATTTTGCAGTCCAAGATCGCTCCGATTGATCGCTATAGTAATTAATTTTCGCAAAAATTGGCAAAATCGTCTTCCATTGTGTACAAAATTCGAATAGTTCGCTCGAATTGATTACATTATTGTTGATTTTTCAAAAACGGCTCAGCCGATTTTTGTAAAAATTCAAAGGGACCACCTTGGGAGTATGCCCTTTCGAACTATAAAATAAATTTTTGATTAGTTTCATAATTGGCGAGATTATCGATGAACAAACACAAAAATACGAACAGACAAACATAGAATCTCCTCGTTTTTGGAAGTCGGTTAAAAATACAAATGCGTTTTATAGCTACTTACCTAATAGTTGCTATTGACCTGAGTGGTTTTAGTAAGCATATAAGTTAACATACCTTGACAGTTGCACCCGTTGTATGACATTTATCCCTATTTTTGACCGACGAACCGGAGGAGTTACTCAATTAGGCGCGTATTTTTTTTTCATATATAACCGCGCATAACTTTTTTCATAGAATAGTATACTTCGAAATTAAATTTTATAGAAATTGGCTGAGCCATTTTTGATAAATCAACAATAATGTGAAAAATGCTACATTGATCCGTGCAAAATATTCGCGAATACTGTGCACGAGTGAAGTCGGTCATGCTATTTTTTGCAAAAAATAATCTTGTTAGGGAAATCACTACGCGTCCTAAATAATTGTATATAGGTACACCACGAAAATTAAATTTGAGTTCTAAGTAAATGAAAATGCCTTTTCTATTATTCCAGGGAATGTACAAGGGTCAAACGTTCGGTTCGTAACCCTTGCCGTCCCTTACCAAGCCCGGACTCTATTGGAAACATGTGGCATTATCTTGTTTATAAGAACTCCCATAGGTAAGTAAGCAATTTGTTTGTTGTTATTGAATATAACCCAAGGTAGATTCACTAGGACAGCGCGCGAAATTCAAATATTTTGGTGTTTTGTGCCATTTACAAATAAACTACAAATTGTTAGTTTTGACTGCCTCTGTGGTTCAGTAGTTAGTGAACTTGACTTCTGGATCATAGAGGCGTGGGTTTGACCCGCACCCAGGGCAAGTATTTTATGTGATGAACATAGGTGTTTGCTCTGTGCCTGGGTGTTATTTAGGTACTATCTATATAAGTATGTATTTATGTATTTAAAATAATTATGTATATGTAGTATATCAGTTTTTGGTAGCCATATCACAAGCTTTAAGATGTCCCCGAATATTTATATAAAATATATTTAACAACTCATTTTAGCGGCCATGACCAGGTAGTGTTTACGAGGTAATACATATGAAATCTGAAATAGTGGCCAGTTTAAGCACGAAAGTGCATCAACTAAAAACTAAAGCGAAAATAAGTTGATGCACTTTTTTGCATAGACTGACCACTGTTTTGTATTTTGGATATGTGTAACTTGTAAACACTACCCGGTCATAGACGTTAAATGGGTCTTTGTAAACTTACAATGAGTAGGTTATCTATACAGGGTTATTTTTAATCAATTAGCATCCTTTTAGGGGCTTATTCTGTACATCAAAACTAACAACTTTTGTTCTACGACTTATGTCAAAACTAAAAAAAAAAAAATGGTGTTCCATAGAAAAATATCGTTTACCCGCGACTGCGGGGACTAGCTGGAATAGCTGATTTTTTTTTAGTTTTGACAATAGTCGCAGAACAAAAGTTGTTAGTTTTGATGTACAGAATAAGCCCCTAAATGTATGCTAATTTATTAGAAATAACCCTGTATATGACAAAAACCACAATAATATTTTAATTCCGCGCCCTGACCTAGTGAATGAGCGTGCCGAGTTTTAAAGTTGAATGATACAATTGTGGTGGATAAGTATATTTCTAGTACCTAGATGAACATATTCTAGGACACCATTAAGAGTATTCTTAATCTATTCGCACTAACCCTAGAATCGAGGAAAAACAGCTGTTCCGTACAAAAAGCTCATTGATTAATTTTATCAACCATATCCGTCTTACCACAAAAGTTTTAAGCATGCTTTAGACACTGTTTAACAGAACAACTTGCACGACTAAAAAGTGTTCAAAGCGCGTTCAAAACTTTTTGGTAAGACGAGACGGTAGACGTTTGGAACAGCTGATTTATTTATTTATTTATTATACATTGGTTATTACTTGTGGTGTGCAGTGAAGTTATGTTGTATTTATTTTTCGTTATTTTAGGCATCCTTTGTCTGGAGATACACCCCATAGATAAAAGAAATAAATGATCTTAAGTGATAATAAAGGTTGATCACGGCAGCGCTCAGTTTAGAATTCTCGTTCAGCCAACCGAAGACGGACTGTGTCGTATGTTGCTTTCCTCTTAGTAATGGATATTATTTCTACGTAAACACACTTAGAATAAAATACATCTATTAATTCACATCATCATCATCATCATCATCATCATTTCAGCCATAGGACGTCCACTGCTGGACATAGGCCTCCCCCAATGATTTCCAATAAGACCGGTTGATAGCGGTTTGCATCCAGCGCGATCCTGCGGTTCTAATAAGGTCATCCGTCCACCTTGTGGGTGGACGTCCTACGCTGCGCTTGCCGGTACGTGGTCTCCACTCGAGAACTTTTCGACCCCATCGGTCATCAGTTCTCCGCGCTATGTGCCCTGCCCATTGCCACTTCAACTTGCCAATCCGCTGAGCTATGTCGGTAACCTTGGTTCTTCTACGGATCTCCTCATTCCTGATTCGATCTCGCAGAGAAACTCCGAGCATAGCCCTCTCCATGGCTCGTTGGGCTACTTGGAGCTTACTAATAAGGCCCATAGTGAGAGACCACGTTTCTGTGCCATAAGTCATCACTGGCAACACACACTGGTCGAAAACTTTCGACTTGAGGCACTGAGGTATGTCGGACGAGAAGACGTTACGCAATTTTCCAAACGCTGCCCAACCGAGTTGGATTCGGCGATTGGCCTCTTTCTTGAAGTCGGACCTACCTAACTGGACTACTTGTCCCAGGTAGACGTACGAGTCAACGACTTCAAGAACCGAGTTCCCAACTGAAATAGGGGTGGGTACAACATGAGAATTACACATGACCTTTGTCTTATCCATGTTCATTTTAAGACCCACCTGTTGAGAGACTCGATTAAGGCCTTCGAGCATCGTGCTGAGTTCTTCCATCGACTTTGCCATGACTACGATATCGTCGGCAAATCGAAGGTGAGTGATGTATTCGCCATTGATGTTGATGCCGAGTCCTTTCCATTCCAGGAGCTTAAAGGCGTTCTCCAGAGTAGTAGTAAACAGTTTCGGAGATATTACGTCTCCCTGTCTTACGCCTCTCTTCAAAGGGATCGCCTTGGAGCTCTCTTCCTGTACTCGAACCGACATAGTGGCGTTATTATACAAACACTTCAGCACTTCAATGTACCGATGGTCAATACGGCATCGTTGAAGAGACTCAAGCACAGCCCATGTCTCAACCGAATCAAAGGCTTTCTCATAGTCCACAAACGCCAAGCAAAGTGGCAGGTTATACTCCTCGGTCTTCTGTATAACCTGCCGCAGCGTATGTATGTGGTCCATGGTGCCAAAGCCCTTCCGGAAACCGGCTTGTTCGGCAGGCTGGAAGTCATCAAGCCTGCGTTCGAGACGATTCGTAATGACCCTTGAAAACAACTTATAAACATGGCTCAGAAGCGAGATGGGTCTGTAGTTTTTCAATAAGGTGTTGTCACCTTTTTTGAAGAACAACACCACCACGCCTCTGTTCCACGCTTCTGGCGTTATGCCCTCGAGGACGACGGTGTTAAAAAGCTTCTGAAGGACTTTTAGTACCGGCGTTCCACCCGCTTTCAGAAGCTCTGAAGTAATTCCGTCGTCACCCGGCGCCTTATTGTTCTTAAGTTGGTTCAGGGCCATCCTAATCTCGTATAGGCTAATGTCCGGGATGTCTTCGGTGAAGTGTCGGGTCAGCTTGGCTCTTGGGTCTTTGGCCGTGCTGTTTACAGGCTTTGCTACCGAGGCGTATAACTGTCCGTAAAACCTTTCGATCTCCTGCAATACCTCTGCCTTGGTTGACGCTATACTGCCATCTTCTCTCTTCAGCTTTGTCAACTGGCTTTGCCCAATAGAAAAATGCCTCGCGAACACTTTGGAGCCTTTGTTCCGCTCTATTGTCTCTTTAACATGTTTAGTATTAAAGAGACGAATGTCGCACCGCACCGATTTTGAAATCTGTCTATTGAGCCGCCTGTATGACTTTACATCATCGGAAGACTGCAGTCTTAGCGAGCGTCGTTCGGCCATGAGATTTAGAGTATGATCGGAGAATTTCTTGGGTTTATCTGAACGGCGGGGTCTAAAGAACTTAGAACCCACCGTTTGGACAGTTTCTACGAGCCCGTTATTGATCTCGTCCACCGACGCAAAGTTCTCCAGGCAAGCAAAGCGATTTGAGAGCTCGAGCTGAAAGTTCTCGGGGTTTTGTATGTGGGCACGAGTAGGTCGGAGCGTAGACTTCATCAGGCGGGACCTTTCGAGTTTAACGTTGATATTCAGTTTGCCTCGCACGATTCTGTGATCACTGCCAGTTTTTACCCTGTGGATCACGGAGACGTCGTTGAATATCCGTTTCTCGCTAGTCATGATGAAGTCTATCTCATTTCTCGTGGTACCGTCGGGACTCATCCAGGTCCATTTCCTGCGAGGTGGCTTCTGGAAGAAAGAGTTCATCATGAAGAGTTCCTCTTTCTCCAGAAAGTCTGCCAGCATGTGGCCCCTGGGGTTCCGTTGCCCACATCCAAATTGCCCCACTCTCAACTCATCATCGCTTTTCTTGCCCAACTTTGCGTTGAAGTCTCCCATAACAACCGTGAAGCGGGTCTTAGACGTATGTATGGCCCGACTTACGTCCTCATACATAGCCTCCACTTCATCATCTGGGTGTGACGAGGTCGGTGCGTATACCTGGATGACCTTCAACGAATATCGTTTGGATATTCTGAGTATCAGGTATACAACCCTGCTCGACACACTTTCGATGGTAATGATGTTGTTAACGAGAGACCTGTGAACGAGAAAGCCGACACCACCTTGGGACCGTTGGTCACCTTCCCGGTAGTACAGTAGGTTGCCGGATTTCAGGGTTATCGTGTCCTCGCCCTCTCTACGGACTTCAGATAACCCCATAATATCCCATCGCATCCTACTCAACTCTTCTTCCAGTTCCGCAATCTTCTCATCAGTCCTCATGGTGCGCACGTTATATGTTGCCAGGGCCAGTCGTCGTCGGTTGGGGTGGCAGCCGGATCTCTGCCGGAGATTCTTAGCACCCCTTGCTCCGCCGTTACCGTGGTCGCTGCCGGAACCAGGACTAGCGGAGCTGCCGGGGACTGGGGGCCTGGTTTCATTTTGTGCAATCATAAGGGGGGATTTGCCCATAATTGCCGCGCTGGGCAAGCGTGTTGGCAATCGCAGGGCGTAGCTCTCGCGACAGGGATGCTGCTGCCCATCCCCGCCCTGTTGCACTTGAGCTACGCTGTTCTGGATGGTTATACCGCCAACTGTCGGTTCCGTAGTACCTCAGTCGGCTCTTACGACACCTGGTACAAAAGGAGGGTGCTATTCTACTCTGCCGGCACCCCACGGCGTATTTAATTCACATCACGAAAAAAAAATTATAAAATCATTTGCAATACATGATTTATATCATAGTAAAGCATCAATTGCAATATGTTTGTGTCTAACGTCTCCGACTTGTGTTGGAGGAGAAGTCTACGAAAAAAAAGAATAAAAGACAATCAGATGAAGTTGTGTCTAAGGGTGCAAGTAGCTTGCGCATGTTGAGGCACTTGCGTGGGTTATATGCATTGTAAACTTAACGTTCAAAAACATGTGCGAGTCTAGCGATTCGAGCATGTACCAAAGCGAGCCCGCGCAACTAATCCGCGTGCTCTGTGGCGCGCGCTGGTCACTCGCGCGGGTCTCAGTCGGCTCATGACCACGAGCAAATGACTTGTGCGTACTACTTGCGCAAGTAGCCCGTGTCTCTACTTGCTCTAGTTATTTGCACCATGTAACATGCAACACAAGTACAAGCGAGTAACTTGAACAAGTAGCATGCGCATATTACTTACGCGTGTGACTCGAATCTTTACTAGCTCCAGCTACTTGCTCCGTGTGCACCCTCAGTGGCAGTTATCAATCTATACTTTTTATTTGAACCCTGTTCTTTAAAACAACTAATTTTTTTGGGCACACTTTTGCTTCTACTAATTTCATTTGACCTCAAATAAACTACAAAGGCGTAGAGCGAAAATAAGAGATTTCAAACAAAAAAAATCTGCGAAATGTTATCTGTTCTCGGTGGCAGTAATCAGGAGATGGCCGAACTACGAGTACTATCATTTGTCTTTGCTATGTTACTAGACGACCATTTTTTCCTGTAAAAAATGTTACCTACAAAGGGTAACAAGAGAACAGAAAAATGTTATGAAACTATATTTTTAGGAAAAACATTTATTAGAACTTTTACTGTTCGCTCAATAGTAATAAAACTAAAACTGTGACTGTTATTTAAAAAACTTTGAGAAGAATAATTATTTTTTGCAAAAAAATAGCATGACCGACTTCACCCGTGTACAGAATCATTACATAGTATGAAACAGAGTCGCTTTCCGCTGTCTTTCCACATGTATACTTATATCATCAAAACTACGCAACGGATTTGATGCAGTTTGTTTTGATAGATAGAGTTATTCAAGAGAAATGTTTATATGTATAATACACCTGTGCGAAGCCGGGGCGCATCGCTAGAACGCAAATATTATGCACGGATCGATGTAGCATTTTTCACATTATTGTTGATTTATCAAAAATGGCTGAGCCGATTTCTATAAAATTTAAATAGGACCAATTTCGAAGTATACTCTTTCCAATAAAAAAAATAATTATTGAAATCGGACTACTACGAAAAAAGTTATGCGTGGTTATACATAAAAAAAATATACGCGTCAAATTGTATACCTCCTCCTGTGGTTCGTCGGTCAAAAAATTCGTTTATTAGATTATGACGTCGCTATGATAAAAATAATAAACGTATGTGTGCTTCCGTGAATCGATTTATCACGTTTTTTTTATTTCTATCGACTTACAAATTGTCAACTTGTGCCTATGCAACACATTCCTAATAGTCTAAACAATTATTTGTGGTTAAAAATAGCATGACCGACTTCACCCGTGTACAGAATTCGCGAATATTTCGCACAGATCGATGTAGCATTTTTCACATTTTTAGTGATTTATCACAAATGGCTCAGTCGATTTCAATAAAATTGAAATGGAACCAACTTTGAAGTATACTCTTACCAATTAAAAAAGAATTATTGAAATCGGACTACTAAGAAAAAAGTTATGCGTGGTTATACATAAAAAAAAAACTATACGCCTCGAATTGAGTACCTCCTCTGGTTGGTTCTTCGGTCAAAAAAGAGCCTCGTCGATTTGAAATATACCATACATATTTTTTGAAAAAAAAAAAAAAAAAAAAAAAAAAAACTTTTGGAAGTTGAATGTAGAATTATATTGACATAAGACGTCTATGCACGTTTTTTTGAAAGTCTGTTTGATATATAACGCAGTTGAACCACTAAACCACCTTTGCTTCTATCAGCTTAAACATCGAATCAAAATAGTACCTACCGTTGGAGAGACATGATGCCACCTTTTATTCAATTAAATCACCGGAAGAACAATACGACTTGGGGTTTCGTTTTGTTATTGAAAAATGTTGAATAATACTCTACATTTCAGTCGTTTCCTTTTTATTCCCTTCTTTGATGGGATTTACCTGAAGTGCTTTCATAAAAAATGTAATGAAGCTAAGACTTATGACGCAATAAAATAACATCTAGTAATGTTAGGTCGAAATTTACGGAATACTCGTATCCTCGGTATTTGTTTTCTAATACGCAAGTTTCGTAATGAGACGGAAAAACAATAAGGCAAATAACATAAATAAATATACGTCAAGAGAATCTGCAAATACAAGGAAAAACTGTTAACGTGGGTATGCTAACAGTTTTTCCTTTAGAAGCAGATTACATATAAATCAATACGAATCTATGAGCATCGGACTGATGCTTTTATTTCATAATTTCCAAATAGGGAAATATATTCAGAAATAAATGGGCCAAAAGGTACTCTTTGTATTTATTATGGAAGTTATTGTCATGTTATTACATATATATGGTAAAGTAAAGTCCTTTTCATAATCTCAATAGACTCTTTGCTTTGAGGGTGGAGATAATTATTCGGGAACCCAGATGATTTGTAAGGCGTGGTTCTTTTGAAAAAATGTTTGCCACATTTGTTGATAAGTTTGCAGATAGTCTAATCTAACTGTAGGTGAACTTGTTGCCACATTTATTGATATTATGTTTGTAGATAAGCTGATATTCTAACTGCGGGTGAACTTGAACTGTAAATGTGGTTGTGCGTTTCTACCGTAAGAACCATTTGAGCTTAACAGTGTGTAACTCAGTGAGTCATATTGGTAAACGCACCTGCCGGGCTAGTATGCGCGCTACGAATTATTTCGTTCGTAGTGTCAGAACGAGACAGCGTTATGGTATAGTATATATCTGTCCCGTATTCACACGTCGAAATGAGTTCTTTTTGTGGCTATTCGTGGTCGCATGCTTGACTAGCTGGAGCTTGTTTTTTATGCCTTGGAATTTTCGATCAGGAGCTTGATTTTTCAACTTCGCACGGCTTGGTCGTATACGGAATTTTTATGGAGTATTTGCAATTTCCATAGACAACATTATCCATACAATCTGTTAAAGTTCCGTCTACGACTACGCCGTGCGAAGTTGAAAAATAGAGCCCCAGCACCTATTTCGAATAGGTTTGTGTTTGACTACATACTGCCTGATGTAGAGGAGATTTGCGCTCTAGGGTGTACCTTAAGCAATAAGTAGACATGTTTAAATTTCCATTGGTTAGTCTAGTTTGGAAAATAAAACAACAGACGAAGAATTGTCTATTTGCGATGATGAAGTGCTGATTGAAAGTATTAGCATGCTTTTGTACCTAATAACTTTCACAATATTTGTAATTTTGTGTATAATTCAAGATAGCACCGGTTTTTACTCACTCTGCGGCCAGCGGTCCGGCCGCGATGATATACGTGAGTAAAAACCGGTGTTTTCTTTAGTATAATGAATTCTCACGCGAGTTTTAATGAAGTGAATTCAAGATAGCTCTGCATTTTGACAAAAATTGCTACAAAAAATATGGTTTCCCTTACACGAAGTCCGATAATATCTTATTATTATCTTAAGTATGATCCATAGCGTAAATATACTTATATCCTTCAACGCTACACAGACATGGATAGTATGACTGAAGCATATTATAAGAAACTGCTGTACCACAAAGCAGCTTAATCAAAGCTAACATTTGGCGGCATTGTATGGCATGCAATCCGTGTACAATGGGTGTTACGAGCCACCGTATCTAGTTACTCAGAGTCAGTGTTGCAACCCTGGATTTAAAAATGGCAACATATAAAATCGGAATTTATCGATAGGTATAGTTACTAAATTGCCAAAAAGGGATTGAAACTACAAATGCAACGTCTAAAATTATAATTAATCTTTAAAAACCTTAATCGGAAATTTCAGTAGCAGCTGCTAATTTTGCAGTTTGTTTTGAATAACCTTTTTCAGGTACAGTGAAAAGTATTATCTGGGTAATCTATGTTAGGTTCAAGCACTGATATAAGAGCTAGATTTATAGATAGGTTTTAAGTTGCTAAGAGCCGAGGTGGCCCCATTGGTCGATGGGTGAGACAGAGCGGGCGAAGAGCCAGTTGAATGGTCAGTCTCTTGAAGTGGTCTCGGGTCTTTGCTCTGTGTCAAAAATAAATACCTAACTCATTTTTTGACCTACGAACCACCGGAGGAAGTATACAATTCGACGCGTATATTTTTTTTAATGTATAACCACGAATAACGTTTTTCGTAGTAGTCCGATTTCAGTAATTCTTTTTTTATTGGATAGAGTAAACTTCGAAATTGGTCCCAATTAAATTTTATCAAAATTGGCTTAGCAATTTTTGATAAATCAACAATATTATGAAAAATGTTACATCGATCCGTGCGAAATATTCGCGAATTCTGTACACGGGTGAAGTCGGTCATGCTAATTTAAAAAAAAAATGTATGTATGTTTTAATGAGCATTGTGAGTAACGCCTGCTGTGAAGCATGTGGATATTGCGGGTTGAATTTAAAAAGCTGAATTAAGAGACAACAATAAATCCTTACAATACTTTATATTTCAGGAAAAGTAATGAAATTTTTTTTTTTTTTTAATACTACACTACTACTACATAGAAAGCAATTGGATCATCCACAGACCCTTGAAGGTCTAAAGATAATCCAAGTGCTCAAGCCCACTGCCAGTTGGCAGCGTGCCCAGCATGCTGGCAGCATTGCCACGCTGAATGGCAATGCTTATACGTTGAGCCAAATAAACACCAGCATTTTGGTCACGCGTCGCGTCCACCAGACGCTCAGAAAGACAACTAACTATGTAAGAGAACTAGGCCTGGCTAACTAAAGAGAACACTAGTAACACTGGTTCACACTAGTTGCTGTGGATGTTGCAAGTTAGAGTCTGTCAAAAATAATCTGATAACGTAACAAAATCCGAACCCACAAAGCAAAAATTTGTAAAAAATGACTGCTGTATCTTTCACGAAAAATAATGAAAAATAGCTTCAAACAATGTAAAGAAAGCTAGGCCTGGGTTGTAAAGAGCTGACAACACTGGTAACACTGGTTGGAGGGAGTCGGCGAGCGAGTTGAATGGAACGTCTCCCGAAGACGTCGCCGCCCGACGTCGAGAATAAGCCATTTTTGTTTTATGTTTGTTTCGCCGCTTCGCTATGCCAATATAGCTTTTGTGTTGAATGCTCATTTCATATTTCATTATCGTCAGATTTACGAGCGTAGTAAGCAAGAAAACTCTTAACGATCGCGGTATTGTGCAGTATATTGTACCTACACTAGTTTGAGCTGAATTTGGCGAAGTAAAAATTTGCAAATTTTTGTGTGTATTAATTTTAAAGTTTTAATCTTATTAAAAGGTTAGGTTATTTTTCAGAACTATCTATATTATTTTCAATTAAGTCGGTATTTTATCACAGTTTGAATGGTAAATAAATGCTTGGCTACATTTTTTTTTAACTTTGAAACTTTGTGGCTTTTAATATATCTTTTTTACAAATTCTGTCACGTAATGCTCTTGGTGACGCAAAACTCGTAGTATAACGCAATTTACACAAAAAGTTTTAGAATCTGAATAGGGTCATTTGGTGAAAATTAGTCGTGCATTTTTAAGCGTGCAAATAATAAAATAAAATTGTATTTCGCTTTTCGTTCCTAAATTTTTGTGGGTAATTTTTATTTCATGTCGTATATGAGCGTTGTTATGACGGATTTATTGGATTTATTCAGTTTAACCATATGTATAAATTTAATAGATAGGAATATTGGCAGAAGTGAGAGGAGGCTTACACCCGTGTAATGAACTGATGATGATTATATTTTTTTTTACTACAATAATATACAATATTACAACATTAACTCGACGCATCGCTGGAATGTTTAAGCAATTTTTACTCGATCTTAATAAACAGGTAGAAACTTATCTTTTTTAGATGATGGTTCGGAACCTTTCGTGCGGGAGTCCGACTCGCACTTGGCCGGTTTTTTTGCACAACGTACTTGAGCGCCAAAATAACGTCACAAGGTCAAGCGTCTAGTGATTGTGACCGCGTTGTACTTTATATGATAAAACTACCTACATTACTACTACATAGAAAGCAATTGGATTATCCACAGACTCTTGAAGGTCTAAGGATAATCCAAATGCTCAAGCCCACTGCCAGTTGGCAGCGTGCCCAGCATGCTGGCAGCATTGCCACGCTGAATGGCAATACTTATATGTTGAGCCAATAATTATAATTGTGTACTTACTATATTATGATAGATAATCAATATGCAGATAGGTATTCTGTAAGTAGTATCATTAAACGTTCTATTCAAGCTTAAGAAAACTCAATATATACAAGTACCTATTATTGGAATTGAGAAGAGAAATCTCCTCGAGAGTAGATAATGGAATAAACTCCGTTTTATCTACCCTCATTTAGTGAAATGAATATTTTCTTTCACGAATCAAAGTAAACGAAATATTTCCGAGCGCCTTCGGAATCCTGTCTATCCATTACACCCGTTTAACTTCTGACAGTCTGACTCACAGATAAATGTATTAAAAGGGGAAATTTTATAGTTACTTACGAGGAACCCACTAACAGTAATTTCAAAAGGCAGATTATAATGTAAAGAAAGATGAAAGCTTTCTCATTTTGTAGGTAAACGGACCGTGAGGTACCTACTTAATTTCTACCTTTTACCCTATCTCGTTTGAAATTGAGGCGGCTGATATCTGGAAGTGGGTCGAATTCCATGGAAATGGGGAAACATATTTTATTCCGAAATCGGTACAAGACATAATCTGATACATAGAGTCCCATGATCGTACGTGATTTGGATCTCTTTCGTGGTCTTCAGAAGAGGTCGTGACTCTACAGGGCTTATGATTTTAAAATACCCAAGAAGGTAGATACCTATTACCGATCCAATAGTCTATAGAACTCCATAAAATATTTATTTCTTAAAAATATAATACTGTTCTTTCTAGTACGCATAAAAGTATAATAATATAAATAATAGTGTAATTTGTACAATATTTAAATTGAACCAGATATAATTGTTTACGTATTTTCAATTTCGATTTTCCATTTAAATTACGTGGCTTATTTAACATACCTACTAATTTGTTGCCACTTTTAGTCGAGCTTTAAACACATGGCGTTAATTCAATAAGTTAATTAGTCAATTATTTTTATGTAATTCGTTTTGCGGTAACAAAAAATAACGTTGAGTCATAAAACATTTTTAATTATTCTTACGAAGCTATTTATTGTCCTACATACAGCGCCTATTTAAGTAGTTAAGGGTTGTTAAATCAAAATTTATTTTACCAACAGAATTTTGCCTCTAAGTATTCTATCCTTATTTTTTACAGGATTATCACAAAAAAGTTGTACCTAAGTAAGTAATGAGATAAAAATGAAAGAATCATAAAAAATACTACTGAAAAGAAAGAATCTTAGAAATCTCATCATAAAGTGGAGAGATTGGAAAAGATCGCTGTCCAGGAAAATAATTTAATTAAGGGTCTTGTCAACTATTATATGGCTCATTGCGGACGCAGGCAGTCGGTATCGAGGGACGGAGGCAATCAATCAAGTGGGCCCAGCGGATTGCCGGAATTCACATGTCTTCGAATTTATTTCACAATCGAGCAAGTAATAAATCTGTATAAAACTCTTTAAGATCCTTTAGCAAATGTTTCGTATTAACGTTCTCGTAAATACATATCGAGTAGTTATTCTTTTTAATACGGTTATATTAATTTCGACGTAGTAAGACTATAGGTACTCGTATTTTTGGTTTTTGTTGTCTTCATACAATGATTATGCAAAACATGGAGTTATAATTCCACTAAATTATAACAACATTCCATTCGGAATCATAGTCAGTGGATACTTTAGTGGTTTTACTAGATAAGCGCGCGAAATGTTTTTTTTTAAATATTTTTTTTGCATTTAAACTGCTCATTATACGTTTACAAAAACTCCTACATATATTTAGCGGCCGTAGGTAGTATTAACGAGGAACATAAGCCTATAACTCAAAATAGTGGGCGCTGGGCAGTCTATGCACAAGAGTGCATCAACTAAAATCCAGTTCCTTCCTACCGTCCACCTCTTGAGATCACCTGGGTGAACTGTGGAAAGTTTTTTTTACAACGGCTCACCTTTGTCCACCTAGGTGTTCCTTGGGAAATATTTAGTTTCTACTGTCCACCTAGTTACAAAAACTCTTCAGGGTTGAAGCGCTATATATTTTGAGCGTTTTCGGCAAGCGCCACAGAACCAAGAATGTAGCAGACATTTCATTCACAGTTGAAAAAATATATCAAAGAAATAAATGCGTCGATATTGAGACTTTTAGTAAAATTTAAAGAAATAGAGTCCAAATTGAAATTTCAAACTAAAAAAAGAAGGAAAATAAATATTGAAAATGATGATGATTATAATGTTCTATCAACTAGGTACAACTTTTTAATAATGAAATAAGTTTTATAGATATCTGTGGAAATAAGCGTGAGATACACATTAGAATAAATGCGTTAGCTAAGTTTTTATTTCTCACGAAACAAGATTAAGTTTTTAGGCAAAGCAACCATAATGCTTTTTATTTTTCTTTTATTAAGTAAAATCATATATATTTCCTAATTAATAATAATGAAAAAATTAAGACACCTATGTGATTAACAATAAGCGATAAAAAGTGAGATAAATGGCTAATTACATAAAATAGGTTCTGGAACATATTTTCTAAGTCAAAACGCTACACTGTCATTTGTCATCCATAGATGGCCAGCACCAAATTTCTCAGGTGTACCGTCACCAATATCAAGTAAGGGGCTTTCAAGTTTTATCTGAGAGGTGAGCCGTTGCAAAAAATCTTTCCACGGTTCACCCAGGTGGTGTCAGGAGGTGGACGGTAGGAAAGAACTGCTAAAAACTAAGCTGAAATCAGTTGATGCACTTTTGTGGCTAGACTTATCACTAATTGGATTTTAGGTGTATGAACCTAGTAAACACAACCTATTCATAGCCGCTAAATGAGTTTTCGTAAACTTACATTCTACTCTATAAAACTCTACATAAACGACAAAAAACCCAAAAAATTATAACTAAGGGTGCTGACCTAGTGAAACCACCTTAAGGATATGAAGGAAGGATTCTAAAACGTATCATCATGAGTACCTACTTGATAACAGTAAAAGTGACGAAATGGGCGGGACGTGCGCCAGTTAAAGAAAGAAGCGTGCACGAGTAATAAATTGTTAAGGGCCTATTCCCGCCTCATAGCCTGTCTTTTTCGCGAATTTTCAATATCTTTGAAGATCATTGCGTGGGAATTTACAAAAAATAACAAGTATAGTCTAATATATACTTTTTTTTTATTAACCTATACTGTCCCACTCCTAGGCAAAGGTCTCCCCCATTTCCTTCCATGAGTCTCGATCCATCGCAACTTTGAAACAACTTTGCAAAAATATACTTAGGAGTACAAAATAGTTATTTGTTATACAAGAGTGTAAAGTTGATTTTTAACCGTGTGCTCAATTTTGATGATTGAGCGAGCGAAGGATTCAAGGATTCTAAAATTGAATCACAAGCGCAGCGTGTGATTCAACAATTAGACTCCTGAGCGTTAGCAAGGGAATCAAAAGAGCACAAGGTAAAAAATCTTTGCACTCGAGTGCACGTAACTTTTCACCCCACCTCAGCGAGGAAATGACTAAAGTCGTCTACATACCGCACTGTTTCAAATATGTACATCTCGCGTGATTGTTAAAGAAAGAACGCTCATTTGCGGACTATTAACAATTTCAGTCGATTCTGTTGGTATCAAATAAACTCCCTTGTCGCTAAAATCACTCATTTTAGGTTTTTCACTAGTTTTCAAGTTTCTTATTTTTAAAACTTTTAACAATACGACATGCATGGCAAGAAAATGGCGCAAAGCAAATAAAAAAAGTACAGCAAGAAGGTTCCTTGTCTGAGTTTTGAACAAATTAAAAAAGGTTGTATGATAAATCCGGCACCATGGAGGTAGATGACTTAGTGCACGCGATGTTCTAAATTCAATTTTACTTTACCTTCTAGCGAATAAAAACGGCTTTTGCGCTCAAATTTCGAAGAGCAAAAATACTCTTTTCCAGATGGTGATGATGAAAAAGCTATTTTTATTGTTTTCGATGGAATCTCCCGAAGGCTCGTTATTGCGTGGGAATTTAAGAAAAATAAAATGAATGTTTATTAAAATAGCAATAGGAGTGCAAGAAAGCTATTTTTTGACCGACGAACCCGACCGGAGGAGGTACTCAATTCGACGCGTATATATATATTATATGTATAGGTATATTTTATGTGTAACCATGCATAACTTTTTACATAGTGTTCCGATATTCGATAACTATTTTTTATTGGAAAGAGTATACTTCGAAATTGGTCCCATTTAAATGTTATCGTTATCCGCTGAGCCATTTTTGATAATTCAACAATAACGTGAAAAATGCTATAGCGATCTGTGCGAAATATTCGCGAATTCTGTACACGGGTAAAATAATTATGTTGTTTTCAAAATCTCCCGAAGTTCTTGAATTAATGGTTTTGTAAACAAATTTCTTGTTGTTGAAATCTTTGTGCTTCGTTTACGAAGTCGAAAAAAGTTGGGATAAATCCAAATATCAAAAAAGTTCCTCATCCGGTAGATTAAGATGTGATTGGCAGAGGGTGGGCCACATAACAAGCAGAACCTATAAAATAATTGGTGACTTGGTTTTCCAATACGTATCTATTTGAAGCAGCAAATCAACACTCAGCACATCAAAAATAAAATGCCAAGTCGTTGCGTAGCACCGACATCAACAATACATTTTTAGGTAAATATTATTAAAAATGAAGTTTGAAGAAAAAGCTCTCAATGTGACAAGAATGGCTCGATAAAAATTGCATTAGCTATCTAAACATTTTTTACCTTCATGGCAAGCTTTTTTTTCCAATTTTTCTCCACTTTCATAAATATAAGAGTTATGGTGCTATCTAACGTCTGGATAGCGGGTCGGATGGACGGACACAAAGATCCTAGAGGATCAACAATCTAATTAAGTTCTACGTAGGAGAATATTGCGAACATTATGATGGTTACACAATGATTAAAGAAAATTTATATCGTACCTACCATGATATATACAGGGTTATTTCTAATCAATTAGCATCCTTGCAGGGACTTATTCTGTACATCAAAACTAACAATTTTTGTTCCACGACTTTTATTAATTCTCGGAAAAGAAGTTGTTGTTCCATACAACAATATCGTTCACCTGCGACAAAATGTATGGAACAGCTGATTTTTTTAAAAGTTTTGACAAAAGTCGTAGAACATAAGTTGTTAGTTTTGATGTACAGAATAAGGCCCTATAATGATTGCTAATTGATTAGAAATAACCCTGTATAGCTTTTGTGTTTATCAGGCTAAGACCCGACTTCACCAACGCTTGTTTAAATTAACCTTGTGATTAGGTAATGTATTTAAACAACAGTTAAACTAACAACGTCAACAGATATTTAATTTATCAAACGTAATTTAAATCTTAAACGGCTTATAGACGAAATTTGGTGTTCACCAAGCACTAACCGTTGTTTCAATACAGTAATCAGACGTTTAGCTTAAACAAGCGTTGGTGAACTCAGGTCTAAATTTTTTTTGAGCGGGTACCAAAATGGCGGATTCTATTGTTTTCTAAACGGATTGAAAAAATAATCATGGAAAGTAGCTCAAAAATATTGGAAAAATCTAGTAACATCGAAAAAAAATCATACAGGGTCTGTATACAGACGAATCAGAAACCTTCTTTTTGGAAGATTGTTGAAAAATCCTGGCAGCTGCTATAAAACCTACGTTAGTACCTACCAAAAGATTGAAAGTACCGTGGTTTTATGTTAGCAGGCTCCTTACGTACTCGAGACTGATTCCGAGCATTCTGAGATGAATGAAAGGCTGCCTTGTTCCCATAGGGCTGTTACTGCGGTTACTGTAGAATACTATAGAACAGGGTTGTGCTATGTAAGTCAGGAGAACTTGAGGTCTATTTCGATGAGTTATTTGTGAGTATCGAGAAAACATAGAGTAAGTAGGGAAAGAAAAAAAATCATAGGAAAAGTGAGGTACTAGCCTTAATAAAGTTGCTAACGTTAAGATGTGAAAGAAAAATACGAACATGTTTTGACAAATAGGCTTTGATAAATGTGTATCATACTCAAATATAAATCTAGAAATCGTCTTAGTCAATAGGTTTCTTGCGACAAAGCGTACTAAGATAAATCCACGCATGATACAAGAATATCTCCTTTCATATACGGTTACTTTGTTCGAGGATTTCTGAACACCGTTCCATTAACGGAATAATGGAAATATCTACAGGAGGGAAAAATAAAACGTGGAAGAAAGATTTCAGTACCTAAGCGGTCATTTGTAAGCGGCCGAGAAAAATGCTCGCTCGTCCAGAAAAAATAATCGAGAGAGAGGAAAGGCGACGGCCATCTGCCTCTCTGCGGGCACGGCCGCCACCAGATCGGTACTTCTTCATTGCCAGCCTTTGATCGCCGATTTCCGGATACAATTCTTTACAAAGACAGCTATAATAATAAGTCAAATTCTTCGGGACTCTATAATCTTCCCAGGGAGTGTTTTATTGCGGTTGCTTTTATTTAAAAAAATGTTCCATTTTCTTTCAGCTTTGCAAGGGTGGGCGTGAATGTGAAGATTTATGACAGAGTTCATAAGATGAGTTAGGTATTTGACGTGATTTATAGAAAAGTAAGTTCATAAAATATACGTTTCACTAATGTATTCTAAGGCTATAGTTCTCTTTTACGCTCATATCACCGTACAGTACTAATAGCTTAGTTTGACGAGGTGTTTCTTAGCAGTCACCGAAGTCAAGCAAAAAGTTAAGCAACGTTTGGCATGGACAGTTTTAAGAAAGGTGGCATTTATAGTGCGCTGCCGTGGCTCGGATCATACGTTAAATAGTGGGTCCTGATTGTTATAACCGTTTAGCTATATCAGAGACTAAAATAGCTCTGACACCAGGGCTAGCCACCCGACCTTACTTACCCGAACTTACTTATGCTGAAATCACGAGGGTACTGAAGGGGTTTTTAGTTAAACATAAAATAGCCGCCAAGGAATATAAGCGGCAACTGGCGGTCGAGTTTAATTAATTTCTGCTTTATCCCATTAACTCTTCAGCAATTACGTTTTTATGCGCCGTATTTGAAGTTTAATTTTTCACACATAAAGGGTGATGGACGCCATTTTGTTGGATTGGAAAGATAAAGTAAGCTCACTTCGGTTTACACCATTACATAATTTAAGGATGTTATGAATGAAAGTTATGATCAATATGTTTTGAAACTCAGCGTCTCTAAAAATGTCTAGTAAATAAAATACTCTACTTTATACTCTCTTTAAAAATGCTATGGAAACACACGTGTTTTCATTACTGTAATGAAAGTAATGAAAACACGTACTGTAATGAAAGTAATGAAAACACGTGTGTTTCCATAGCATTTTTAAAGAGAGTATATAGTAGAGTATTTTATTTACTAGACATTTTTAGAGACGCTGAGTTTCAAAACGTATTGATCATAACTTTCATTCATAACATCCTTAAATTATGTAATGGTGTAGACCGGAGTGGGCTTGCAAGAAGTTTACGTAATTTATTGCAGGTGTGGTCTGCAGAGAGCAAGCCGAGAAAACTTGCTAAAGTTGAATAGGTTAGTCTTATTTATTTTCAGTTATACCCACTCTATAAAATGACTGATTAACAAAACTTAAAATCGATGGATGTATAAATGGTCATGTATTCAAAGAAGAAGCTGTTTAGCAACTTAGCAAGGTCACTAAATAATTTGTGATCCAACCATTTAACATCGAAGTTTGATACAAGAGGCACAATGACTGGGTAAAAAATCACTATTATAAATTATAATTAGTCCTTGAGTTAGATTATTAATCATTATTTTTCACAAAAAATAATGATAATGGCATGAACGACTTCAACCGTGTACAGAATTCGCGAATAAATGGCACGAGTCGATGTAGCAATTTTCACATTATTGTTGATTTATCAAAAATGGCTCAGGCGATATCGATAAAATTTAAATGAGACCAACTTCAATACAATCAAAACTTACCCCTCTTTACCTGAATAACACCATCTATCCATAAGCAGCCATAAAACGCCCATTGCTGGACAAAGACCTCTTCTGTGGATCTTCGGACCGGTTAGATGCGGATTGCATCCAGTGCGATCCTGGTCTTGCATCTGTCCACCTTGTGTGTGGAGTTGTGGACTTCCTACACTGTGCTTGCCGGTCTCCACTCGCGAACTTTTTGACTCCCTTGGTCATTGGTTCTACGAGTACGTGCTATGCACCTTGTCATTTCCACTTAAATTTCAATGAATACACTGGGGTAGGTTTCACACCACTGGCTTTTCGGTGAAGGAAAACATTGTGAGGCATACGTCCGTAGGAGAAATTCGATGGCGTATGTGAATCCACCAACCCGCACTAGGCAAGCATGGTGGATATGGCCCAATCACCCTTCGTAGGTAGGCCTACGTCCTGCAGTGGACCAATTAAAAAAAGGCTGGTACAGTACAGTACAGTACTGGGTAGGTAGGTTTGTCGGTGTTATCGTTTTTTCTATGGATCTCATCATTTCAGTTTCCATATCGCAGGCACACTCCGAGCATAGCCTTTTTCATAGCTTTGAGCTACTTAGAGCTTATTAATAAGGCCCATATGAGATGTGAAAAATACTTACACAAAGACGTCTCAAATAAAGAAAGTGGGAAATAAATAAGGCTCTACTTTAACTAGAACTATTTCAAACTTTAGCGATTCCTTTTGATTATATAGTGATAGCAAATTGACACCATTCTATTAGTTATTTCAGGGCTCGCGGCTCGTTATGATACCGCTCAGTCGGCTCGTGTAACCCGAGGATTCCCGCGCCTAACTAATTTCAAGTTGCGAAAACATGAAACCGCAATATGAAACAAAAATATAAAGTAAGTTGTTTTGAACTTATTTAAATCTTTTTGTAATTACGCGCTATGAGGTGGATCTGAATAAGAAAATTGTATGTACTGTTATACAGGTTGAGTTTTAGGACGATGGATACATTCTAGGATATCAATGTACTCATTATGATTATGACCATTCCTGAAATAAGAAAAAAATCAGCTGTTCCATGCAAAAAGTTTCTTGAATTTTTCGACAATATGTAATTGTTTATACAGGGTTATTCCCAATCAGTAAGCATCCTTTTAGGGGCTTATTCTGTACATCAAAACTAACAACTTTTTCATGCGATTTTTATCAAAACTAAAAAAAAAAATTGTTCCATAGAATAATATCGTTCACCCGCGACAACATGTATGGAACAGCTGATTTTTTTTAGTTTTGACAAAAGTCGCTGGACAAAAGTTGTTAGTTTTGATGTACAGAACAAGCCCCTAAAATGATGCTAATTGATTAGAAATAACCCTGTATATCATAGCATTGGTTATAATTTTATAACTGCAATACTAGAACATGTCTGTAGACTAAAGATACAACATTTCCCTACATTGATTGGCCTGTATTGTTGGATAGGTATAGCAGGTGCCCCGGCTGTGGCCATTTTGGAGTCAAAATTATTGCATAAATGGTAATTATAAACAATGTAACAACATAAATATTGTTTGTGGGAATCTAAAATTATAATTATATTTACTAAATATTATTTGAACATTAAATTGTCCAATTAATCGTTAAAATCCCAAGTCGCCACAATTGATACTAACCACCAATATTGGAATTTGTTTACTTTTATTGTTAAATTTGTTGGTTTGAAACGATGTATACAATTTTTACATTATTGTTGATTTTTCAATAACGGCTCAGCTAATTTCGATAAAATTAAAATGGGATCACTTCGAGAACACATACATACGAACATAGAAGTAGAACCTACTCCTATTTGGGAGTCGGCTAAAATATTCCGATATTCGAAACACGAATTCAATCCGAGTGTCAACAGTGATTAGTCATTAATACCCACGGAGGTAGATTAGAGTATTAGATCCCGTTAATACCTGTACGTGACATTAGCGCGTATCTATCGAGATGAATGGGACAATAACATCTGTCACGACGCGAACAGTGCATCACAAATGTGCATCACACGCACTAATTGATATGGAACACGGCAGCCTGAATTGTATGCACATTGTCTTCTGATATAGAAGGTGTAGCGGTAGGTATTTGTAAGGTCCTGTATAGTTAGCGCAAAAAGGATAGCCATACTTGGGGTGGTTGTAGTGATAACAAAATATCATAACATCTTGTAAGTTTAAGAATTATATTTCTAAATGATCTATCGGCTATGATGTGACTAACTCGCCATGAAATGGTATCGCTTTATTAGAGCCGCGTATTTAAGATATACCTCAATTTCTTTATCATTCATTCTGACATAAGTACCTAACTACAAACGTTATCAAAAACAATACAATTTGTGGCTTTTTCACTAAAAATTATTTAGTTTTTTTTTTATTTTATTTCGAATAGGTTCGCGTTTGACTACACACTGCCTGATGTTCAGCAGATGTGTGGTCTAGGGTGTAGCACGCTTACCTAGAAGATACCTATTTACTCGGGATTTGAAGACATCCACGTTGTTAATCTATATCGAAAAAAAAACAAAAGCGCATATATTCATCTTCAATTCAAGTGTTAAGTTGTTATTCCTATATATTGACAACGATTGTGCTGAGGTTGTTTTGACCATTTACATGATCAGACTACGATAGCAACATCTGCGAAAATTGGAAGTGACAACGAACTCGGGATATCTAAAATAAAAAAATACGTGGTGACAGATTTTTAGACACAATTTTTGCAAAGCCAACTGAACATCGCCGTCGGTCTCTACGCAATGGAATAGTCAGAAAGAATACTATTGTTAGATAAAAATTCTGGAATATATTTGTTTTTTTTTTGATAAAACTATGTAGAATTATGTGCATTTTGTCGTCCGGTTTAGTAGGATTTGTTGGCATTTGTGAAACAGCTCCGGACATCGGTCTCTGGGTGAAATACCATCTATCATTATTACTGCCAAATGTATTAGATAAAGTGATTGGATTGGAATACGAGATAAGTTTTAAATCGTTGGTAAATTTCAGAAAAAAAACTTTAAAACTTAACGCAATATGCTACACTTATTTGATTATTTTTAACGTAAAGACGACCTAAAATAAATAAATATTTAATAAACATATGAAATGTATACGAATTTGATTTTTCACTTACACTTATTTGATTATTTTTAACGTAAAGACTACCTAAAATAAATAAATATTTAATAAACATATGAAATGTTTAATGTGAAACGAGAATAATACTATGAGACGACTATAATATAATGCAATTAGTTAGTGGTAACCCTTAAAGCTATTCATGTAATTCACCGATAAGATAATATTATCCAACACATTCAAGATAATCACGCGGTGTGATGTATTACATTAAGTTTGATAGGTAATTGATGAACATATTGCCCTGAACCACTAACAACGAGTATAGAATGAAAGCCCTACTAACTGTGCATTTTCCTTAGCGATTTCATTACAGACCGCAGTATTCCCGAGATTGCGGTCCACGCAAGCTTGATTTGAAACAAAGTATACCCGAAAAAACAAAAAAATGGCCGAAGTTAATTCATCCCTTAATTAGCCAAATTGCTTCATTTAAGATGTTCGAAGAAAATCACTAATTAGATACAGACAACGGCGCGGCGTTAAATTAGTTCTAAATCTCTTAATTACAAACAAAGTCTGGCCACGTTGCTCCAATATAACTTTCAAATTAAATATCTCTACGAAAAATATTTTATTTCGATATATTAGCTTAAAATAAAAGTTACTTCTAACTTTAAAATATACTTACACAAAAGTAACAGAAACCGAGAAAGTCACATGGATGTAACACTTATTAAAATCTTTTCACAGATGCTCTCCATGATATTTAAAGATGACATTAGTCCCGTAATTCGAACATGACACCGGTGCTAATGGCATGCTTTTAATAGCGTAGCTAGTGCTACGAGACGTTAGATAGGTCGCGAGTCGAGCGCGCTACGCGTGTCGCGGAGGCTGTGGCGGCGCGAGACAAGCGGCCGGCAGAGGCGCGTGGGTCGGACTGGCTCCGTTTGCCGCTCTGCGAATAATCCATACCCGAGAGCTGAGAGCCGAGAGGCGGGAGGCTGTATTTACCGGACCGAAGGGCGGCCGGTCGAGGCAGCTCGCGCCCGGAGCGCCACCGCCGCCCCGGCTGCCGCCAGCGACCTGCAACCTACGCTCCACGCTCCATCATGTTGACACAATTTTAAATAGCGTCACATAATTTGGGGCCCACGCTGATTGCACCTCGTAACCGCTTCGCGCAACTTTTACTACCGATCGATGATTTCTGCATTTAAGTGCGATGTCATTTGTTGATGTTCATACGTAGAGGAAAGTTAGAGGGCAATAAAAACAGATCGTAACTTGTTTATTTTGCGAAAAAAGTATTCGGATGTAAAGTTGGCTGTTTCGGTGTAGCACTGAAGCGTGATAAAATCTATATTAAAGTAATAAAACAAAAATATTGTTTCTGTCAGAGTCCAAGAAAATGTCCAAAGAAAGTAAACTACTTACTCTGAGTTAGAAGTTAAGGGAAGTTTGATAAAGTTAGTAAACATTTCTGATCGACTTTATTTTTATATGTTTTTATACCACATAAATGTACGAAAATAACAATCATAATTTCATAGCTACCCAAAGTTTATATTATACGTGCATGTTATATGGACGGTCATTTAATAAAATGCGTTTTTACGACATAGTTAATGTCCTTAATTAAAATTTGCCGCTGGCGTTACGCTTTGCCAGCTTTTGGCATCAAACAATTACATTGCGCTATAATTCAAAGGTTTTGTTTTGTGATCCTCGTTTGTGTCTACTCTGGTTATCGTTAATTTTATATCCCACTTAAGGATGACATTACGTATGAGTTGCTTTACACTTGCTTTATGCGTTGCTTGGTTTTACATTTGCAATATTATAATTGCTCTACTGTAGGTATTGGTGTTTGGTGAAACGAACTTTTTATGAAGAATTCGTTCTATAAAACTGAGCCTAGAATTGTATAAAAGCTCAGTTGTTCTATTACAGTTATTTTATTATAACAAAATATGGAAGCATTACACAATGAATAAATTTATGAACCTTTTCTCTTTAGGCTTTGAGATGAGTTGTACTGAAAGCTTCTCCTAAGCCCAGTAAAAACAACTCGACATTACTGGAACATTACCGAAACTAACGAAACTACGTTAAAATTTTACCCTTTATGGTACTTCAGGTATTAAAGTAAGTAAGGGTAGATAACATTATACCTATTAGTTCGCGGAAGCGTACCAAAGTGACTGAAGGCATAAAATATTTTAGAGCACCATAAGTACGTTGGTACATCGTAAAGAAGTTAAAGATTAAAAAAGGCCGGCGACGTGAGTTTCTTGTTCTTTGTTGTTGTTATAACAATAAATAACGCTGACGTGACCAGTTTATTAGTAGCAGCATTAGGTTAGGTAGGTGGGCTCTACCAAGAAAATGAGATTTCGGATTTCGGACGCGGCTTCGCAAATAAAGGTCCTTAAATAAGCCATCGGAAAATACTCCTACAAAATACTACGAAATATAAATTTGGAGCTCAGTTAGCCGGTCCGATCGCAGCTATCAGTGCCGTGTCCTGTTTGTTTATTGACCATATCCTTTGTGTCCGAATGGCTTTTCGGAATGATTTAATGGCCGCACTCTCGGAACCGCGCTCCGCTTCCTACCATTTTTATTCATAACCGTCCATAATAACACCCTTTTACGAAATCTAAAATGTTCATTAAGCATAAAATAAAATGTTTACCCCGAGAGAGTTCATGTAAAAATTTGGGATGAACGGCTACGTATCGTAAAGCGCAAGTTTTTATAGGCGATGTGGAAAAATGCGGGGAAATGTAAGTCTGGCGATTCTCGGAGAAAGGAAAAGGGCGGAAAGGTAAGAAGTGGATGACACAGAGGGCAGCGGCGCGGCGCCTCAAGAGAGAGCGCTGAAAGAAGTTTGGGTCGTAACTGACGTGTTCGCTTATGAATGCTTCGCACCCTTTTCAGTTGGGGCACACAAAGATTTTACACGATGATAGCGGCCTTAACTAGAAGCCATTGTTATCATAACACATTTTTCTCGCATTTCAGCTTTCGCGCTTACATACGTGAGCTCATTTTTAAGCATGAGTAGGTACTCGGTAATATCGGAATCATAAATATTACAGGTTCTTTTTGAATTGTTCTGTAGCTTGTTTAAATTATCCGCTTGTCTAGTAGACATTTTTTATACATCATTACTTTTTATGCCGCTAAGTGAAAAGACGAGAAAATCGTATGCGTGATTAAAAGCGGTTTGCTTCTGTTGTAAGATTCGGTTCAGTACCAGTCTTCATGAACTAAGTTCAACGCCTTTAAACTCTTTTGCTGTATATTGTATTCTTCGTTCTCGTAGATAGGTATATCTATCTTGACTTTAATTTTGTTTCGCTTTAAGTAAGATATTTGCTCCAAAGGTGTTACTTCACCGGGATCCTTCGTCTGCAACGTTACAGACCCGAGTATTATACCAGTGAAGGAGGAGAACTAAGCATTACATTACAATTGCAGAGTGGAGTTCAAATTCGAATCTAAGATATCACAAGTGAATGCTCCGTCAAGGAGCTCCAATATTTCTAGAAAATACTATTATTTTTCACTCTAAGAGTACTAACTTTCAATAACGATAAATATATTATAAAATACGCTTTATAATACTTTCAGTAATAAAGTCGTCTCAACTAGAGATATAAATAAGTAAGTACACTCCGTACACTCGTCTCTTCATAATTCAATTATGATCCATAATATCACAAACATTTGCTAATTAAAGTGGGACTCTACGACCGCTGAGTAGGGGCTTGTAGGGCTCCAGTAGGTACAGCTATTTGACAAACACACACAGGTAACATACAAAGCAACTCTATTACTCAGGCCTTTCATGGAGTAGGCACAGTTAACCTTAATCTTCCCTAAGCCTACCTAACAGTAAATTTTACCAAGAGAATATGCTTAACACTTGCGTAGACTACCCCGGAAGGTGGTTACAGTTTCTTGTCTTTGTATTGGTATGTACATATGTATGTATGTTGCAGATATGAGGCAGAAACGATAATTTTATCTCATAGCGTCAATTTACTAGTAATGTTCTAAATTCGATTTATGTCTGTAAAACTTGAAATGTGCAATTTATATTATTGAGAATCTCACGATAATGATTGGAGTCGTTAAGGGTGTTTCTGAGATACACGAAATACAAAAATTAAATTTAACCATTGTTCCTTTTGTACCAGGATTTTACATTACGGCGTTTCTAGGCGAAAATATAAAACTAATAAATTATCAGCACTGGGTTTTAAGAGTTAATAAAAATTCTATAATTACGTAATACAACCATAGAAATTTTTGTTTTATTTAACAAATAACAAATAGTATTTGATATTGACCGAAAGCTCAGACCAAATAAAAAAATAAAGACAAAATGTTGTGAACAAACAAGTGACGCCAACCAAAACTACGCCAGACAATTACACACACATGCACGTACAAGGAAACTACGCCTTGGCTTGTCAGTCGAACTATGGCGGCGCAACAGCTACGCACTCACACATGTATAAAAAACCGGCCTCACTTGACTGTTCAACGACGTTCTCTTTTGATTTTTTTATTTGCTCTGAGACCGCAAGTAGAACATTTTTTATTAGGGAATTGACTAATTAAAAAAAAAAACTGAATTCGTGGTTTATAATATAACTGCGACATAACACGAGTTATGATATGCATGTGTGGGTATAGGACTGAATATCGAAAGTTAATTTTGTGGTCCCCCACTGAGACTGGTACGATATTATGAATAAACGAACGACTTCCTATTAATTCTGATATGATAGGCGCGTTCACACCTACGTTAATTAATATAGGTACAGCGATATCGTTCATTTCGTAAATCGCATTATGGGAGGAGATATAATGTGGGCGTAAGCGCTAGATGCACGCCGCTTTGTAAATCCACAGAGGGATGTGTAAAACCTATTCTTTGACGACATTGCCGTGATACTCTATCGAAATAACGTGACATAAAGTGCCCAAGTATTATGTTTACTTTCGATAATTTCGTCTGGAATCTTTTTTGTTTCTTTCGATATTTTGTCTTATGGCGGCATGATATTTACATGAAATGTTAAAAATATGAAAACTGAAATAATTATATTTCACGCCAATTTCTTAAAATCAAAACTTGTTTTCATAGAGTATCGATCAGTAGTTCTTACGTTGTTTTCATAGAGATTCGATGAGATTCATAGAGAGTCTAGCTATACTGAAAATATATCGATGGAAAATATGATGGTATGACCTATGGTTCAAAATGGTATATCTAGGTATAGGCATCCACTAGTAAGTCATCGTTATCGTAGCAATGTAAGGGCCTCTGATGGGTTTAGACCTCTTAATTATTTTTAATATCACCAGTTGGAAGCGACTTGGATCCATCGTGATTCCGCAGTCTAAATGACGTCATATGTCTACGTTATGGGCGGACGTTCTACGCTGTGCTCACCGGCGCTCATCGGTCCTTGTGCAATGCGCTGTATCTATCCACAGATATTTTGACTTTTTAATTAAATCTACGATACTGAAGTCACTAAACCTGTAAAATATGTAATACCACAGAGTACCAATTAGAACTATGTAATAGTATTTACTGAAGTCGAGTAACATGTTTGTTGAAACCTAATCAAATAAACCTAAACTTTTTGGACCTAACCTAATAAACGTAACCTAACAACTTCCACCAAAGTTGTGCCTGAATTGCCTCAAGTTATCTCTAGCGTAGTTACAAACAGCATGGCCAAACTATCACAAAATCTTTCAAATATTCTGTAGCAGAATGTTTGCCTGAGTAGGTACTAAGTTTACCAATATGGACAGCAAAACAAACTTAATTTGAAATGTTACTAAGTGACTCTTTACACCACTCATACTCTGGCAGTGTTGGCACTTTGCTTTAAAATGTCACTTAGTTATTTTTCGCATGACACGGACGAGATTCAGTTTACTCTCAGGTTACTATAGGTACTTATTGGTAGGATTATAAAGCGACTTTACGCGTCGAGAGAGGTGGAAACGATCCACATTTTATAGCGTAAGTAAAGGACTTCTCAGTGAAATAAAAATCTTAATGGCATTACCTGAAAGGTATTGCGTTATTACAGTGTAAGGCCGTTAATTGTTTCACAGGCTGGGTCGAACTGCAATAACGATAAACGGAACGCTTGTTTTATGTTTTCGGACATTGTAACTTCAACGTTCTATTTTGCAGGGGACATTTAACTAAGAACTTTTTACGTTTCCGTCAGAGAGAAAACAACCTTTGATAATAGGAATTCCTTCGGATACTGTAATGGAAAGACGTGCTGGGGAAGCTGTTATCTGGACTCATAATATTTTCTCGGACTTACACCGCCCGCGCTGGCTTTACCGAGGAACCTTTTTATGAAGGTATTACGAAGCATGGAAGGTATGTGTTCTTGTACATAACAGTGGTTGCTTCATTGTTTACTTTGATATTATGAAAGTTTTTGTGGCTCGATGGGACTTGTTTATTTGATGTGCTTCACTTTGAAGGGTTCGTTCCAGATTCGTGATAGAAGTGTTTTCTTTGCTATCATTTCGAGACCTTATTCTCATACGTACGAGCCACTGGCGTTGTGTAGGTGTATTGTAGGTACATTGTCCAGATTTTTATGTAACATATTTATTGATGTGTTATATCAATAACTATAAATAGATTTATTGTAGAAAAGAACAACAGAAACTCCGTCATATAGTTTATGCAATTTTTGCTGTGGTTTTAGGGTTAATCCCTACGAACAACTCTTAGTACGTACCATTAAGAGTTGTTTTGTAACAATCAGTTTAGTATAAAGAGGCATTGTACTATGCTGTAACAGTTTTAACAGTTTACTGCTCAACATAGAACGTAACCTACCTTATAAAAACGATAGAGCTATATCCACCAACCCATTTGGTCCAGTCCAAGTAGGTGGATTTACAATTTACGTACACCATCAAATTTGTTTTACGGACGTATGCTGAGCTAACTCTGTAAATCTGTGCACAATGCGAACCATCACCTATAGGTAACATAATGTCCATGTGAGCTGCTGGAGAAAACGTAGAATTGTTTTGGCTCTCCCATTTCCAAACAAACACAACAAGCATTGTATTAATGTTCCAAGCTTAAGCAGCACAAATTAAGCCGGAGCAATATTTGCGGAGAGCGTCGGCGTCACTGATCGATGCCGAACGATTTATACAAAGCATTGAATGCAAACTCATTCCTACGTGTCGGGCGAATAACAACGCGTTTGAACGTAGATCGAGTTTCAACTGAGTAGTGTTTTCCTCCGCCGACCGTGATTCAATTTAGATTGATGATCGTTCCCCGGAACCAACATAATACGCCGGGAGGCCGGTGGACGCAGCGCCGGCGCCCGCGCCCGCACTCGCTTCAGGGTTGCCAATGCTACTTCGAGTAGGTACTGTGATTTATTTTGTGACGGATTTTGTTACAGACACAAGAGAGGCAGACTATTACTGAACAAAATAAAATAAAAAGCATATGACTATGTGACCTACTGAAGAAGATGAGGGATGAAACTTTCATGTGATAAAATTGTACAACTCCTAAGGGGTAAAGTCCAGTAAAACTGTAGAGGATCTTAGTGAATGAGATCTTACCTAGTTGAAGCCGGTGTATTTTGCAATTCCCCATGTTTCCAGACCATAATAGTTTTCGCCAAAAAATGAAAGGGTTCCGAGTTTCCCGTAATTAGAGAAATTATCATAATTTGGCAACCCTGATGGTACCTTGCTGGAAAATAATAATTTACCCTAATGACACGCCGCTCGAACCGCGTGTCGACACCGCGTTCACTTTTAATAATTACTTAGCAATCGAATTAAATATTTGCACTCCGAAAGTAATCCATTAACCTATCTTTTCAACTCTTACTTTTATTAAAATACAGTTTTAATTTTCATAACTCTACATCTTCCGGGTCGCTCGTTTTTGTAATATGTTAGCTGAAAAATCTGGTTCAAAATATATTTCATAATCTAGTTTCGTACGGTGAAACGATGAATAAGAGCTTTCTATTGAAAAATAATCTTATTTGTTGACGTCTAGTGTGCTGCAGAGGGAAATAAATTTGTGGAGGTGGATATAGAGAGCCCCGGGCACCGACCACTCGCGCCGCGCCGTCTTATTTGAATGCATGTCTATAAACTAGTACTGAGGCAGTTTGCATTGTTCTATTTACAGTCAAACATCTACATAGTTGTTCTGAAATATTTTGAAGATTCCGCTGTCAATTTAGATTAGATTATTGTTGCTTAAAAGGATCGTGAACCGACCAGTGTATTCGCGTTTTCTGTAGAACATCGAGAAAATTTTCGCTACATTTTTGATAAAATTTACGTTTCGGGAGAAAACTCTTTAGACATGTACAGGGTTATTTCTAATCAATTAGCATCCTTCTAGGGGCTTATACTGTACATCAAAACTAACAACTTTTGTTCTACGACTTTAGACATCTGGTCTGGCATCCGCAAACATACCAGATTATATCCAAAAAGTATAACGGACTTTGACTAATAAAACATACCACCCCAAAAGAGAAGAAAACAAAACCAAAACGTAACAAAGTGTTTTGTAAAATAAAGCTGAAACAGTAATTTGCTATATTTTATTTTGTTCGTGTGCAAATTACTCTCGTGAACTGATTTACTGTATTTAGCCAACAGTTGGAAAATATTTAATGGCTTTTCAACCGATCACGGTCGTCTCGCTCGCACATTTGAAAGCTTGCGCACATAGGGCGTAGAATTTTTAAAAACCGAATGTGGTATTCAACAGTCATAACACGCTTAATGTATGAAAGAATGGCTGATTCTTGATACAATAGAAACGTGTATAATTTTATGATAAACAAATGCTATGTACCATTTTGAAAAAATCACACTACTTGGTGGTTTTTTATTTATTTTTATTTATCTAAATGAAATTGCGCAAACGAGATGGTATTTGGCATTTCAGTTCCCCTTAAAGTTTTCCTCGTAAGTCAGTGAAACTGCTCTACTACTTTACCGAAGTCGAAGAAGGAAAACCCATTCTTTATTTCTCGAAGGTTGTTCCACTGATTGAGTTACTTTCATTGAACAAATCGTTTTTTAGGCGCCGGGAACCAGCTATTAAAAGATGTGTATCGGCGTTTAATAAAAAGAATGTAGGTACCTATTGTGCTCACATGTATACAGGTAGGTACAATATTTTTATGTGGATGACTTTTGAAATGTTTCTACCAACTTTTTAACAACTTACAGCTGTCATTGTAACTTTTTCTATAATGACTTTTTATGTACTACATTTGGCCACCAACTCAGCTGATGGTAAGCGAAGTCGTAGCTGAAGATGGAGTATGTAGACCTAGAAGATACTATTCACTCTTGACTTGAATATATCCAAATTGTAATTGTCAGAAAATAATGACGGAGGCATTATTATTATATACTACGGGACTAATCCGTGATCATGGTCGATGCAACTCGGCCGAAACGTCGGGATGATGAGGTATTTATTTATCTCGTAATTTATTAAAATTACGAGATAAATAAATACCTCATCATACTACGGGACTAATCGCGCATTAGCGCGATTAGTCCCGTAGTATAAAATAATAATGTGTTCAAATCGCGATAGTTTAAAAACAACAATGACGGAGGCAGGCCTTATATTGAAGCACTAATTTTAAGTTCATGAAACATTTCTAAGTCTACTTCAAAAGTATTTTCGACATGAAAAACAACATAAATAATAAATTATACACATCGATACATAAACATGTCGACTCAAATTTGAGTATTTATTTAACTACAGAGAGAATAATACTTAAAATGATGAATCTCGTAGATATGTACTAAATTAAAACTAAAACAACAAAACATGTTAGCACAATAATAATCAACATTACATAATATTTGGTAAAATAATTATTCGCTTTATCGTCTACATCGATGGATCTAACTGTACTGTACCAGCCTTTTTAATAGTCCACTGCAGGACGTAGGCCTACCCACGAAGGGTGATTAGGCCATATCCACCACGCTGGCCCAGTGCGGGTTGGTTACACATACGCCATCCAATTTCTTCTACGGACGTATGCGGGATGCCTCAAGATGTTTTCCTTCACCCAAAAGCCAATGGTGTGAAATTCCGTACATAAGTTCCAAAGAAACTCATTGTTACGGGATCGGGATTTGAACCCACGACCTCACGATTGCAGGTCGGGTGTTACTACCACTAGACCACCACGGCTTCAGACGTTTAGAACTAATCTTATTTACTTTAAGTATTTTATTATAAGTATTTATACACTCTTGTCTTTTAATTATCACAAAGAAGCATGGGGATCATTTTGTGTTTTTTTTTTCGAATGCACTGAAGACACAAGTGTGAGCATTTTTTTCAGATATTGCGGTCAGATTTCGCTTGAATTTTGAACTCAATTATGTCACTAACCTAATAATAATGAAGTTATGTTACGTAGTAGGTAAGATTTTGCGGTATCAAATTTCGGCGTGCTTCGAATTTTCGATAAGTGGTTTGTTAATAAAGTTACTTAATAAGATGTGGGCATTATCTAAGCACCGACTAACTAGTCTGTTAATAAAATAGGGTATACCTACCTATCTCTAGACAACGGACTTATTGATTAATTAAATTATTGTAAAATAATTATATTTTTCACCAAAAATGGCACCACCTACATCAACCGCGTGCAAAATTTGAAAAGTTTGCACGAATCGGTGTGGCATCCATATAGATTTTACTTTATTGTTAATTTTTCAAAAATGATTCAGCCGATTTCAATAAAATTTAAATAGGAACACCTCATGAATATTAGTTTGAACTATAAAATATTTTTAGTTATATTATTCACATTTGGCGAAAATATCGATGCACATTGCACATACACAAAAAAATCATACAGACGAACATAGAATTTCCGCCTTTTTCGGGAGTCGGTTAACAAGCCTGATTTTTGTATATTTCATTGAGAATATACAGGGTTATTTCTGTATACAGGTGTTAGTGGTTATTTTCAAAAGCGCACAGAGTGTTTCTACTATATTTTCGAACGCATAAAAATCAACTAAAGTCGATGTACATGTTCTAGGTCTTCCAGGGTATCATTTCTCTGAATCAACCCCGAAACCGCGATAAAAAAACAGTAGTTTTTATACAAAACTTAACTCTTCCAGACAAAATGTAGGCTATTTTTCTGCGATTTCAGAGTTGATACCATAATCTGAGTTGCTCATAGTTATGAGTACATACAGTGATTCTTAGATCCTAGGATATGTCCATTGTGTAGAGATACACCCCGTATATCAGGACAAAACATAAACAACTTCTTATACCTGCTTAGATATTTATGTAGGTAATGTAATGCAATGTTTTATTTAAGACGTGAGTAGGTAAGGTATTGCGCGCAGATAATTGATTTATAGGTAGATCGGGACTGCGCGGTCCCTTTTCCCACGTTATTCACTAAAACATAGAACCACAATGGGAGGGCGAGGAAATGGGAACGTATGTCAGAAGTTGGTATATGCGACCACTGTGCCAATGAGGATGTGCAAATCTAATCCTATTACTTAGATTATAATGGAAGCTCTGCTACGGTATTCATAAAAAATTAGACGAATTTTAGCCCGACACCAGAGTCCGTGCCTTTTGTTATTTTGTTTCCTTAACTTATCTGCTATTTGCTACATTAGAGAGAAGGGTTAGGTTACTCTTAGTCTAAGACAGATTCTAGATTTCTCAGATTTTTTCCGAAATACTTATTTTTGTAAGTTTTATTTTTTGGGGGACTAGGTCGGTTTTAGATTTCTGGTGTCGATCGTAAACATATCACACCATAATTAAAATATATTTTACATCCACCAATGTCGGAAAGACTATTTTCGCTCTTCGATAACTGAGTGCAAAAGTCGTTTTTATCCACTAGAGGGGAAAGTAAAATTGCCTTACCTACCTAAAAATTTTCGTGGAAAAGCGAACCAAATCCGAAATGAAAAATACCGAATGTAAATAATACGCGATAATCATGGCCTACTAGATGGTCGTGGCCGGCTCAATTATTGAATAACATCTGTTTACAAGGCCCGATCCTTTCTTAGTACCCAAAGAAGTTTTCATACGAATCACGTTCCAAATTTAAATCACTTTTTTACCTATACTCTATAAAATTTAACTTGATCTCTGTGACAGTGACATTGACATAGAAGATTGATTTTTAGAGTTGAGATAGTGGTGGAAAAAATCGATTTTCAAACAATGTTGTAATCAAATCGAATGAGTAGTTGAAGGTGAGAAATTAGATTTTATTTACTTACTATTATTTAAGATCAAGTATGTACACATGTAAATAATGTTTTGATATTAATTAAATACTCATAATAATGTAACGATAGTATTTATCGACGTTTTTCACTATTATCGATGCTAATGCAACATATAATTGGGTTTAATTTAATTACACATGTAAAAAATGTTATGATATTAAAATATACAATAAAATTAATGATAAATTAAGTTTTATTTAAAATATCGTTAATATAAACTATCGATATTTCAAATAAAACTCTATCTAAAACTCTGTGGTCACGATCATTCGTCGCCCATCACTAATCGGCATGCCCATAAAGTATGACATTGACAGGTACTGTCTGTACTATTAAGAAATTCAGGACTTCATAGGCGTGATTTTTCTGACAGCTGTCGCAGAGATCAAGTTACATTTTATAGAGTATAGGCAGTTTCATACAACATTATTGTCCTGCCATAGCCACCGAGATTGTGTTTAGATAATAATGTCTTCTTTTATGTTGAGATTGTATGACATTTAATTGATCATTTTCGAGGAGGTAGTATGTAAAGATATTTAGAATACTTACATAATATATTGAGGTTACATAGTTAGCCCTGTCTAATACAGAGTTGTCCATTTTAACTAGGAAACTTTAAAGGTTTGTTTCCTTCACTATCGCAGTCATTAAACTCCGTAACAAACGAAAAGTTCCCCCCAATTCAGTCTACATCAATGGAAATTCGATGTTTAAAGTTCGCGTACAAACTTACCTACCCCACATGCTCGAGGAGACAGGTAGAAAAGGACTAGGGTTACAATTGGAGGTAATAATAGGAAGGAAGGGAAGAGCAATGTGTCTAACTTATAGGTAGAGTTGCCATCTTAAAACTAAAAAGTCCAGAAAGAAAGAAATAATATAGGCTCATATAAGTATTGTGGGCCAATTTGCGATTTTATCAATCTCGCTAATATATGAATAAATTGCTACTGCGCAATGACTTCGTATGCTATTAAAATTCATTCAGTCTACATTTGTTAAGCAATTTGGAAGCAATACCAAAAATTATTGATAAATTTTACTGTTGCGCCTAATCAAAATCAGATAGCAAAAATTTCTACTTTGGCTCGCTATTTTAACGGCTTGAAATCGATTTTTAAAAATAATTGTAGGAATCACTATCTTAGATTGATGATTGGCCACGAGCGCAGCGACCAATCACAATAAATCACCAATGTAAGAACACAATAATACATTTTTAAATTATAACAGACTCGATTTGTCAAGCTAAGTATAAAGAGGTACCTACTCATTACAACTTTTACAGATCCGTAAATTATAAAAAAAAAATAAACAACAATTACTGTATTATTTTAATATCACAGTTCATCGGCAATCATTTTCTTTAGATACAGGTAGGAACGTCCTTTATCATCGCCTTGAAAGCCCAATCTCTTCGCTATTTCTTCACAATGCTTCTCTGTGAGAGGCAAATCGCCTACCCTCGATAGCAAGTACGCAGACAGGTCTTCGCAACACATCATGCCTAAGTAATCGTCTACCATCTTCATCCGAACGTCAGCGAATTTCATGATGGGAATTGGATATGGACGTACTGAAAGTGAAAATTACGCATACAGTTAATAAATAAACTAGTAGTTCCCAGAACAGTAGACCTCGCATCTGGTTAATTGCATCTTCATAAGCATATTTCTCGCAATGTGCTTATTTATTTATAGTAAAAATTTAATTAAGTAGACCTTTTAAAAATTGTAACTAGACGATTCCAAGTGCCTGTATTGTGTCTACGGAATAAAGAAATTTTGACTTTTGACTTTTGCAAATCTTTTGAGGTTTTTTAGCACATAAATGGTACTAAAAAATCTTGCCAAATATTTTCAAAATCGGTTGTTAAAAGCGTTACAGAAAAATTCCCGCTTTTTTGAGTAAAACATCCCCCTCCCCCTATAAAATTCGTCGTCATTGATAATTCCAAAAATATACAGAACCCGTGTATCAAGTTTTGTCAAGATTCGTTAAAAATGTGACCTGTATAGGAGAAACAACATCCGGATAGACGAAAGCAAAATAGCCGAGTCAAAAATGAGACTCTTTCTCACTTCGTTCGCTCGGTTTCACACTGATATTTCCACGTTAGGATTTCTTGCGTTGGTGCCCCTTGGAGCACACACAAGGACAAAGAAATCGAACACGTCTACAACAGATATTTAAATTCATCACCCAAATATCGTCCCGACCGGAGGCCTTATTGTGTAAACGCTGTGACGTTCGGCTTCGCTTTTTCTCTCTCGTGGCGTGAGTAACGGGCGCGAGCAGGAGAAAAAGCGAAGCTGAACGTCAGAGCGCTTGCTCAATAAGGCCCCAGGAATCCAACCTAGAACCCCCGACATTGGCGGCAAAGGTGCTCCCAATTACACTTCTTCTTTTTCGTGTCGATGGAAGGATCATCCAATAAGTTAATGAGCAAATATTTTATTAAAATTTTAACTAATTTTATAAACGCAATAAAAATACGGAGAAAAAATAACAAGGTTTTTTAATTACAAATTTAATAAAGTTTAAAAATCATATTATTATACTGTGTTAAATATTTTAATGGAATTTGCTGTTTGTGTCATTTCGAAATTAGATAGAAATAATTTTAAAATCGCCGTTTGAAAAAAAAAGGAGGCTTGTACTTTGCAATGGACTGAAACAAGCTGCGAATGATTTGATTTTGAATACTATTTAAGTCAGTTATTACACTAGAACTTTTAAAAAGATATCGTTTTAATTATTTAGTAAAAGTAACAATTAATTTAGTGAAATTAATGCGAGTAACCCCCTTCGCACACTGCGTCGTCGTATCGTAAGCGTATCGAAATACGCGCAAGTCCGCAAACGAAGCTATGCTGCAGCGAATCATAGGATATATTTATTGTCATTACGATAGTCGTGGGGTACTGGCGTAAACAAATAACTGTTAATTGATTTCTTTAACTTTCGATTTCGAATTTTTAATTGTCGACTGCCTCGGTGGCTCCGTGGTTAGTGACCTTAACTACTGGGTCAAAGAGGCGTGGGTTCGATCCCCACCCAGGGCAAGTACTTATGTGATGATCGTAAGTGTCTGCTCTGTGTCTGGGTGTAATTTAGTTACTATCTATATAAGTACTGTACTGTACTGTACCAGCCTTTTTAATAGTCCACTACAGGACGTAGGCCTACTCACGAAGGGTGATTGGGCCATATCCACCACGCTGGCCCAGTGCGGGTTGGTGGATAAGTATCTATATAAGTATGTATTTATAAATATGTATAAGTAGTTTATCAGTCTCTGGCAGCCATATCACAAGCTTTGCTTAGTTTGGGGTCAGAGGCTGTGTGTGTGTGTGTGTGTATAAAATAAATATACTTAATTATAAAATATGTCCCCAAATATTTTATAATTAAGTATATTTAAAGACTTAACTGAATTTTTATTTTTGCAACTTCTTACGACTTTTAAATTTTAATATGACTGAAAAAGTGATTAACTTCATGAAACTGGTTGAACTGGGCCATGACTGAGATTTTACAAAACGATACGTCTAATCAACGATTCGTGTGTAGAACACTGTAAGTCTCGTACGCGTTGCGTCGTAACGGTATCGTCTGACGATACGACTGCGCTTACGACTCGTGTGCGAAGGGCCTAAGACTCTGGCAATGAGGGTGGTTGAAAACTCTTTACTTCATCTTGTGTTTCCGACGATACATTTTCAATTTGGAACTTACTACAGAGTAGGTATGTAGGTAGAGTTTACCGCATAGACTCCGCAATTCCCTTCTACGTCGCGTAGACCGAAGTAAAAAGTTTTGCCAGAGTTAGGGAACACACATTTATCTGATAGTCCGAGGAACCCTCCGTAAGTTTACGCATCCATCGTAAAGAAAAAGCCCTTTGATATCGTGTTACAATCACTACTTAGTACAGAAATGTTGTTTTTATTGGACTAGTATAAGCTGTCTAGCAAATAAATATTATCTTTGAAGCTATAATACTGATGAAATGATATTTTCTAGTTAGACTATAATAGTAATAGACATATTTTTGAAGTGAAATCTTCTATAGCGGAGTTGTGCACTTTTTGGGATGGGTAAAAAATGTTAAACTCGTTTCAGGACACGTTTTCAGCAGCAGCAAGTTTTCACTTCTGTCGGCACTCCCAAAGAGCAAACCATTGTTTTTTTTTACTTAGATAACAGTAGGTACCTACATTAGTAGATTGTATCATATGGGAGCCAAATAATATTTTTACGGCGAGGGCGCTTTCCAGAGCGAAGTGAGGGATTCAAAAAAATTTTATTGTAATATTATTATTTAATAAAACGTAGAGTAACAAATACATTTAAATTAAACGGTATCTAATAATAAAAAATAAGAAAACTTATATTTACATTGTTTTTCATTCATTTTCTTGGCGCTGAAAGTTTCAAAAAAATTCAAGAAGTGCGCGGCAAAGATCATTCCGTCGCACTTATAAAGTTCCTCATAAAAAACACCACCTTTGGGCGCACTTAAAGGCGAACCAAGTAGTCCTTTTCGAATAGATGTGATGAAAAATATTTTTATGTATCTATACCTTCTTGAATCAGTATTTCGTTTATATCAGCACAATGTTCACAAGATAGTCTAGCAAGACTATAGAAAACCGAATCTTATTATTTGATACGGTAGAGGGTGAATGAAAAAGTAGTTATGGGTGGATGGACAGTGGCAACCGCGGCGTTGTCGCTTAAACTCAGTGTTCATGATGATCCATCGTTTAGTTCAAAATCTTTACTCGTGTGATGTCGCCGTTAAGAGCTGACTACCGTTTTACAGCTATTGTGAATGGCATCTCTTAATGCTAGCACTCTACGCGAACATTTACTGCTGAAATTGGCTACATCAGCCATATCAGAATTTAGTATCAGTGCACAACTCCTTCGAATAAAGTTTGTAATCGTGACTGAAACCGGCTTAAAATGATTTATTTATCCTACTCGATGTGTCACCGCTATTCGACATCATTTAATTTATCATCAGCTGTAAAAGGTCCACAGCTGGACACGGGTTTCTCAAAAGATTTAAAAAATAAGCTTGGTTTTACGTGTACTAGCATTCAGCGCGATCATACGGTTCTAAACAGACCTTACGTCCTTCTAATTACAAGGCAAGGCGAATTCGGGCGTTCTACGCTGCGTTTGCCGATGCATCGAACTATTTTACTTTCATTCTAACCATAATGAAAGTAAAATAGACAATGAATAGACGTTACAAATCAGACCAGTAAAGAAAATTACTGGATTTGGCACAAGTTAACGTGCCATCCGAGCCACGGTGTCGCAATCTTAAATGCCGAAACACCTAGTCAAACTACAGCATGAGCGCTACTAAATAAATATGAGACATAGTCAAACAAGAAGAAAGTGAAAGGGTTCATAATTTACCGCGAAACCTTTTCAAAAAGCGAAACATTAGTAGATAAAACATAAGGTGAAAATTGCGCTGAGAGACGTTCCATTTAACAAGGTGTTTAATGTTAAATGGGTAAAGCTGTGAAGGTCATTAGGGGAGAGCTGTGAAAATAGGAAAAAGTTGGTTAAAATGCGACCTGTTTATTATCATTACGAGTCAAGTCGGGCTGTAAGTTAGGAGCGGAAATGGAGAGGGTGGAGGGGCGTGGGAAACGCTCTCCCTATATTTTATGACAGTACCTAAGTGCAATGTATTTTTACAGATAGTGCACAAGTTATTTATTGTTACCTACCAGTTAATTACAGCAGTTTTACAAATAAAATCGTACACAAAAATCATAACGCCACCTACTAATTGAAGATATCTATAGTTTAAATTGTAGCTCAGACGTTTCGCACCATCATTACCGTCTTTACCATAAGGGCACACGGGGCTTTTGCCCAGGGCCCCCATCGTCAGGGGGCCCCGAGAAACAGACAACTTCTCTCACACGTTTATGTTTTCTCAAAACAGTTTGGACGGACATGGGACAAGTACAAGTCAGGCTCGCTCATCAAGGGTTCCGTACTAATTTTGAAAAATCATCGCGAAATAAGTTTACTTAGTTACCTTAAGGCAAAGCTGGTCATCGATTGTTTACGCGATGGCGTTAGTTGCCCTTTAAAACGCACAAAAAATGGATTTTATTAAGTCGTAAAAATAATTAAACTGTTATCGCTTGTACCAGTGAAGCTCTTTCAGATTTATCTCACATGATACGATTAACTTCCTTTAAAATTTGGACCCTTATCTCTTGCATTCAGGCCCTATAGTTTCGTGATCTTACTGAAAATTTGCAGTTTCCAGATTTATTCCTATACTTATGTGTGCTCCGGGAAGGCTTCCGTTTCTTTTACTTATGTATTTATTTATTTATTTATTTACAGGCCAACAGCACAAAAAATTACATTAAACTTAATTATACAGATAAGTATATATAGCCAATAACAGGCCTATTCCTAAAATAAGATACATAAAGGAAAGAAAAAACAAGCCGGTTCAACCACTAAATACGTACTTAAAGTTTACAAATATGTATGTAGGTATATATAACAGCAATATAAATTTTATAAATTACACTAAACAACTTAAATCGGCTTTGATAATTAATATTTATGCAAACAGAGTGCAAAAAAAAAAGAACAATGCGTATGAGAAGAAAAAAAAATATACATAGATGAAAATATGTGTACCTACTGGATATAAAAATCAGTTAAAAATTAATTATAGTACTTACTTAAAAATAATCTATCAGTATGTTGTACCCTTTTACAATACCTAGTTTAATTCTAACTTTATTTTATTAATATATTAAAACATTACGATAAAAACTTACAATCAACTGACCTATACTTAGATAAAAGATTACAATGCCCAAAAATCAAATCGTGTTTACCTACTGGCAAAATAAAACTTACAGATTGATACCCTCGTTAAATTCTATTAACATCTCTAACGTATATAAAAAATAGTGGAAAGTATTAGCATGCGAGCCATTACCCACCCAAATAGTTATGCGAAGACGTATGCCTGAAGTATAAATAGATAGGTGCTGATAAGATGCAAGTAGGCACATCGTGCACATGTGTGCGTGCCGCGAGGATTTGTTATGATTCTCTGATGGACGCATTCAAGCACCAATGCGCAATTTAGTAATAATACTATATTTTCATAAAATAATACAAAATGTAATTTTTGATGGTTACAATTTTAGATTACGAAAAGTAAGGTGAAATAAAAGTTTTACCAAATTCATTAGTGAATGTTATATTATACGAAGAGAAGTTAAGTAGGTGTATTTGTTTATTACTTAGTTTTGTTTTTATATGTTAGTTCAGTCGGTAAACTGTTTATTATTTATTTTTGTTGTATTTAAGTAGATATATAGTATAGGCATTTAAAATATTCAATTAAAACGATTCATTGAAAAAAATTACGCTAAAGTTGCGTAATTTCCGTCAACTAACTACTATAATTTGATGACCCCCTCGATCAAAAATCAAATGTTGTGTAAAAATCACTACTTAGAGGTATTATTGTTTGTATTTCGATATAAGTATTTATCTATCCCTTATTGTTCAGATAGTATTAGGAGAGTAGGATGACAAAAAACTAAAAAACTGGGTTTAAAACAGGCTGCCGACTGATAACTAACAACGTTTTTTGGTTTTTGTACAAAACACGACGACTGTTGTAAACAGTCGCACCTTTATTATATGCCGCCAATGCCGCTGTTCTTTTACGACGGGAAAGAACTCTGAAGGCAGCAGGCGTACCTCACACCGCACCTAGAGGTATTATGCCTCGGCACTAGACCTTGGTTTATGCACAGCTTCACTTCAACGACTCAAAGCCCAGTCTCACATCGCATCTAGAGCTTAAGAATTCAATTCAATCTTACCCTTACTACTACGGTTTTACGAAAATATCCAGCTATAGAAACACGCACTAGAAATGTTGAAATGTCCATCTACTTTGAATGTAAATTTTGGGAATAGGATAGTGAGATACACTTTTGTATTAAAAACAGCTGAGTAGGAAGGCTGCTCTGTGGCTCGGCGGCATACGAGCATTCATGTTTTCTCAGTAAGTCGTGAAAAATTGAATGCTAGAGGCGTTACTAATCCGGTAGCCGTACCGTCGGCGCCGCCGTCGGGGAGTTGGCTGCGGTGGGTAAATGTCTTACCATACATACATCTTACATTGTTGTGCACTGATTTTAACAGTTGAAGTTCAATTTCAATTGCACTAGACTGTTTGGCAAAGCGTGATTATTAGAAGGCGATTCCACTGAAAACATGCATGTTCACGACATTTTTTGACAATACTTGTGTTGCGCAAAACACCAGCAGCGGGTAAACCTAAGTTGCAGGTAGATGTTGTTTATCCGTCTTCACCAAAAAACCTTCATGCTGAATAATATGAACAGTAGACTACAGTTCAGAACTCCGGTGGATCTGATCTTTAGGTTAGCGACTTAGGGATGGCCCGGACTGTTTACATAACAATATTATTTTTTGCAAAAATTAGCATGACCGACCCGTGTCCAGAATTCGCGAATATTTCGGACGGATCGATGTAGCATTTTTCACATTATTGTTGATTTATCAAAATTGGCTCAGCCGATTTCGATAAAATTTAAATGAGACCAATTTCGAAGTATACTCTTCCCAATAAAAAAAAAATTATTGAAATCGGACTACTACAAAAAAAGTTATGCGTGGTTATACATAAAAAAAAATATACGCGTCGAATTGTATACCTCCTCCGGTGGTTTGGCGGTCAAAAAGTATGGAACTCCGTCCGTACCCGATCCGGACCCGTCTTAGACAAGGTCCGTTCCAATACAAACTATTCCATAATGACTCTTTATTGATATGATTTATAAAACTATGTTGTGCAAAAAATAGCCAAACAGTACAAGTAAAACATGTTTCACCTTCATTTTGGCGCTTTTCTTTCACTATGACAGCTCTGAAAGCGCCAGGGGTGCCCGCGTAGAGGAACGCCACCTCAATGCCCGGTCGAGGGTTCATGAACAACACTGCCTTATCCCACTCCACTTTATACTTCGGTTCGATGGCCTCTACCGTCTCTTTGAACTTGAGCAGTCTCTGCTCCAAACAGATAAAAGTATAGATTAACCAAATGAATAAGTTGATACCGATGTACAGGAAATTATACCAATATGAAGTTAGCCATCTAGTTTAGCAAATTCGGTCAGGCATAGCTAAGCTTTATTGGGGTTGGGTACGAAATAGGAAGGCAATGGGTTGTTATTAAGGTTATTAGTACAGAATAGGAATATTCCAAAATCGGTACAAAATAAATCAAGTAATTGATTTGATGAATTCAGGATAATATTTTTTTAAATGGCCACCACTGAGAGCATCTGTACCTACATATATTGAACACTGTTTGGAACCTATTCGTTAATCTGGATCATCCATATCCGTTGCATGTTTTTCCCGCAATGTACATTTTCTAAAAACCATTAACGTAACCCCGTCTATAAACAAATATTGTACGGAACAACGTGGTCATTTCAATAGCCATCGTCCAAACTACACATACAAACCTTAAACACAATATATTTATATTGTATTGTCATATTAGGCCCAATTATGAAGGCGTCATCGTAAATTTCATAGCAACGTGAAAAGTGTTCTCTCTATCGAATACTTACAGTGAAAAAGAAACAGAAATATTCTAATTAGCTATTATAATTACGATGGCGCCTTCATAATTAGGCATAATGATACATCATCTCAAGATTACGATGCAAGCTCACCTTTTTCGCAGGCAGCGCAAATATGATCGGATACAGCTCAGTGTTATCTCCCCAGAAGTAGAATATCCTCCACATGGAGTCGATAACCTGGTACGGGTTGAAGCGGGCGCCGCGCTCGAACTGCTCGCAGGTGGTAGCGTTGCCCCGCGCGAGCGCGCTGCCTCCCACTGCGCACCACAAAACAATTCCAAATATCCACATCCACGTAAACATTCTCCAGTTGGCGTTCACTTAGTAATTTCACTCCCTTGTTTTCATACGCGACCTTATATACCCAGCCCCGGCAAAGATTCACTAACTGTACAGAATAACAGCATCATAACTCTCATTTAGTATGGGTATGAGCGCTCGTTTAGTCACGATGACATTTTAATAGGCGTTCAAGTAAGCGAATAATTAAACTCGACGTGTCACCTTCGAGTACTGGGTAAGTGACAGCTTGTGCTGGGGCGTGCCCGGATAAGATTTAATTAATCTTTTATGAAAATTGATAGAGGGTTATTGTACATGGGATGTTGGGAGCAGTAGTCCAACGGTTCAATTATATTAGGCGGCGCCGTGACGAGGGTAGCCTGGACTTCGCTCAGATCCTAGCTTACGGCATAATGGGGCTTTCACTAAATACTCAAACATATTAGTTTCGCAGTGGAATAGGCTAGAGCCAATCTTATTGCAAACTAGCTGACGCGGTGAACGGCATCTCACCATCTGTCAACTGTCAATGCCAACTTTTACATGCAGGAACATTTTGTGTGGGAATATTAAATTCATGTTTTTATTATTTTACTCCCTACATTTTTATATTTTCTCACCGTATAAACCTTACCTGGTCTTTCACAAATATTTCAAGACTAAAATTAGCCAAATCTGTTCAGCCATTCTCGAGATCAAGCGAGACTAACAACAACCACGATTCATTTTATATAGAGTAAAATTTGTTAAATATGAATAACAACTATAACAGAAAATAAAATATATACACATACTTAGAAAATTAATCAAATAACCCACCCCTCATCGTTCCTGGTGCAAAGGTGCCCATAACACTTGCTGCATTGCCGCGTTGGATGTCGATGGACATTCTTTGCTCCAGAAACGAGGTAGAACGGGAGTCACCTCCTCTTTCCCGAATCCTGCGCCCTAATCTATTATATAAATTTTATATATAAGAAGAAGATTTAGAGACCTACAGATAAATTGATGGGTGAATGTAAGCACTCCATTGTTTCAGGTCCATATACTGTTTCTTTTAGTTGTTCAAAAAATAGTGTACAAGAAAAATAAAGCTAAATAAAATTCAAAAACATTACCAGATGATTTATTACTCTTTGACAATCATATTATGTTAAATATTTTGTCATTAATTTGAGACATGTACTTTTAAGCACCGACAATATTGAATAAACAATAAATAATGGACACGTAAAACAACCGATCGATTCAGTTTAAATTTGAATATACGTAATAACATTAAGAGGCAATTGAGCACTCCAGCAGCATTGTAACAAGATTTATTGGAAGGTTTCCCGGGGGCCGCAAATATAGGTAGGTCGAATATAAACCGCAGTAAATTTTGTTATGGGTATCTACAGGTGCCTTATGATATTTTGTTCCAGACCCATTGGCCAGTAGAATTTTAATATTATCACCACCAATTTATTGTAAGCACGAGTAGATCAATCCAATTGCGAAAAGCACCATGTTATTTTAGGATTTTCGCCGTGGGGCGTAAGCCAACCCTATAAGTAGTATGCAAAATACCGCATTAGTCTAGTAATAAGACGTAAAAGAAGTGGCGATTTTTCCGTGTTTCATATTATAGTCACGGGAATTAAATAAATATTTGGGGACATCTTACACACGGATATATCGGATGAAGAACAGTGCGAATGCGGTGCTGTTACCCAAACTATGGCACATCTCTTAGTTTGCCTCCTTACCCTGAAAAACTGCAGCCAAAGTGATCTTAACTTGGCTTTGACGCGATAGATGTTGCCAGATTTTGGTCCCAAAAGATTTGATCACTTATGTAAATATTGTAAATACCTAAACGAAAAACAAATAATTTAAAAATAAAATAGCCATTGCCACGAAATGTTGATGATGATGATCTTACACACGGTCTCTGACCCCAAACTAAGCAAAGCTTGTGATATGGCTGCCAGAGACTGATATACCACATATACATATTTTTAAATACATACGTCACATAAATAGTCTAATCCCTGGGTGGAGATCGAGCCCACGTCTCTTTGACCAAGAAGTTAAGGTCACTAACCACTGAACCACCGAGGCAGTCGACGACAATAAATAAAATCCTATAGGTATATTCCAATCATCAGTAAACATGTCAAGTCGATGATTCCAATATTTCTTTGACATTCAGTTCAGGGAATATTCTAAACTATGTGTAGGTATAAAACCCTAGGAGAAATATAGTTGTAAAAACAAAATAGTTTTACTGTTAAAGTATAAGATATTTAAAGTTCGAAATTTGCTAACAGGAAAAAGATATGAAAAAAGAGTGATAATATAGGAACATCCTATATAGTCACTAGTTTTACATCATGAGGTGCGTGCGCGCTATTGTTCACCAGTTCCACGTGCCAACGCCAATTGTGTTAAATTGCCAACTCTTATAAATTGAAAACCCAATATCAAAAGCCAGAAAGTCGCTACAACTATTCTATGGAAGGCCCTTTGCCAGACTAGTTGCAACCCGATGATTGCCCTAAAGCAAAACATGCCAGATAAGAAGCTACATCTTATTCTTTATCAAATTAAAGAAAACTCAACATATCTACAAAGTCGCTAAATTAATAACACTGCATGCAGTAGCACAATCCGTGTCAACGACGTTATAGCCATAGGACGTCCACTGCAGACCATAGGATTTCCTTATAGATCTTCCCTTATAGATCTCCCCTTATAGATTTCCAATAAGACCGGATGAAAGCGGTTTGCATCCACCTAAAAAAGGGGCGCCTTACGATGCAAAAAAAATAAAGTATTAAAATTTAGAATAGATATAACTCCTAAGTGTTCGGTATACATAGTTAGTTTGATTAGTACTTAATTTGATCATTGTCTAAGTTAATACATTTCATGTAGGTAAGCTTCTTTAATGGGTAGTTATGTTAAGTTACTTCTATTTAATATTGCACGCCCGTAATGGGTCCACTATTGAAACTAATATTTATTATTAACACCTTTGCACATAGTGTTGCAATAAACGATTTCTGATTTCTGCACTTGCCGGTACGGTACGCCACTAGATAACTGTTTAACCATATCGATCATCATACTACATGCTACGAGACCTGCCGACTGTCATAAAAACCTACCAATCAGCCAGTGGCGGATTTACCAGCAGGCTGAATAGGCTGAAACCTAGGGCGGCAGATTTTAGGGAGCGTCAAATCTCGGACCATTCATATTATAATTGACAAAAATACAAGATTATTTTTTAGATCTAACCATCATAAAGTCTACAGAGAAAAAAACAACATAAGTAGGTATATGATTAGTTTTACAACTTATAATCTCGTATAATTGTTGTATAACTCTCCTGCAACACAGGATCCTTGGACACCTAGTGCAGAGTAACCTAAGCATCCTATGAGACGAATAAAATCTTATTTATTTATAATTATTGAAATTGGTCTTATGATATACGAGGCTACGCCGTATGTGTTTACTGCAACGAAAATGGTTTCTGCGCAATTTGCAGTGGAGATACTCGTACCGATGCACGTCGTAAAACATGTCGCCTAGTCCCAGGCCTGCGGAGCGGGGTCGTTCTGCAATTCTCGGAAGCTTCATTGCGACCGCGAAGGAAAATACCTTCTAGAATAAACTTATATTCCTGAATATATTATATATTTTACTTATACGACCTATGGAGAGGGGGTATATGTATCAATATGGAATTAAAGAAAACATGCCAAGCCGATGGGTATATATACACATATATGTCTACTCTCGGAGTCTCTCCGCGAGATTGAACCAGCCAGGCTAGGATGCGCACGAAGTAAGTTTCGACTTGCCAGAACGAAACAGCGTTAAGGCAAAGTATATATCTGTCACTTTTTCATACGTCGAAAAGAGCTCTTTTCGTGGTCGCATGCTGGACTAGCAAGAATAAAAAGATCCGTAGAAGAATTAAAGTAGTCGGCAGGGCGCACAGCACGAAAGACTAACGACGGGTAAGCGCAGCGTAGTTTTCATTAATTGTCACTGTATCAGCTTTCATAATAGTGCACTGCAGGACGTAGGCTCACCCACGAAGGGTGATTGGGCCATATCCACCACGCTGGCCCAGTACGGGTTGGTGGATTCACACACGCCATCGAATTTCTTCTACTGACATATGCAGGTTGCCGCACGATGTTTTCCTTCTCCGAAAAGCCAGCGGTGTTAAATTCCGTACATAAATTCCAAATAACTCATTGGTACGGGACCGGGATTTGAACCCACGACCTCACGATTGTAAGGCAGGTGTCACTACCACTAGACCACCACGGCTTCGATCGAGAAGTAACTTGCATACATCGAATTTCTTATACGGTCGTATGCAAGTTGCCTCATGATGTTTTCCTTCACCGAAAAGCTAATGGTGTTAAATTCCGTACATAAATTCCGAAGAACTCATTGGTACGGGACCGGGATTTGAACCCACGACCTCACGATTGTAAGGCGAGTGTCACTACCACGGCTTCTACCACAAGACTACCACGGCTTAATTGTCGCATGATAGAAGAAACACAAGTTTTACAATATAATCCACTGCGACATGAGTTTTCCGCGTTCCCGCCAAAATTCAATATACTTGTTTGTGTAATCCACGGACGAAATTGTTATATAAGATACCTGAGTTACCGCGGGATTTATTGAGCCATATGCCGTTACTAAGATTCATGGTGTTTGTGAGGAAACGGCAGTTATAAAAACTCTAGATCTATTCATAAATAATTGTAACAAGGTCTCTAGAAAGTTTCGGTGTTGTTTCCGCTAGTCTAGCTCTTCTAACAATTGTGACTGAGGATATTTTATATTTTTTTCCTTCCTACTCAGTATGGGATCTTAGTAATACTTAAATTTGCGAAATATATATTTTTTTGTTTATAACATTATCTAAGAAATAAAAATTAATTGTCGTAGCGTAGGACGTCCACTTAAAAAGTAGACGGATGACCTCATTAATACCTACCGTAGGATAGCGCTGATTGCAAACCGCTTCCAAATGATCTTACTGGCGACCTAAAGCTGAGGCCTATGTCAAACAGTAGACGTCCTATGACTGAAAAGAAAAATCAGGTAATAATATTTAAGAACCGCGTCCCATTTACGGAATAATCTTTTTGAAGTAATTCGTGAGATTTCAGAATAATTAAGAACCACGTCCCAATTTTGGATTAATGTTTCTGAAGTAATTCGTCAGATTTCAGAATAATTTAAGAACTGCGTCCCAATTTTGAAATGATAATTTTGTAGTAGGCATTTCGTCACACTGAATTGTATTTCTTGTAGACAACGGCACGTGGAAATACCAGGAGTACATAAACGGGACGAGTATGCTAGCTTTGTAGAGCAGGCATGTTACAAGGTATCGAATAGAGGACCGACACGCGCCAACGCCTGCAGTGAGCGCAGCGCTCTGGGATTACGGAATACATAACCTCCAATCACCATCGTAAATAATATATATTATTCAATACACACTACGTATAGCTGTACACTACACGTTTTCAAGGCCTATTCTCTGCGAAAAGATGCTGTGCATTCTCAATATTCAATTTCATTGTTTAAACGAAGAAATTGGATTGTACGAATGCTAATATTCAGCGCAGCAAATCTTGAATCTAGGTTTCCTAATAGAAGAAAGAGCACTCACTTATATTAAAGCTAATTCAGTATGCAACGATTGCATCGTAGAATGCTAATAAGTAGATAATTTTCAACCGAATTCCAAAAAGGAGATATTTTGAATTCGTCTATATTTTAACTTTTACTGTGGGATCAACTATGGGAACTCTGAAAACGCAAAACCAACTATTCCATACTTTTAGAAATGTCGAAAGTCTACGAAAAATCGTATTGATCAGCAGTTTTTTTTACGTTTTCAGAGTTGGTCCCATAGTAAAATTTGCCATAGATGTCACCGCTTAAGGCTTCGACACCGATAGACAAACACATTGAATACTTACCCTAAATCTTTTGCTTGTGGGGCGATTCGCAAGTTTCTATTAATTTGTAGCTGAACCTCGCGAGATGGTTTCATAAAAAATAATTTACTTTTGTTCAGTAGTTTTCAAGCAAATCCACAATATTGATGAAATCACAGCGCATACATTTTAGCAGTACCTGTCTGTAGGTCGTTTACCATATACATATATACATACACTGACAGCCGCGTTAATTATCGGGAAATTAATAAACATCAAAAATAATTTGTCTCGCATTTTCAGTTGTGCTTATGTTCGCATTCACCTTACTTTTTAGTACTGTACCAGCCTTTTTAATAGTCCACTGCAGGACGTAGGCCTACCCACGAAGGGTGATTGGGCCATATCCACCACGCTGGCCCAGTGCGGGTTGATGGATTCACATACGCCATCGAATTTCTTCTAGCGAAGTATGTAGGTTGCCTCACGATGTTTTCCTTCACCGAAAAGCCAGTGGTGTGAAATTCCGTACATAAATCCCAAATAACTCATTGGTACGGGACCGGGGATTCGAACCCACGACCTCACGATTGTAAGGAGGGTGTCACTACCTCTTGACCACCACGGCTCACTTTACTTTTACGGCTACTTTTTAGTACGTTATGGTAACTGAAAAAATCCAAAAAGCTCCAAACACTGATTTTATTGCACCGTTATAAATTACATCAGCTTTCCAACAGAAAAGACCACATCAAAATACTCAAATCTATTTGTTTGAGAGATACGATTCCATAAACAAATAAACGTACCTACTCGTACATCACCCCTCTTTTTGTGTCGAGGGTTGATGAGCCACTGAGTTGCCAATGCAAACATTACCGCGTTTTATATGAAAAATAAAGGTTTCTGTCTGTTAGTGAGCACAATCAAAGGACGAGGTTCCAGTAATAAATTAAATTACGAATTTACCTGATACTGTGAGGTATTAATTTTTTGTGTTGTAATAAGATTATTAATTTCCGGGTATGTATTTAATATACCTTACAACCTTTATACCTACTGAAAAGTACTTACGGTAATTTTTGTGCTTGAATGAGAAAGAATATTTATACTACACCTGTTCGGAAAGTACCTTGATACTTTATCAAATTTACGGTAGAAAGTACGTCATTGCATATCGAACAAATATGCGGCGAGAAAACGCATCTGAGCGGGAGAGAAAAGTGTATGAAAATCCATTTCTTAGGTGGTTTTTCTTTTTTAATTTTGGGTAAGACTATGCGCTGGTAACCTAAATATCAAAAGCCAAAAAGTTTTTACAGTGAGTTTTTATCTCCAAGTTCGCAAAATGACACTGACCACTAGCTGTGTGTTGGATGGTGTCAAACAATTTGAAAAAAGAACATGTGAAAATTGCAGACGCCATTGGCGCCATTTTCAATTTGTGTGTTGTTTGAGGATTCAGTTTTTTTTTCAATTAGTAAAGATTTAGTTTTTTATTTTCCTCGTAGGTGTAGTATAAAGCACTATGTATCACTCGAGAGAAAGTGCGATTCCCGATCTCGGGTGTTTTAAAAACGACACCCTCGACGGTAATCTGTCACTTTCTCCTCTCGGTGAACAATGTACTATAATTTCAGGAGTTTATATGCCGTACAACAAAGGAGTCAGGATTAAAATATGTACTTACCAGGTACCTAGCTAGATATTACCTCCATGGGCAAGGCAATTTGGTATTAGTTCGAAATCCCAATTTTCCGCTTGAAAGCTATTAAGTAGCCTGGAAATGAATAACAGATAACCGAAAATGTTCTCGTGGTCGAATATTACTCGTGGAAATGTTTGAAGAAACTTGAAGAGACATTTTACTTTTTACAACATAATATTCTGATGAAGGAATGAATGAGGCCCATCAGTTATTAGGGACGCCTTTACAATTTGTAGAGGAAATCGTAAATATTTTTGAGCTCTACAAATAAAGTTCATAATAAATTTTCACCAACTTCTATAGGTTTTTGTATATGTGGCTATAGGCTTATGAAGATTGAGAAAAATATATGTTCCGCGAGGTCTACTGTTTGGAGAACTACTAGTTACAATATGTATCTTACTTACTACAATGATCTTGTGTTTAGTAATTCGTCATACAAAAAGGCCATTTTGCAGGAAACATGCTTTCAAATTTTCAACCTTATGGAACTTCTTTCTTTCTTTTTGCTTTGGCCATGATTGAAAAATATATCGCCATGCGCGTAGCTTTACCTAATTATCGCATCATAAGCGTGACATATATGTCGTTCTCCCGATAAAAAAAAAACAACGTGTTGCACTCCGGGAGTGCCGGTAGAAGTGAAAATTTGAACATGTAAAGTACTATCATATATGTGGTAAAATACATCACACACGCACACTCGCGCAAGCGCCTTGTGCAGTCTTGCGAATTTTCGATCAGCTAGTCCAGCATGCGACCACAAATAGCCACGAAAAGAACTCGTTTCGACGTGTGAAAAAGTGATAGATACTCGTACAGCCTTGGCCAAAAGTATTAGGCACCTTTAAAAAATCAAAATGCATGTTTACTACTTAACCAATAATTGGGTGCTTATCTTAAATGACTTTTTTACTTAAATAGCTTCTTAGAATATCAGGCGGCTATTTGTTAAGGTCATAAAAATACCTGGTGACCGAAAACAAAGGATTCGGTTTTATTTCGGTCTTATCAGTCAATGTTTGGTCACTTGTGTTCTGGACTCTAACAAGAAAACAAGCTTTCATTTCTGTTGATGTGATTAAATTGACACCTATTTTTGTTAAAAACGCCAAAAAGGAGTGAAATTAGTTTAGAAGATACAACACGCCAGTTGCTTCAAAGTATTAATTAAGCAAAGCCCTCACTGTACAGACACACTCGAGACATACACCCACTCACACAACAACATGCACGCTACACACAAACATTACGCAATCGAAAAATGGAAATTACTTGTACTTTTATTTAAGTAAATCACTAAGAACTCATTGTTAAGTCACTCTTTTCATTACATTTAGGTAATAATTATGAGATGTCTTATCTAAAAGCGGAAGAGACTAAATCTCACGACACAGGACCACCCTAGTGTGAGATTTAGGGTTCCACTCTGGAAGTTTGTAAATTTAATCTAAGTACCTACCTACTAACATTACTTTAAGCATCATCAAGATTTACTAACTCCAAAACCTGTAACTTTTTGAGCAAAATAAACGTTATCTTATCTTAAGATAGAAAAAATATACAGGGTGCCTAATACTTTTGGCCAAGGCTGTATGTACCTACTTTGTCATTACGTTGGCTCGTTCTGACACGTCGAACGAAATATTGCGTGGTACGCATCCTATCCCGGCGGGTCACGTGTCCTGACGCGAGTTTAACATTTTTTACCAGTCCCAAAAAGTACACAAGAAGCTTAAGAAGTTTTCACTTCAAAAAAAATATTTATGAGTGATAAAATTCAAGTAACCGTCTGGTACACTCGCCTCTTGCATCTGACCGCTACTTTACCTACACCACACCGGAGATAACACAATTGAATTTTAATTCAATTCTGCTTCAGCTTAATCGTGTTTAATAGTTTTGGCCAAACTGTAACTCCCTCGTAGCGAATTCATATTGTATCAGAAGCTTCAGATAACTAACTAGGCGGCAGATAGACGTAATTGACTTGCATGAGGCAGCTATTGTGATTTCGGCTGCAGAACTAGCAATAACACGATTATTTTAAACCTTCGAATGCAAGGTTTCTGGTGCAGTATTGTTTCTGGATTTACCTTGAGTCCGTTTGCCTATTTATACAGTGTCTGGGATTAACAGCAAATATACTTACAAATCTCGTAAAGTAACTTACGTGAAAAAAAATTTGTGAGAATTGTGAAGAGTTTAAGTGCTCTATTTTATACGTCATTTTAGTTCAAACAATATAATTATTATACATATATGTAGAACTTTCAGTACGGATAATGAACGGAAATATTTCTTATCAAAAATAAAAGTCAGTAAATAAAATAATAGAAAATTATTTTTCGTAAAACTGGCAAAACCGACTTCCATCGGGTTCAAAATTCGAATAGTTCGCTCGAATCGATATAAACAATTTTGACATTAATGTTGATTTTTCAAAAACTCAGCTCAGCTCAGCCGATTTCGATAAAATTTAAATGAGTCCTGCGTCGTTTCGCCCCGCAAGATGGGACCACCTCGGGAGTATATCCTTTCTTTATTATTATATACTACGAGACTAATCGCGTACTAAAATTACGAGATAAATAAATACCTCCTCATCAGTCTACCCGTGACCACGGTCGATGCAACTCGGCCGACACGTCGGGATGAGGAGGTATTTATTTATCACGTAATTTTAGTGCGCGATTAGTCCGGTAGTATATTATAATAATGTGTTCAAATCGCGAAAGTTTAAAAACAACATAGGATATATGTTCGAACTAAAAAATAACTTTTTGATTCGTTTCACAATTGGCGAAAATATCGATGAACATGTACAAAAAAAATACATTCAGACGAACTTAGAACCTCCTCCTTTTTGGAAGTCAGTTAAAAAATAAATGAGGCCAATTACTAGTACAAATTGCACATTATCATGTAACGTTAAAGTTGTAGTTCGGGAGGTAAGCGCAAAAAATACAACTACTTTCTAAAAGCTGAATTTTTGGTATTACTTTGTCATGATGGTGTACAACAATACCCCAGATCCAGTCAGCTGGGGTGCTTAGCTTAGTGGGGATACCCATTTAATTTTTTTTTTAAATAAATGAGTATTTTGTAACTACTTTCTAAAAGCCGAAAATTGGTGTACGGGTAGAAAAATTACTAAAAAAGAGTTGACCAATAATTCCATTTACCAAAAATTCAGCTTTTAGAAAGTAGTTGCATTTTTTTGCGCTTACCTCCCGGGTTATTAGTAATAAAAATATATACCTAAATAAGTCAGCAAGCACAAAAGAAATTACTTGAAAATAATTTACAAGTATCCAATTATTTTCAAGCACAAAGAGAAATTATACGAAACAAAGAGCTTGGTAAATAGTGAAATTAGAGAGAAGATGAAATTAAGGGTAAGAAATAAATAGTTAATAGGTAAAGATTTCAGCAAGAAATAATTATGTAGCTTCTTACAAGCGTTTGAAACTCAAAAGGGTTGTACTTTTTAGTATCTCGCTAAACAGGTTTGAAATACAGAAGATACTAATAAATCAGTATTGTAAACTAATTAGTCGTTATATTAAACAGCTTTTTTTTATTTCGAATAGATTCGCGTTTGACTACACACTGCCTGATGTTGAGCAGATTTGCGGTCTAGGGTGTAGCACGCTTACCTAGAAGATACCTAATTACTCGGGATTTGAAGACTGTTGACCCACGTTGTACTTTAACGGAAGACAGACCCAGGCAAAGCGTTCCACATTCTGGCTGTTCGTATGAGGATTCAAAACGCTTGGTTCTAACGCGCGGAATGTCCACCATAAAAGGGTGGCGCTTTGGACGCCTCTGTCTAGCCGTACGATATAACCCTTTTACTCGTACTGTCACCATCACTATGGAGTGCTGGGCTTAGTTATGATAGGATAATTGGTATAGTGTAAAACTGATGGTCGATGGAGCTGAAAAGACCTGCTGCCCCCCTACCGCCTAAGCAATAGCAATCGAAATAGCAATCGTTTATGACTTCATTTTAGTCATTTGGCACCGCCTATGTGACGTTAGCCATCAATTGCTTTGCGCGGATTGCGAAAGCAATCGTTGAATGAACAACTTTGATGGCTAACGTCACATAGGCGGTGCCAAATGACTAAAATGAAGTCATAAACGATTGCTATTACGATTGCTATTGCTTTAAGCGGTAGTGGGGCTGGACTAATACCACAAATAGGCAAAATTTCATCAAACAACTATTTAAGCTTTTACAACTCAACTTAAATATGTAAATAGATATCTTAAGATAATATACATTACATAGATTAATTTTGACTGCCTCGGTGGCTCAGTTAGTGATCCTAACTTCTGGATCAAAGAGGCGTGGGTTCGATCCCCACCCAGCGCAAATCTTTATGTGATGAACATAAATGTGTTTGCTCTGTGTCTGGGTGTTATTTAGTTACTATCTATATAAGTATGTATTTAAAAATAAGTATATCTAGTATATCAGTCTCTGGCAACCATATCACAAGCTTTGCTTAGTTTGGGGTCAGAGGCCGTGTGTAAGATGTCCCAAAAATATTTATTATTTATTTAATTATGAAGTACCTACATAAGTAGGTACTTAAGTTATAATGATATAGGCATTGACCCAATATATGTTACAAGATTGTATACAACTCCTCTTTCTTTTGCTAACTGTACTTTACTGTAGCAGCCTTTTTAATAGTCCATTGCAGGACGTAGGCCTACCCACGAAGGGTGATTGGGCCATATCCACCACGCTGGCCCAGTGCGTGTTGGTGGATTCACATACGCCATCGAATTTCTTCTACGGACGTATGCAGGTTACCTCACGATGTTTTCCTTCACCGAAAAGCCAATGGTGTGAAATTCCGTACATAACAAAGAAACTCATTGGTACGGGATCGGGATTTGAAACCACGACCTCACTATTTCAGGGCGGGTGTTACTACCACTAGACCACCACGGCTTAAGAGCTTCGGCTCAGCTTTTGCTAACGCCGATTTCATATAAAACGAACACCTAAAATCCGCGCAAAGCAGAAGCTAGTGCCCTGTTTATCTACACACTGCTTTAACTTTGAATAAATCCTTTTAAAACTTTGCGTTGGCAAATAAATAGCACTCGCTTAGTCCTGGCGCGCTAACCATATGGTAATTGAGACCATTTGTAACAATAACTACACTTGAAATTGGGTCAATTTTCATCTTGAATATTGCATCTTCAAGTTTGTGTAAGGATCGAGAGTTGAGAGCTTGCCAAGTAATGTTATTATTACGAATGCGCCTACACGTTGTGATTTTTGAATCGTACGCGCTGCGCGCCGGGTTAACGGCCGATAACGGCGGCGTAACCATTTATTTTTACCTCATCACGACGCTACTTCATGTCAGCGTCGCTTATAAATGTCCCTAAATATATTTCTGTCCTCAAATGATGTTAGGTAACAATCCTACTTATCATTAGATCACGATATGTAAAGACAAATATTTATATCGTGTTTTGTTTGGTTCCATTCAATTCAACGCTGAACTCCACCGTAAATGGATTTACGTATATGATATGGACGTATAATTTTACCTTTCAACAGTCTGTTTATCCCGTAATAATTATTTTTTGCAAAAAATAGCATGACCGACTTCACCCGTGTACAGAATCATTACATAGTATAAAACAAAGTCGCTTTCCGCTGTCTGTCCCCATGTATGCTTATATCTTTAAAACTACGCATTGGATTTGGATTCAGTTTGTTTTAATTGATAGAGTAAGTCAAGAGAAATGTTTATATGTATAATACACCTGTGCGAAGCCGGGGTGCATCGCTAGAACGCAAATATTATGCACGGATCGATGTAGAATTTTTCACATGATTGTTGATTTATCAAAAATGGCTGAGTCGATTTCGATAAAATTTAAATGGGACCAATTTCGAAGTATATTCTTTCCAATAAAAAAATAATTATTGAAATCGGACTACTATGAAAAAAGTTATGCGTGGTTATAAATAAATAAAAAAATACGCGTCTAATTGTATACCTCCCCTCCGGTGGTTCGTCGGTCAAAAATAGTACATCATGTGGGATAGCAGGTGAAACGTAGGTGCTGCAAGTCGGAATACAAATTACTCTAGCTTTCACCCACGATATTACCCTTGTTGTGATCGTATTATAGCTAATCTTTTCAGCGCAAACAATTAATTTAATTGTTCTGGACATTACCCCCTGTTGATGTTGTTTTTAGCGATTGCAGGCAGCTTTCCCTAAACAAATCAAACTTGTTTTTTGCTGTGGTATTTCTAATGATAATGCTTTTTAATGAATTTACGGTGGATATTAATTAATTAATCAATAAGCCTCCAAAAAACTTGGTGTTCTCTGTAAGGTGAGACGGTATTTCACACCTGAGCAACTGCTTAGTCTTTATAAAGCACAAGTCAGGTCTTGCATCGAATAATGCTCTCACCTTTGGGATGGCTCTGCTAAATATCAACTGGAGGCTCTGGAGTCGATTGAGAGGCGAGCCAGGACAACGACACCTTGACTAATTCGCAGCTGCAAAGTCTTGAGCATCGTCGCAAGGTAGCGTGTTTGTCGGCCTTTTACCGGATACACTTCGGAGAGTGCGCCCAGAAGTTGCACAATCTGGTCCCCCCTGCCCCTTTCTTCTATCGTACGGCTAGACAGACGCGACCAAAGCGCCACCCTTTTATGGTGGACATTCCGCGCGTTAGAACCAAGCGTTTCGAATCCTCATTCCTCATACGAACAGCCGGAATGTGGAACGCTTTGCCTGGGTCTGTCTTCCCGTTAAAGTACAACGTGGGTGTGTTCAAATCCCGAGTAAATAGGTATCTTCTAGGTAAGCGTGCTACACCCGAGACCGCACATCTGCTTAACATCAGGCAGTGTGTAGACAAACTCGAACCTATTCGAAATAAAATAAAGGATATTATTTTTAAATTAAATATCAGAGTGTGTAAGGATCCGAGTCTCTATCAAAGGTGTTTAAATAGCCTCATCGTCTCTTTACTAACAGATATTACCCTCTACTAACAAACACAAAAACATTTAGTTTACGAACTTTATTCTGACAGTGTGTCGTAAGCATAGTAATAAGTTTTGTAGATAATATTACGTTGCATGGAAGTGATTTGAGAAGCTTTCGGACTTTTTATTCAGCGAAAATCCCTAGTGTGCTCTATATTTTGCGCTTGGCATTTCTCCTGACTGCGTACATTATGTTTCAGGGTAAAACAGTTTCGTATGCTTATAAAGCTCACGGTAGCTTTGTTTGCTCGTCTGTCCCTTTCATTACCGTCACAGCTCGTGTTTAATTGGTAGCCGTGAAGTAAAATGACTGCGGTCTAGACTTTGTATTTGTGTCAGCTGTCCTAAAGGACGGACCATGCGTGGGTTCTTTTTTACATGCAGATGATGCAGAGCCTTGTAATTTTGCCTGATTTTTTGCTCTACCATTTTTCTCAAAAGATAAAAATGTGATGTGTTTAATCTTGTCACAATTTAAACTTGTAGTTCACGGTAATCGTAAACGTAGCGAGCATAAATCTGTATAGAACGTTGTGAGTAATATATTTTTAAAATTGCATAACACTTTCATTCTTCGCTCGCTTGGTAAAAATTAAATTAGAAGTGTACTTTCACTTGTAATTTATATATTTTTAAGTTAATTGAAATTAATTTTTATCCCATTTTGTTTAATATGGATTTAATTAAAGATAATATTGTGTTAATCTTGGGCGTACTTACACTAATTAATGTAATTTTTCCTTTGTAATAATATAAACTAAAATTCTATATTTGTCTAACACAAATTGACAAAAAGTGTCTGCAATTTGGGATTCGCTACGAAATCGTTTCTACGTCCCATGTGGCGATAACATTTTTACAAAGCATTTGTAAAGCTAGAAGTTTTAATAAGCTGCATCGTTTTATGTCGCTGCACAGAGTGCTACATGTAGGTACACTGCATTTTGTTAAAATGATCTAAACAAAAGCTTCGGGGTTCTAACCTAGTGTAATTGAATTTTCAGCGAAAGATGACTATAAAGTTGGTTCGTTGGTTGGCGAATAGATTTGACAAATAGGTGGTTTGAAGAAAGATATAAAAGAGACGTCCACAAATGGTTGCCAACTATTTCAAGGTTGCCAAAAACGATCTACTTATTCTGTCAAATATATTTTTTACCTTAAGAAGTTCAAAATTAATTTTAAAAAAATCGGAGGGCTGTTTTTTTATTTTAACTGATGTAATAGACTCAAAAAAAGATGTACTTTCTAGAGATGTAACGCATGTTGTGGTTAGATTTTTTGATTACTATTATACTAGCCTCCATACATTTTGTGAACGTGTCTTTTCAGAAAATGCAATTTTTAATGCGGCGGTCTTTTCCCTTTGAACTCATGTTACAAAGTGAATCCTTTACCAAAGTGACCACACTTTGGTCTTCTGATATAAAAATTGAATTCTAAAAAAGAAAAGGTCACAGTGCTTCATGAACATCTAATACATCATTGCGATAGTTAAAATAATAAATAATAATTAATATTTTATTCCAAATTCCTCAACAGTCCATAAAGATGAGATCACAAACCTTTTCGAAAAAATTGCTCCAAGTATCAAAGTTTTAGAGAACCGATCGCTTCGTCTCTTAGGTTCCCCGATTCTAGACGAGTCAATTCAAGATTTTGTTGAAGAAAAAATTCGCAAATTTTATTCAGTGTCTGACCGTCTTCAAAAAATCAACATTCATATGGCCTATGTTATTATTCGTTACTGCCTTTTTGTCCCAAAATTTATGTATTCTCTAAGATGTTGTCAGCTTTGGAACCACCCTTTATTTTTACAACAGCTTGACAACGTACAAAAGGATACACTCACCACCATTCTAAACACCCCTTTAGATGAACGCGCTTGGCGCCAAGCCTCACTGCCTGTAAGGTTTGGTGGTCTCGGTATACGCAAAATTTCCAGTGTAGCTTTGCCAGCTTTCTTGTCCTCAGTTTTCAGCACTCAAAAATTAGTAAAGGATATATTATCATCTTCTTTTCCAAATTTAGAAACCACCAATCTGAGTAGCGCTGTTGAAACCTGGAAAAGAGCCTGCCCAAGCCAAACTTTGCCCAAGGCTCCCATTTCTCAGAGACAGTGGGACGAGCCGCTTTGTGAGTTGGAACTATATAAACTAACTCAAACTTCGAGTTGCACTGCAGAGCGTGCTCGCTTGCTTGCTGTTTCGAGATGGGAGTCAGGGCTTTGGTTACATGCCCTACCTTCCAGCAACGTAGGTAACCTTCTAGATGATAACTCCTTCCGGATAGGCGTATCTCTACGTTTAGGTGCCGCATGCCTTGTCCCGCATCGCTGCCAATGCGGCGAAATGGTCGACCGATTCGGCCACCACTCTTTGTCTTGCGCAAAAAGTGCAGGACGCTTTTCGCGACACGCCAGCCTGAACGATGTTATCCGCCGGGCCTTTGTCAGTGCCGGCGTCCCGTCAGTCTTAGAGCCTAATGGACTGTCGCGGGACGACGGTAAGAGGCCCGACCGAATGACATTGGTGCCATGGAAGATGGGACGACCTTTAGTGTGGGACGCTACATGTGTTGACACACTGGCGTTGTCCCATCTTCCTTGCACAACAGAAAAAGCTGGCGCTGCAGCAGCTAAAGCTGAAAACCTCAAACGGCACAAATATGAGTCGTTGGACAGAATGTACCATTTTGTGCCGTTTGGGGTTGAGACTTTAGGTCCGTGGGGGCCGGACGCTCACCTTTTATACAAGGATCTGGCTAGGCGACTGGTAGAGGTGACACGTGACCAGAATGCTGGCATCTATTTTGGTCAAAAAATAAGCAAATCAATTCAACGAGGCAACGCCGCCAGCATTCTGGCCACGTTACCCTCTGCCCCGGGTCTTTTAGATTAGTTTTATTTTAGTAATATAAGTTTTAGTATTAGTTTTTATTTTAAGTAGGTTAATTTTAATAGTTATAGTTTTTAGAATTAAGCTTTGATGTTTTATAAGTTTTGTTGTGATAATAAAGATTATATTTCAGTTATTATTAAGTTATGTAAATAAATACCAAATAATAAACATACTTACAAAAGGTTATACAGGATTCAAATAGATTTGGTTGTTTGGATAATATCATCCTACTAAAAGTTATGTAGAAACTATAAGACTAAAATGTATAAAAAAGTACGAAGGTTACGAGTACAATCTGATCTAGATTCGCGAAACTTTTATTCTCGATGTTTTCGAATCGCCGAAAAGTTTTTGATATTGTTTTCCATTTTTTCTTACCGCTATTGCTTTTGCACTTTGCCTGTATTCTGAATGTTCTCTGACATACTTTCCGTTATCGGATTCAGGTGAAATTTGCATCTATATGTGGTTTCCGATACAGCTCCGCGGGTCGGATGCTATCGATCGATTAATCTGACAATTAGGGTCGAGAAAGTTGCTCTTTATCGGTAAAATGTCAATAGATGCGTAGAAATGATAAGAATATTTTGTCTGCTACAACCGTCGGTTACAACTGTCTATGTTTATTCTTAGATAAAATACGCTATATCACTGTATAAACTATATCAAGGCTTTTTTATCATTGTTGCCTAATCATGATATCACTGACTGAAGTCTAGACGAGCTCTTATGATGTAAATCGCTACTTCTGCGGACTGTAGGAGCTGTACAGGCATTTCAAAAGTACACTGCTGAAGATAGCATCTTTGATGCCGATCTAGGTAAGTACTCCAGTAGTGCTGTATAATAGTATCCCAGTTTGCTAAAATGTTATAATGCATTTTGCTTGGTATGGGAACGCTAATGATATCTATACTCTATAAAATATAGCTTGATCTCTGCGACAGCTGTCAAAAAATCACGCCTATGAAGTCCTGAATTTCTTAATAGTACAGACAGTACCTGTCAATGTCATACTTTATGGGCATGCCGATTAGTGATGGGCGACGAATGATCGTGACCACAGAGTTTTAGATAGAGTTTTATTTAAAATACCGATAGTTTATACTAACGATGTTTTAAATAAAACTGAATTTATATTTTAATACCTATCATAACATTATTTACATGTGTTATACTTGATCTCAAATAATAGTGAGTGAGTTGAATCCAAATTCTCACCTACTCATGTAAAATTTGGCTCAAAGGCCGTGTTACCAGGCCATAAACTAAAAAAAGGCACGCCGCCATCTTGTTCGATACGAACCTCCATTCTCCTCAGTACGAGTGCCGACGCCAAAAGTAAATAAAATCCAATTTCTCACCTACAACTACTCATTCGATTTCATTACAACATTGTTTGATAATCGATTTTTTCCACCACTATCCCAACTCTAAAAATGTCAAGCTTCTACGTCAATGTCACTGTCGCAGAGATCAAGCTATCTTTTATGCAGTATAACAGTATTCCGCCTTTATTAAAACGGGTGGAACACGAATCATGCCTACACCTAAGCGCCTCGGAGCGGGGTATGCCCATGTCTGTGAACCTGGCATATCATTGTCTAGCAGATCAAGAATAAATTAGAGTTCTATTCGCATGCAGCATAGTTCTATAGTTCCTGATACTTTTTAGAAATAGTTCTGGTGTTTTTCCTGAAAAAAAGTTAGTTGAAAAAATGATCTGCTAACTTCCGGTAGCAGATCATTTTTCTGATTTTTAAAAACAAATCAATGTTCTAGTAACTTCCAAGTGTGCTCTATAGTTCCTGATACTTTTCAGGAATAGTTCAGGAGTTTTTCCTGAAAAAATGTTACTTGAAAAATATATGATCTGCCAAATATACGAGAGGATCAATTTGCATCACTACAGGAATAAATGCAAGTTTTAATCGCATGCAAGCAAGTTTGACATTTCCTGATACTTTTCAGGCGTAGTTCTGGCAATTTTAGCTGAAAAATCAATGTCAGATGAAGATGAATATCTCAAATATAAAAACCAAATAAAATGAACAATATTAAAATATTTTTTTCTGACTTCTAAACTTGTACTAGGGAGCCAGAACTCTTTGGATTTATATAGGAACTGATCTGATTTTGACTAACAATAACAATCTGGGTACATAAGTCACGCGAAAATATCAGCAGATCAGGGGTCAAAGTCGGAAAAAATGAAATAAGCTAATAATTTTTTTTTCTACGCTGAAATTGTAAAAGAAGGCTGAGATTCTTTGGTTTTGTATAGTAACTGACCTGTTCTTGAGTAACAACATCAATCTAGGTACATAAGTCACGCGACAATATCAGCAGATCAGGGGTCAAAGTCTGAAAAATGAAAAATGCTAACAATTTTTTTTGGTATGCTGAAATTGTACAAGAAGGCTGGAACTCCTTGGTTTTAGATAGATACAATTCTAATCTTAACTACTGATAACAATTTGGATACAGAAATCACGCGACAATATCAGCAGATCAGGGGTCAAAGTCTGAAAAATGAAAAATACTAACAATTTTTTTTGGTATGCTGAAATTGTACAAGGAGGCTGGAACTCCTTGGTTTTAGATAGAAACAGATCTTATCTTAACTACTGATAACAATTTGGGTACAGAACTCACGCGAAAATATCAGCAGATCAGGGGTCAAAGTCTGAAAAATGAAAAATGCTAACAATTTGTTTTGGTATGCTGAAATTGTACAAGAAGGCTGGAACTCCTTGGTTTTAGATAGAAACAATTCTAATCTTAACTACTGATAACAATTTGGGTACAGAACTCACGCGACAATATCAGCAGATCAGGGGTCAAAGTCTGAAAAATGAAAAATGCTAATAATTTTTATTGGTATGCTGAAATTGTACAAGGAGGCTGGAACTCCTTGGTTTTAGATAGAAACAATTCTAATCTTAACTACTGCTAACAATTTGGGTACAGAACTCACGCGACAATATCAGCAGATCAGGGGTCAAAGTCTGAAAAATGAAAAATGCTAACAATTTTTTTTGGTATGCCTACGAGGTGGACCCTCCTTAACCTAACCTGACAGAAATAAAACAAAATAACTCAGTGTGGTATATGAAAAGTAACTATTTTTACGGATATAACCCCAGTGATAACTCTCTTTCTCCCTCGCTTCAACATAGCTGTGGAAAAAAAACTGACTAACCTAACCTAACCTGACAGACATGAAACCATATGACTTACTGCAGTATATGAAAAAAAACTATATTTACGGATATAACCCCAGTGACAACTCTCTTTCTCCCTCGCTCCAACATAGCTGTGGAAATAAAAACTGATTAACCTAACCTAACCTAACCTTACTTTGACCCCTGATCTGCTGATATTGTCGCGTGAGTTCTGTACCCAAATTGTTATCAGTAGTTAAGATTAGAATTGTTTCTATCTAAAACCAAGGAGTTCCAGCCTCCTTGTACAATTTCAGCATACCAAAAAAAATTCTTAGCATTTTTCATTTTTCAGACTTTGACCCCTGATCTGCTGATATTTACGCGTGAGTTCTGTACCCGAATTGTTATCAGTAGTTAAGATAAGATCTGTTTCTATCTAAAACCAAGGAGTTCCAGCCTCCTTGTACAATTTCAGCATACCAAAAAAAATCGTTAGCATTTTTCATTTTTCAGACTTTGACCCCTGATCTGCTGATATTGTCGCGTGAGTTCTGTACCCAAATTGTTATCAGTAGTTAAGATAAGATCTGTTTCTATCTAAAACCAAGGAGTTCCAGCCTCCTTGTACAATTTCAGCATACCAAAAAAAATTGTTAGCATTTTTCATTTTTCAGACTTTGACCCCTGATCTGCTGATATTTTCGCGTGAGTTCTGTACCCAAATTGTTATCAGTAGTTAAGATAAGATCTGTTTCTATCTAAAACCAAGGAGTTCCAGCCTCCTTGTACAATTTCAGCATACCAAAAAAAATTGTTAGCATTTTTCATTTTTCAGACTTTGACCCCTGATCTGCTGATATTTACGCGTGAGTTCTGTACCCGAATTGTTATCAGTAGTTAAGATAAGATCTGTTTCTACCTAAAACCAAGGAGTTCCAGCCTCCTTGTACAATTTCAGCATACCAAAAAAAATTGTTAGCATTTTTCATTTTTCAGACTTTGACCCCTGATCTGCTGATATTGTCGCGTGAGTTCTGTACCCAAATTGTTATCAGTAGTTAAGATAAGATCTGTTTCTATCTAAAACCAAGGAGTTCCAGCCTCCTTGTACAATTTCAGCATACCAAAAAAAATTGTTAGCATTTTTCATTTTTCAGACTTTGACCCCTGATCTGCTGATATTGTCGCGTGAGTTCTGTACCCAAATTGTTATCAGTAGTTAAGATTAGAATTGTTTCTATCTAAAACCAAGGAGTTCCAGCCTCCTTGTACAATTTCAGCATACCAAAAAAAATTGTTAGCATTTTTCATTTTTCAGACTTTGACCCCTGATCTGCTGATATTGTCGCGTGAGTTCTGTACCCAAATTGTTATCAGTAGTTAAGATAAGATCTGTTTCTATCTAAAACCAAGGAGTTCCAGCCTCCTTGTACAATTTCAGCATACCAAAAAAAATTGTTAGCATTTTTCAGACTTTGACCCCTGATCTGCTGATATTTACGCGTGAGTTCTGTACCCGAATTGTTATCAGTAGTTAAGATAAGATCTGTTTCTACCTAAAACCAAGGAGTTCCAGCCTCCTTGTACAATTTCAGCATACCAAAAAAAATTGTTAGCATTTTTCATTTTTCAGACTTTGACCCCTGATCTGCTGATATTGTCGCGTGAGTTCTGTACCCAAATTGTTATCAGTAGTTAAGATAAGATCTGTTTCTATCTAAAACCAAGGAGTTCCAGCCTCCTTGTACAATTTCAGCATACCAAAAAAAATTGTTAGCATTTTTCATTTTTCAGACTTTGACCCCTGATCTGCTGATATTGTCGCGTGAGTTCTGTACCCAAATTGTTATCAGTAGTTAAGATTAGAATTGTTTCTATCTAAAACCAAGGAGTTCCAGCCTCCTTGTACAATTTCAGCATACCAAAAATATTGTTAGCATTTTTCATTTATCAGACTTTGACCCCTGATCTGCTGATATTTTCGCGTGAGTTCTGTACCCAAATTGTTATCAGTAGTTAAGATTAGAATTGTTTCTATCTAAAACCAAGGAGTTCCAGCCTCCTTGTACAATTTCAGCATACCAAAAAAAATTGTTAGCATTTTTCATTTATCAGACTTTGACCCCTGATCTGCTGATATTTTCGCGTGAGTTCTGTACCCAAATTGTTATCAGTAGTTAAGATAAGATCTGTTTCTATCTAAAACCAAGGAGTTCCAGCCTCCTTGTACAATTTCAGCATACCAAAAAAACTTGTTAGCATTTTTCATTTTTCAGACTTTGACCCCTGATCTGCTGATATTGTCGCGTGAGTTCTGTACCAAAATTGTTATCAGTAGTTAAGATTAGAATTGTTTCTATCTAAAACCAAGGAGTTCCAGCCTTCTTGTACAATTTCAGCATACCAAAAAAAATTGTTAGCATTTTTCATTTTTCAGACTTTGACCCCTGATCTGCTGATATTTACGCGTGAGTTCTGTACCCGAATTGTTATCAGTAGTTAAGATAAGATCTGTTTCTATCTAAAACCAAGGAGTTCCAGCCTCCTTGTACAATTTCAGCATACCAAAAAAAATTGTTAGCATTTTTCATTTTTCAGACTTTGACCCCTGATCTGCTGATATTTACGCGTGAGTTCTGTACCCGAATTGATATCAGTAGTTAAGATAAGATCTGTTTCTATCTAAAACCAAGGAGTTCCAGCCTCCTTGTACAATTTCAGCATACCAAAAAAAATTGTTAGCATTTTTCATTTTTCAGACTTTGACCCCTGATCTGCTGATATTGTCGCGTGAGTTCTGTACCCAAATTGTTATCAGTAGTTAAGATAAGATCTGTTTCTATCTAAAACCAAGGAGTTCCAGCCTCCTTGTACAATTTCAGCATACCAAAAAAAATTGTTAGCATTTTTCATTTTTCAGACTTTGACCCCTGATCTGCTGATATTGTCGCGTGAGTTCTGTACCCAAATTGTTATCAGTAGTTAAGATTAGAATTGTTTCTATCTAAAACCAAGGAGTTCCAGCCTTCTTGTACAATTTCAGCATACCAAAAAAAATTGTTAGCATTTTTCATTTTTCAGACTTTGACCCCTGATCTGCTGATATTTTCGCGTGAGTTCTGTACCCAAATTGTTATCAGTAGTTAAGATAAGATCTGTTTCTATCTAAATCCAAGGAGTTCCAGCCTCCTTGTACAATTTCAGCATACCAAAAAAAATTGTTAGCATTTTTCATTTTTCAGACTTTGACCCCTGATCTGCTGATATTTTCGCGTGAGTTCTGTATCAGTAGTTAAGATAAGATCTGTTTCTATCTAAAACCAAGGAGTTCCAGCCTTCTTGTACAATTTCAGCATACCAAAAAAAATTGTTAGCATTTTTCATTTTTCAGACTTTGACCCCTGATCTGCTGATATTGTCGCGTGAGTTCTGTACCCAAATTGTTATCAGTAGTTAAGATTAGAATTGTTTCTATCTAAAACCAAGGAGTTCCAGCCTCCTTGTACAATTTCAGCATACCAAAAAAAATTGTTAGCATTTTTCATTTTTCAGACTTTGACCCCTGATCTGCTGATATTTTCGCGTGAGTTCTGTACCCAAATTGTTATCAGTAGTTAAGATAAGATCTGTTTCTATCTAAAACCAAGGAGTTCCAGCCTCCTTGTACAATTTCAGCATACCAAAAAAAATTGTTAGCATTTTTCATTTTTCAGGCTTTGACCCCTGATCTGCTGATATTGTCGCGTGAGTTCTGTACCCAAATTGTTATCAGTAGTTAAGATTAGAATTGTTTCTATCTAAAACCAAGGAGTTCCAGCCTCCTTGTACAATTTCAGCATACCAAAAAAAATTGTTAGCATTTTTCATTTTTCAGACTTTGACCCCTGATCTGCTGATATTGTCGCGTGAGTTCTGTACCCAAATTGTTATCAGTAGTTAAGATTAGAATGGTTTCTATCTAAATCCAAGGAGTTCCAGCCTCCTTGTACAATTTCAGCATACCAAAAAAAATTGTTAGCATTTTTCATTTTTCAGACTTTGACCCCTGATCTGCTGATATTGTCGCGTGACTTATGTACCTAGATTGATGTTGTTACTCAAGAACAGGTCAGTTACTATACAAAACCAAAGAGTCTCAGCCTTCTTTTACAATTTCAGCGTAGAAAAAAAAAATTATTAGCTTATTACATTTTTTCCGACTTTGACCCCTGATCTGCTGATATTTTCGCGTGACTTATGTACCCAGATTGTTATTGTTAGTCAAAATCAGATCAGTTCCTATATAAATCCAAAGAGTTCTGGCTCCCTAGTACAATTTTAGAAGTCAGAAAAAAATATTTTAATATTGTTCATTTTATTTGGTTTTTATATTTGAGATATTCATCTTCATCTGACATTGATTTTTCAGCTAAAATTGCCAGAACTACGCCTGAAAAGTATCAGGAAATGTCAAACTTGCTTGCATGCGATTAAAACTTGCATTTATTTCTGTAGTGATGCAAATTGATCCTCTCGTATATTTGGCAGATCATATATTTTTCAAGTAACATTTTTTCAGGAAAAACTCCTGAACTATTCCTGAAAAGTATCAGGAACTATAGAGCACACTTGGAAGTTACTAGAACATTGATTTGTTTTTAAAAATCAGAAAAATGATCTGCTACCGGAAGTTAGCAGATCATTTTTTCAACTAACTTTTTTTCAGGAAAAACACCAGAACTATTTCTAAAAAGTATCAGGAACTATAGAACTATGCTGCATGCGAATAGAACTCTAATTTATTCTTGATCTGCTAGACAATGATATGCCAGGTTCACAGACATGGTATGCCCTTGGTATACCGTATGCTAGTCAGTCGCGGCGCGCCGTAAGTGACGAACAAACATGTGGATTTGTAATTAGTAAGCGTACGATTAACGTTTTTAGGGATCCTCATTTTACTACGGAACCTTAACAACATCAATAAACACAATATGTATTTTTAATTGAACGCTACCTTTTTCACTTTGTAATAAATATGATAATTTCACATCATAATAGACAGAAACTAGAAAGAAAGTCAAGTGAGTAAAGAGTAAGTAGATGAAATTATAGTACTGCGGGCGGGCAGCCCTAGCGCGCGATACGTTCTGTGTGGCCACGTGGCGCTGTAGGTAGGTATATGTTTCAAGGACAGGGCCGAGTCAAAATACTGTTAGATACTATTGGTATGGGACCTAAAAGATAGGTTACGGCATAGATTATAGAAAAACACTAAGTATAGTACTTATTGTTAATTGGGTACTGGTCAGTAATGCTAAACTTATGACAGAGTAAGTTACGTTGGCGTAGTTATAAAAAAAAAAATTAAAACATCAATGTCAAAATTACACGTGAAAAGCAAAAACAATTTAACAAATGACACACACACACACACACACAATTGAAGACTAATCTATAAAATATGCCAACCTAATATTTAAAAATTGCACGCGAGATTTGTAAACCTATAATAATATGAAAGTTAAGATTACTTAATGCATATTTGCATTTTCATCTCATTTCACTATAAACAACAATTTTTCCGTATCATCGTACGACATATTGTGAAGGACTTCCGTGATTAGTTTTTTTGCAGTTATTATACTTGTATGTTAAGAGTAAAGTCAACACCAGTATGCTCAGCATATTCTAGGTCGAAAAAGTTATCGCCAAATCACGTAACTACTTAAGTACTCGTTAACACAATGAATGACGATTGTACATTTTCAAATTTTAAACGATTACTAAGTAGTTATCACCTTTCTATCGTTTCGCAATGTTCACATTAAGCAGGTACGAAAAATTTTATGCTAGGCATATAATTATTATGTATCGGTGAGTTAGATGCCTTAGTTCAAATCTATGGATTGAGCTGTACCTACTCGTTAACTTTAAATAAACAGTTTGTATAATTTAGCTACCTTATTAACAACACAGAATTCTATTTCAGTGTGCGCTTGCGCCGCGTTCCGCGAGTGCGTTGCTCCGAGTATACTGACTGCTACATAATCTATCGCACATTGATAAAACTATTATTATCAGGCTGGTGTCGACTGCGTCTGCGTAGCGACCAGCAGTCGTGGAGACCACTGGTAATATTCCACCAATGTTATAATTGCTAAAAATTGTGATCGTGTGTGGTTCAAAGTTGAATTAATTTGAAATTTTTTTTTTATTTTTTTTTTTTTTTTTTTATCGTGCTTCACACACTAGGTGTATAGAAACTTTCTTTTTGTGATAAACATTTCAAAAATTGACGCGTTCGCAGGATTTGAACCTGCATCCTCTGGGACACCGGCCCAGATGCTTTGTCCAATTAAGCTAAATCGCGCCCTGCGAATCCGCCAAATTAGTGAGTGTTTATCATTTTTACCAACTACTGCATTGTTGGAAGCGCCATTTGTGAGAACTGCTTTAAACCAGTCAGTCACTTAAAATGATTTGTAAAATGATTGGTTGAAAATGATTAAGATATGAACTTGATATGCGCTTCTGTTAATAATACGTGTACGAGTAATGAAAAACTTTATATTTCAGTCATTGCGATGTTATTATCTTTCAGGCCCTTGTACTACTGCCTAGTTTATTGGAATGTGATGGTCTTATTGAAGATCTAGTGGTGCTGACTATAGGTACTGCTGACTGAGAAAGAGAGTCTGCCCGTGAGTTGACCACGATCGATGCCACTCGATAGAAACGTACGGATAATGACGCATATTTATTTACCTAATATTTTCAGTAGGTAAGTACGCGATTAGTCCCTTAGTAAATGAATAAAGAAGAGAGAAGTCATGAAACAAAATGAAATATTTGTGCTCCGTTATGCACTTTTATAAATATATTTATAAATGATTTTTTTATATTGACCGAGCGAACGAAAAGAGTGAAGTCTCAGTTTTGACTCGACAATTTTCTTTTCGTCTATCCGGATGTTGATTCTCCTCTACAAGTCCCATTTCTCAACGAAACTAGGTACACGGGAAAGTTTTTTTTTTAGATTCTGTTTTTAATTAGATATTTGAAGATTCAGTTAAGAAGGTGTGAGGTCTACTGTTCGGAGATCTACAACTTAAATAGTATTTAGTATGTTGAGAAGGCATCTAAGGTAACTGTACTGACTGAAATGAGTTTATTCAATCCGTCGTGATATGTATCGAATCTTCGCTTGAGTTTTTACGTTTGTGACAAGATCTTTTGAACGGATTCCTAGAACGGCAATAAGTATTTATTTTAAAATGACCCCAGTAAATATTGGATTTAGACTTTATAGAACTTTAGATGTAGATTTTTCTTCTTAGAACATTGCTACAATAAATGCTGATAACTCTTTTTATAGAAACAAACAAATAACTATTTATTGTACACACAAAATAAACTAACAATAAACATTAGTGAAATTCGATAGTGAAACACTAGGCGGCCTTATCGACCTGGAAGCGATCTCTTCCAGGCAACCCATGTACGGAAAGGAATGTGCTAAAAATAATTGACGGGGAGGAATAATATATAGATAAGAATTTGCAAATTATTCGTAACCGTATCATTTTAAAGCCGTGGTCTAGTGGTAGCAACAACCGACCTGCAATCGTGAGGTCGTGGGTTCAAATCCCGATCCCGTACCAATGAGTTTCTTTGGTACTTATGTATGGAATTTCACATCATTGGCTTTTCGGTGTAGGAAAACATCGTGAGGCAATCTGCATACCTCCGTAGAAGAAATTCGATGATGTATGTGAATCCACCAACCCGCACTGGGCCAGCGTGGTGGATATGGTCCAATCACCCTTCGTGGGTAGGCCTACGTCCTTCAGTGGACTATTAAAAAAAAGACTGGTACAGTACAGTACAGTATCATTTTATACTTACGTGTAAAAAATAAAGTACATAGTCATTTATATAAAGGTATAGACTAAGTAACAAGTTTTCAATCAGAGGTTATCAAAATTTAGTGTTATCAAAGTTTATAAAACATATCTTAGGTCAACTATTTATAGTGGTCTGTTAATTTCCATTTACAACCGATTTACTCGTGAATGCCTATCATTTAATTTGATAACGTTTGGGTCGACCCAGACTAATTAAACCCTCAAATCTACACTCACGCCGTCAGTTCTGGGCTACTAAAGTCAAAGACCGAGTGATCTGGAATCACGAGGAAAGCCTTTTTCCATTTAACCTTTTGTAGACAAGAAATCGCAATTTAACTTCTTCTTCTTTTGTTTGGCGTCGCATTGTTGTGCATTTGCCAGTGTAAAGTAGTGTTAAGTTTTAATAACTTTTGATATTTTATCAAAATAGTCTCTGTCGTAGTCACGTCATAGTCCAATAAAGTCGCGGTCAAGTCCAAACATAGTCCAAGTCATACCTCAGTAAAGCAGTGGATACTTTACTAGAGGCGTCTATAGAGTTTTGGTGACAACACGGAACGACCAGATACGTCACATTATATCACTTGCCTACACTTATGCACGTAAATCAGCTCATAATCAACGAAATACCACAACTTTTCACTAATTATCACTGATAAAACACAACTTTAACAAAATAATACAATGAGGCGACATGACTTTTCCGCGTTCCCGCCAAAAACTCCCCCGCAATTTAACTCTTTCAGCTTTTATCTCAGCTGTCATGGAACCTTTGATTATATATGTCAGATACTTATCCTTATCTCCATTGTTTTATGGATATCAAATGTTATGGTTCCATGCTTTGATTAGACATCTGTCCAGATGGACATGAAAACGACCCAGATCTTTGATAATAAATAAATAATCAGTTAATAAAGCCACATTTGCCCGTAAAAAAAAAGATCTTTGACAATGAGCGCGTACTTAATATGTCAAACCTGTCAAAATTTGTATGGATAGGCACCATCATTGAGGAAGGAATCAGAAGGAGATGGTGTAATGACATTTAGATACTTTGACATGTAATAGTTTAAAAACCGAAATAATAATCATATAGGCATCTCTTTCAAATGTACGTAATAAGAATAGACCAACATTATACAGCACAGTTTCGCTATAGTGTCTATATTTTTCGTGACGTGTCGCGCGTGCCTGGTCCGCCATATTGAGTCGAAAAACAATAGCGATGTTCTTATTATATCAAAAAAAAAATATCGATATTTTGGTTAGTTTTTATTTGTGTTATTGATTAGCTGAAATTTTGAATTTTTATTTCATTTCACTTTTCATGTCAAATTTGACAACTGTCATTCCAGAATTAATACAAGTAAAATGGCATGACAGGTGTGAAAGTAACAGCTGTCAAACTAAGAAGTATTATTATCTCAGTACTAACGAAGCAAGACCATTACTATCTTAATAGCAGTAATAACACTCAATGAGATCTATTAGATTGTCCTAATGACTGCTGTCAAAGCTTAAAAGTGAATTATCTCTGTAACTATCGAAGTTAGACTACTGCTGACTTTACAAAAGTGACAGAGCGCAATTAGATCTATATTTTAAATGACACCTGTCAAACTTAAAAGTGGATTATCTCCGTAACCATCGAAGTTCGACTATTGCTGTCTTCACAAAAGTGATAGAACTCAACGAGATCTAAATTTCGGATGACAGCTGTCAAACTAAAAAGTGGAATACCTTTGTAACTATTATAGCTAGACTATTGCTGTCTTCACAAAAGTGATACAGCTCAACGAGACCTACATTTCGGATGACAGCTGTCAAACTTAAAAGTGGAATATCTCCATAACTATTAAAGCTAGACTATTGCTGTCTTGATACAAGTGATAGAGCTCAACGAGACCTACATTACGGATGACAGCTGTCAAACTTAAAAGTGGAATATCTCCGTAACTAATAAAGTTAGACTATTGCTGACGTGACACAAGTGATAGAACTCAACGAGACCTACATTTCAAATGACAGCTTTAAAGTGAAAAATCTGTGTAACTATTGACCCTAGACCATTGCTGTGTTTACAAAAGTGATAGAGCTTAAAAAGATCTACATATGATGTGACAGCTCAAACTTAAAAGTTGATTATTTCCGTAATATTGATAGCTGTCATCTGAAAGATATCATATCTCTCCTTGAGCTTTATCACTTTTGTGAAGACAGCAATGGTCTAGCATCGACAGTGACGGAGATAATCCACTTTTAAGTTTGACAGCTGTCATCCGAAATGTAGATCTCATATCAGTTTAGTGAAGAAAGCAATGGTCTATAATACATAGTTATGGAGATATTCCACATTTAAGCTTGACAGCTGTCATCCGATATGTAGCTCTTATTAAGTCCTATCACTTTAATTCTAAGTCATAACTCAGTAAAGCAGTGGAGACTTTTCTAGAGGTGTCTATGGAGTTTTGGTAACAACACGGAACGACATGATACGTCACATTATATCACTTGCCCACACTTATGCACGTAATTCAGCTCATAATCAATGAAATACCACAATTTTTCACTAATTATCACTGATAAAAACACAACTTTAACAAAATAATACAATGAGGCGACATGTCTTTTCCGCGTTCCCGCCAAAAAACTCGTCCTACAATTCTAGTGTGGATTCTTGAATATGACAGCTGCAACCTTGACATCTGTAATTTTTAGGGTTCTGTACCTCAAAAGGAAAAAACGGAACCCTTATAGGATCACTTTGTTGTCCGTCTGTCCGTCTGTGTGTCTGTCAAGACTCCTTATCTAGAGAACGCGTAAAGATATCTGAAATTTAAACTGTATACGTATATTAATGAACTCTTGCTGTTGTGTAAAAGAAAAACTTCTCAGTTGTCGTTTAAAAAAGTTAGAGTCGTTTATATCGTAAAAAACAGCATATTTCGACACTCACAAAAATCAAAACCTACCGGGTACTTCCCGTTGATATAGAACTATGAAATTTGGCGAAAAGCATTGTCTCAGAATACACATATAGGATTAAATCTGAAAACTGCACATTTTTATTTACATCACAAAAAATAGGGCCTCAAAATTCACAAAATATGGGCTTAAAATTCAAAGTGAGTAAATCGTATCATGAAAGGTGTCATATAAAAGAACTTCATTAGCACATGCTAAAACAGGTTTTTAATTACTTTAACAATGTGTTTGTACGGAACCCTCGATGTGCGAGTCTGACTCGCACTTGTCCGGTTTTTTAAATAAAAGTTTGCCATTATGTTTGATTCGGCTAAAATTAATTTGTGTCGATAGTTTTATCAATAAGTACGGGGAAATCGATAAGTGAAGTGTGGTAGTAACAACACTAATCCGCCGTATTATGTGCGGTGGGTATGCACGTTTTTCTCGTCGTTAGGGCAACTCCTTCTGATTCCTTCCTCAATGTCAGATACCGAATTAGCTGAGCAAAACGGCGCAAAAAATATGGTCTATGTATGGTGCCTATCCATACAAATTTTGACAGGTTTGACATATTAAGTACGCGCTCATTGTCAAAGATCTTTTTTTTTTACGGGCAAATGTGGCTTTATTAACTGATTATTTATTTATTATCAAAGATCTGGGTCGTTTTCATGTCCATCTGGACAGATGTCTAATCAAAGCATGGAACCATAACATTTGATATCCATAAAACAATGGAGATAAGGATAACTAAGTAAATGTTTAACAAATACCAAATGACACGAGGATAGCGACGATTAAATATTTATTTATGTTAATGTAATCGCAAAGGTACCAACAATGAACACGGTTTGAACGCTCAGTCTTCCTTTAGACGCCAGAACGCTTGTTACTTTGACCTTTTACGTGGATAAAGAATAGTTCTCTCTGTTATCAGTAATAATATTAAAAAACCCTTATCCCTTTGGCAGCCCAACTGCCACGCGCCGTTTTCGCCCGAGAGCCCCAAGTGCCGCGAATTTTTTTTTATTTTTTGCGAATCTGCGCCGCGTCCTACTAAAATCGAGATTTCTCGTAACTTTTGTACGGACGACCCAAAAAATGTTGTATCGTTAGAACCGTATTGAATTAGCCTATTTGAGTCTATAAATAGAATGTGCAATATTTATTCAGTGTATCTTTAGGCTTAGGTTAAAGGCGAAAAAATTAAAAAAAATTCATGTTTTTACTCCTGTTACTAAAATATTTGTATTATTAGTCAAAAGCAATTTTAAGAACTCCTGATTGTTTTATTTACATTAGTAATAACTATTACACATTATTAACATAACAAACACCACATAACACAACAATTCGTAAATGAATTTAATTTGATTAAAAAAAATTGTATTACTTCAATGGCGACCCCCATCAAAAAGCCATATTTTCGAAGACATAGAGTATGAAACGATTATAGACGAGCCCCACTATTTCTTTCTTTGTTTCACTGGCAACCTATTGGCATAAGTTAAAACAGGATAGCACGATTCCTTAGACTTCAATTAAAATAAACAAAAAAAATCCGCGAGTGACCTTTTCCAGGCCACTGGGCGAACGCGTCAAATTCGGTAGCGGCCTGAAACAGGTCACTGGGCGATCAAAGGGTTATAGTTGTTGTGGACAGCTCAGTTTAGCCGCGTTCATAGCACGACACGGGCCGCTCTCGCGCGTCCATGATAGTCGAATAGTGTTTGAATGCGCGTTGCTACAATAACATGTTTTTCTGAATGCTCGTATGAAATTCTCGGCTATATTTGATTAGTTCTGAATTTGGAGAGGTTTTACGGACGGACGCACACAAACATACCAAAGTGAGTATTTTATTTACGTTACATTCTGTCTGCATGAGAGCATTGTTTGTGTTTAATTATGAAATTTAATTTTGGGATTATTTCATGAAACAACGAAGCGGAGGTTTGCGTCAAAACAGAGATGATTTGCTTGTTTGTATACGCTCCTTTTGAAGTTTTTTAGCGAATATTTTTTACCTGTTTGTACGATTTTTGTTTTAACCGTTCTTTGCGTAAATTTACGCTAGGAGCTGTTATATTATTTGGAGAAGAGCGTTGTTGTAAACTCTACCTTACGTATAAAAACAAATGTTTTACGACCTTGAACTTGGTGAAATATTCCTCTTTTGCACTTTTTTTTATTTACTAACTTTGTCGTTGTTATTAAATGACAAGTAGATAATAAAACATATTTATCTTCATACACTAGAGATCATGGACCTGATGCAATACCGACTCGAATGTACGTGAGATTCTACTTTCCACAATCGTAAAAGTTTTTAATAGACTAAATCGGTCGCAATGGGATATTAAGTAAGTATTTATGACAACTTATAAGCCATATCGAAAGTGATTAATTTAAAAATGATTTATTTTTAATTTCATTTATTTTTGCAAAATACGTTAACACAAAATTGAGATTATAATAAAGTATTTCACTTAATTATACCTACTTATTTAAAACTCATCATCAGAAGTTATGAGCAAGGCACTTGTCGGTGGAGCAACTATCGCGATCTTCTGCCAGTGTAATATTTAATAACAATAATTATTAAATACTCATAACAATTAATAAATATATAGATATAGTAATAGTACGTAATAGTACAATACACTAGTAGTATTATTATATTATAATAAGGTAGGTTTAAGTATAATTATTTCCAGAAAACATAACACATAAAATTCACTACTTATTTCCCAGAACACGGTTTTGAATTAGCTTTAAAACATGAGGCACCCTAGATGAAGGGGCTACGTTCTAGTCAGTCAGTTGTGTACAAACATGATTTAGACATAAAATACAAACAAGGCCAATACTCGAGCGTAGAGGCAGGAACAAGGCCATTGGTGTCCGGCGTGTCCTCGCCGCAGGTCACTCGATGTTAAACCAACAGAATATCTAAAGGAAACATCCAATAAGTACCTATATAGTAGGTATTTATATTTGTACATGGTTACAGAACCAAGCTTACTAATAAAACATGCTATTATTGAATTTTGGTGTGATAAGCTCTTGTGGAATCAACATTTTAAAGTGTCTATTTACAGCGATGATAATTAAATTCATTGTTATAATTATCTTATATTATTACTTTACAACATATAATTTATAATGTATTGCCAATGTGAATCAGATGGCATTAATTAATTATAAATAGGTGTTATTACGTTACATTCATTTTATTTTCTAATTCTTTAGAGTAAATACATTGGGCTATAATAGATCCAACCGTTTATTTTCTTTTTGACAGCACCAACAAAACGTAACTGCGTCAGGCTATATACACACGATAACCATAGCACGTATTTTTTTAAAAACGTTTGTTATATTATGTAATTTATAAAAAAACTACTGCACTTATGGACTCAATTTGTCAAAGATGATTATTATACGGGATCAAGGAGCAAACTTAGGCAGTTGTCAAATTTTTAAAACCTCGCATTTAAAAGTGAACTTTTGCGTAACATGACGCAGTTACGTTCTATTGGTGCTGTCAAAAAGAAAATAAACGGTTGGATCTATTATAGTTGACAATATTTCTGATGTCCTATTGTAACAGCTAACATTAAACAGAGCCTATTATCGAAAACAAAAATAAAATCAACTTATGAATAAAGAAGTTACGGTTTTTAGCCAGTAGTACCATTGATTAGTTCCATTGATGGTACTACTCACGTAAGTATACTTCGCTAGTACGATTATGGAACTAGCAACGAAGAATTTATATTTTCTACGTCGCTAATACCATTGATCAGTAGTTCAGTACCAGTGATGGTACAATAGGGATGTTTACTAAAAAAATATAATTAGTCCGTCAAATAGATTGTCAAAAAATATTACACACGTATTTTTTCTTTTGTCAATTAAACACAAATTGATGAAGATATAGCCTGTTAAAGTTCCGCGTGACGTCACTGACCGCTACGAAATGTACCGGCTAGTGCCGTCACGAGCCCCCACTCTCAAACTTTGACAAGGTTTATCTTAGTCACTAATTGTTTGATTGACAAAAGAAAAAATAAGTGTCCAATATTTTTCAATAATCTAAATGACGGAGTAATTACGAGTATAATAATGATTTTCATACCCAGTAAACATCCCTATTCACAAACCTATGTGACTAGTACTATTAATAACTTCAGGCTCGGAAAATAGAATTTACCAAAAGGCTGAGTTCTTATAAGGTTATTGCATACAATAAAACTTTGAATCTAAATGAAAGAAGACTTAGCTAATTCTAGGTAAAATGCAGGTTCTAAGCATATTTATTTTCTTGCTAGACAGAGAGCGCACTATAGCAGGCTATGACGTCACTGCCCGCAAGTGTCATACATTCGCCATACAATGTTATGCTGTGTGGGAAAGGGATAAGACATCCCCTCGTTATCCCTAACAAAATCTTTACAAGCTTATATCGCTGAATTTGATAAGCCGATTTCAATTATTTTTTCTTTATATTTAATTGCATTATTCACTAACTAATACTTTTAACAAATTTATTACCAGTCAACCCTATTATTACGATTAATAAAATCATTAAATTCAATCAGTTTTTACAATATCCTGAAACGATGCTTGATTATTTTGTAATATGATAAAAAAAAAATGATAAAAGCGCTACTGTCCATAACCAAATAAAGATGCTGTGCCTCAGAGTAACAGGCGCATCTCATTGCCATTTTAGTTTGAACTATTTAACAGTAAAAGATTTTGAGAGGTAGGTACTAAACAGTTGGGCACCACGTAACTACTCGAGATTTCTCGTTTTGTCATTTACATACATTTAAAAACTTTCCAAGCGTCGCGAGATAGTGGAAATATAATATTAAAATACGATCAAAGTCATGCAATAAGAAAGATTAATTTATGAACTAGTCACAAAGTCCCTTTTTAAATTATCCGACTAAAATAAGATAGCGACCTTAGCGCGCATCCTACGCATTAGGTACCTAAACTAATACGTTTCCCATTGTGTTGAATTAAATATTATGTAGATAAAATTAGTTATTCGATTGTATTGTGGGCGTACTCTCCAAATTGAACATCTGCCTAATTCCTAAACGGGAAAACTACCTGAGGCTTTATTGTAAACGTTTAATCGTGTTGCTGATTGTGATAGAGACAGCTGTCTCAGTTTCACTCGAACTCTAGAGTTCAAGTGAAAACGTGCAGTTAGTACTCGTATATGCGGTCAGTAGAAGACGGTTTTTCAAAATAATATAATTTCTTAAAACTACCCTCCCTATACATACATGAATAAATATATATATATATATATATATAAATATAAAAACAACCACACCTTTTGTAAAAATATAAGATACACACCATTTAAATACCCGATAAAAAAAATCTAAGCTTACCCTTATATTCAAGTATAAAAGTGTTTTTTTTTTTTTTTTTTATTTCGGATAGGTTTGTGTTTGACTACACACTGACTGATGTTTTTTTTTTTTTTTTTTTATTTCAAATAGGTTTGCGTTTGACTACACACTGCCTGATGTAAAGCAGATATGCGGTCTAGGATGTAGCACGCTTACCTAGAAAATACCTATTTACTCGAGATTTGAAGACACCTACATTGTACTTTAACGGAAAGACAGACTTAGGCAAAGCGTTCCACACTCTGGCAGTTCGTATGAGGAATGTGGACTCAAAACGCTTTGTTCTTACGCGTGGGATGTCCACCATAAAAGGGTGGCGCTTTGGTCGCGTCTGCCTAGCCGTACGATAGAAGAAAGGGGCAGGTGGGACCAGATCGTGCAACTCCTGGGCGCACTCACCGAAGTGTATCCGATAGTAGGCAGACAGACACGCCACCCTACGTCGATGCTCAAGACTTTGCAGCTTCGACTCAGTCAAGGTTTCGTTGCCTATCAGCCCCCTGGCTCGCCTTTCAATGGACTCCAAAGCCTCCAACTGGTATTTGGCAGAGCCATCCCAAAGGTGAGAGCAGTATTCCATGCAAGACCTGACTTGCGCTTTATAAAGACTAAGCAGTTGCTCAGGTGTGAAATACCGTCTCACCTTAGAGAGAACACCAAGTTTTTTTGAGGCTAATTGGGCTTTTGACTCTATATAAGACCCAAAGTTGAGAGTCGATGATAGCGTAACGCCTAATAGTTCCAGACTGTTAGTTACCGGAACGGATACACCACGGAAAGCAGGAAACAGTTGGAAGGGCCTCTTTTTGGCCGAAAACAAACAGCTTTGCGTTTTCGTGGCATTAAACTTGACCAGGTTAGCATCACCCCAGTCAGATACCGCCTCCAGACTCAAGTTGAGCCGTTCGACCATAGCCTCTCTGAGTGACTCGATCTGTGCCCCGCTCGTTTTTGTTAAGCAGATGTGCGGTCTAGGGTGTAGCACGCTTACCTAGAAGATACCTATTTACTCGGGATTTGAAGACACTCACGTTGTACTTTAACGGGAAGACAGACCCAGGCAAAGCATTCCACATTCCGGCTGTTCGTATGAGGAATGAGGATTCGAAACGCTTGGTTCTAACGCGCGGAATGTCCACCATAAAAGGGTGGCGCTTTGGTCGCGTCCGTCTAGCCGTACGATAGAAGAAAGGGGCAGGGGGGACCAGATTGTGCAACTCCTGGGCGCACTCTCCGAAGTGTATCCGGTAAAAGACCGACAAACACGCTACCTTGCGACGATGCTCAAGACTTAAATTTGACAAGTGTTGAATGCAAGCCTTTACTATATAGCAATTAAAATATACAATAAACTATCAATAGATACACTAAAAAAAGCCGAGACCAACATTTAATTTAAAACTGAAACAATTTTTATCTTCGAACTCTTTTTATTCTTAAGAGGAATACTTTGAAGTTAATAGTTTCCAAAAAATTGTACCGGGATCTTGGTATATTAAGAATAATGTGATTTATATTTATACGACGATCAGTTGCCCAATAGATTTACGTAAGATCAAATTATTACAAACCTTTAGATAGCGTATGTAATTTGCAATGCCCGACAAGGGCTGCTAAGTCTTCTGCACTTAACATAAATTAAGATCTGTACAAAGTACTTAGTGGCAATCAAATTCAATTGAATTGAAACATGTAATGTGCAATTTGGTTGGTAACATCATTTATACAACATAACGCCTGTGACCTTCTGTGTGCATGTAGATGAATTTCACAGCAGATACAAAAAAAAACTACCAGTACAGTTCCGATGTCTGTCAACAATGGCGCTAAAAGTGTTTTTGTAAAAAAATTACAGAAAACATCACAGGATTTTTTAATTTGACAAAGGGTAAGGATCATTGAGTTCGTGGAGCTGTATTTAATTACATAAAAATCGGCCAAGTACGAGTAGGACTCGCGCACGCAGGGTTCCGTACCGTATGGGGAGACCCCCCTTAAATATTTATTTTATTTTAATTATTTATTATTGAATTGTCTAAACAACTAAACATTCTGTGAATATTTCAAGCATCTACCTGTTACCATTATTAATATCCAGAGAAAAACGGTTAAAAATTCAGGTTTGTTGTATGGGAGCCCCCCTTAAAATATTAATTTTATTCTGTTTTTAGTATTTGTTGTTACAGCGGCAACAGAAATACATCATCTCTAAAAAATTCAGCTTTCTAGCTATAACAGTTTATGAGATACAGCCTGGAGACAGACAAACAGACAGACGTAATTTAGGAGTCTTAGTAATAGGGTCTCGTTTTTACCCTTTGGGTACGGAACCCTAAAAAAATAATATATCGGGCGGTGACAGAACTCACGGACGATAAGGTAAGATGAAATTATTTACAATAAAAGAAACTTGATACAAACAGCAGACAAACGGAATACCAATCACAATCATGATAACGATCCTAATCAAACTTACGTGATTAGCCTTCGGTGTCATTTTTTCATCCAAGGGACTAGTTTGCTACGTACACATTTGCCCCAGTGGATAGACAGTGTGGCGAAATTAGGTTTAGGTACTTGATTGTTCTCATAGCGTTGAAATGCCTAGCCACTTTATTTGATTTGATTTTTATGAAAATTGGTCCCTAGACACATATTAATTACATGTAATAAGTTAGTACGTAACATGAGAAAGATATTTTGCTACGTTATCACTTATGTCATACAGCTAAAAAGTAGGTATTTAAGTAGTAAGTACATCATTTCTTAATTTATTGAACCTAATTACATTATGATATTATAAATCATTATCTAATCTGTGCAAATGGCTTAATAATTAGAATGTATTTAAGTCACTTTTTTCTAGTACTCAGAAATCCATTTGGGTAATTTTAATTTCTGCAAGATGCTGGTTTGAAATGGGCAATGCCTTTCAGAAATCTTAATATATATGTCGAATCCATAAAAGGATCCGCATCAGTTATGGTGATTCAATGTGGTAATGATTTTATACCATCTGACCCAACAATGCTTCAGTGTGGCGTGGCGTGGGTTAAGCGGGCGAGGAGATAAATTGCGACATCACGAACAATCAGTTTATTTCACAGAAGATTACGTATGACTACAATTATAAAGAAAACTTTAAGCGAAGGACATGGCGTTCCGCAGCGTAACTCACGCTGCCACCATTTTAACAAGAATCACAAAACTCGAGCCGTTCCAAACACAGTTCACCATAACCTCTCCGAACCAGCTCTCCTTTCAACTCTCAAGTGACATCTGTCAAGTCATCATCGCATTTTCCCGCCCATCGGCCGATCATGCGATATCACTTGAAAACCTCCTTGGATCAATCAGCAGCGTTTGTTACAAGCGTTACCCCAGGAATGTTGCCACTACCATTCCTAGTCCTTCGAAATTATACTAAGTGGCACTATTTAAAAATAAACTTAAAGCTATGGTCCCGTTACGGCCATCTTGACATTCGCCTGTCCCGGGCGATTATCATCAGTATCTGTAACAAAAGAGCAATGTGAATGTTTGTTTATCCACCAACCCGCACCGGGCCAGCGCGGCAAACACGGACAAGTCACCCCTCGAGGGCAGAAGTATGTTTAAGATTGGATTATTGAAAAGACCGATACAGAATGTTCGTTAACCGCTCGTCCATTCCTGACATTATGTTACTTTTAGACGTATTCGAAATTATAACTAACTATGAAGGTAAATAAGAGATTAACTAGCTATGAAGGGAAATAAGAGATGACTAGACAAGGTTTCTTTACATTAGCATAGGGTTCGAAAAACAGCGCTCATTAGGAATATTATTCGCCAAAACCACCAAATCCCATACCCGAGCCCAGACAATAGGGTCACAGCGTCCCCTCGATCTACGCAAGAACCGGACAACTGCGTCCCTGCCACCCGACTCACTAAACCACCAAACATCAAACCTGAGCCCGGACAACAGTGTCTCTCATAATCACAATCACCACCCACACCCAGTGATTGCGCGAATCTGACACCTGCGTCCTTTCCACTCAAGCCTATCTGGTACGAGAGGATAACAGCGTCCCTTCGATCTACGCAAGAACCGGACAACTGCATCCTTTCGACTCAGCCCAGATACAATTACCGTACAACCCACCTACACTTGGAGGTGTGGGACCGGATAACAGCGTCCCTCCGATCTACGCAAGAACCGGACAACTGCATCCCTTCGACTCAGCCCAGATACAGTTTTTGAACAACCCACCAACAATAATTAAATGAGTTCAGTTTTTCTTACCCTCGCTTTTCTTATTACAGAGAATTTAAGAATCACATAAAATGTTTCCTTGACCAACCCCCGAAAGTAAAATTTGTGGCAGCATTGTACCAAGAAGTTTGTTGTTGAATCAACAATAAACTTCTTGCATGGTACTGCGATCTCCTTGCGGAAACTGAAAGTTGACTGGCCGAATGTTGAAAAAGCCTATTATATGTGAAGATCGCATTTCTGGCAAATGCACAATAATTCGATGCCAAAACTAAGAAGAAGAAGGATCGCATTTACGTAATAAGACATTGGTTACATAATAACACCGCGTAATGTTTGTTATTTTCCAGCAATGATTCTATAATGTTTAGCATGAATGTTGGAACGCACGATAAGCATGAACGAATTGTGAAACAGTGACTGATGTACGTAATGACATGTAAGAGTGAAAGAGAGAAATAGTGTGATTAAAGTAATTGTATTGGAAGACGTCGCCTAATACTTTACACATAGATCTGGGGGTCGCTATGATAACTGATAACAGGCTATCATAAAATTTAACAATGGGTCGCATTATTCTAAAGTATGTACGAAAGGACTTTGTCAAGTCTACTTTATTATTGTGTAAGGTTCTTTATATTCTCTTAAAAGTGACCAATATTCCTGATATGATCTTACGTCCGTGATACGGGCGACGCGACGTTCACTTTAAATCCAATCATTGCGCGCGGTACTAGGAAACTCAACAACTAAGTCAGATTCAGTCAAAAACATGCAGAACTACTATCTATCTAAAATTGGACTAGCTCACCCGGGGTTTTGTCAGACTGCTTCTAGCAGATTGGTTGTTAGTTGCAGGTGACCCTGCCTTCCCAGCTTCCCTGGACTCTGGACCCGCTTCTCCAAACAGGCTGGAACGATTTGTTCTGGTTAACAGTACACGAATCACATTCTATTCTTCTTGTTCTTTCGGTGTAGATTGTCTTGTAGCACAGCGGTCTTCTATGTTAACATTCGCCATCTTTTTTTTTGTGATTTGCTTGAAAATATTGCTCTGATTCATAGTTGATAATTTTTGATGCATTCGGGAGGATTTTTCTGGTAATCCTGCCTCTCCTCTGCTCTGGCCCTTCCATCCCACTTCTGATGTCGAATCCATAAAAGGATCCGCATCAGTTATGGTGATTCAATGTGGTAATGATTTTATACCATCTGACCCAACAATGCTTCAGTGTGGCGTGGCGTGGGTTAAGCGGGCGAGGAGATAAATTGCGACATCACGAACAATCAGTTTATTTCACAGAAGATTACGTATGACTACAATTATAAAGAAAACTTTAAGCGAAGGACATGGCGTTCCGCAGCGTAACTCACGCTGCCACCATTTTAACAAGAATCACAAAACTCGAGCCGTTCCAAACACAGTTCACCATAACCTCTCCGAACCAGCTCTCCTTTCAACTCTCAAGTGACATCTGTCAAGTCATCATCGCATTTTCCCGCCCATCGGCCGATCATGCGATATCACTTGAAAACCTCCTTGGATCAATCAGCAGCGTTTGTTACAAGCGTTACCCCAGGAATGTTGCCACTACCATTCCTAGTCCTTCGAAATTATACTAAGTGGCACTATTTAAAAATAAACTTAAAGCTATGGTCCCGTTATATATAAATCTCGTGTCACAATGTTTGTCCTCAATGGACTCCTAAACCACTTAACCGATTATAATAAAGTTCGCACACCATGTGCAGTTCGATCCAACTTGAGAGATAGGATAGTTTAAATCTCAAATTATAGTCGCAATTTTAATTTATTTAGCCACAGCAACGCGTGGCCGGGCAGCTAGTATATATATAATCATTTTATAAACAACTTTTGCTATAGGCCCAACCCCAAAATCGCGATTTAAATCGCGACTGCCTCGGTGGTTCAGTGGTTAGTGATCTTAACTTCTGGATCAAAGAGGTGTGGGTTCGATCCCTATCAGGGCAAATATTTGTGTGATGAACATAAATGTTTGCTCTGCGTCTGGGTGTTATTTAGTTACTATCTATATAAGTATGTATTTAAAAATAAGTATATGTAGTATATCAGTCTCTGGCAGCCATATCACAAGCTTTGCTTAGTTTGGGGTCAGAGGCCGTGTATAAGATGTCCCAAAATATTTATTTTATTTATTTATTTATAAATCAGTTGTTCGGTACAAAAATTCCATCGACTCTACAAGATTTATGGAATAGCTGCAGTTTTCGTAATTTTGGGGTGCCTCTAACTAAATGATGCTGCATTTTACAAAGCAACGTGCAAAGCAAATGAGTCTGTACTCTGTATAAGTGTATGTATATACAGGATTATTTCTAATCAATTAGCATCTTTTTGGGGCTGATTCTGTACATCAAAACTAATAAATTTTGTTCTGCGACTTTTGTCAAAACTTAAAAAAAAAACAACTGTTCCATACATTTTGTCGCGGATGAACGATATTTTTCTATGGAACAACAATTTTATTTTCGAGTTTTGAGAAAAGTCGCAGTACAAAAGTTGTTAGTTTTGATGTACAGAATAAGCCCCTAAGAGGAGTAAGTAAGTATCTTTTACTTCTCTCTCTCTCACTTTGTAAAGACAGCTACTTTTAAGTTTGACAGCTGTCATCCAAAATGTAGATCTTGTTGAGCTATTTCACTTTTCTGAAGATAGCAATGGTCTAAAGTCATAAAAAGGAACGGGATAAAAAGTCCTGTAATCCTGTGTCCTTCTCCTGGGTCTAAGCTACCTCCCCACCAATTTACAGCCGAGTCGGTTCAGCCATTCTTGAGTTATAACTAATATTGTAACTAACACGACTTTCTTTTATATAGGTATATAGATATAGATTTTCATAAAAAAGTTTAATGAAATTGGTGGTTTGAATGAAGTGTTGTAGTTTTTTTAGTGGTTAGCAATAAGGGAACCGAAATTTAAGGTCAGGGCAACATGCGCCCGTCGTGAGTGCTATTTATATTTATGTTGGAAGTAAATTGTGCGTACACATTTGCTTGTTCATGATGGCGGCGCGTGATCATTATTTAGGGACATCCGAACACGTTGGTATCATAAATAGGAAAGTATTTTGTTACTTTGTTTATAAATTACTATTCTGCGTGGAAGCAGATCAACGGATTGTTGTGATGTTACGCGTTGGGAAATTGATTTTCTAATGGATTGTGTATGTTTGACTATATTTGGATTATTACACGATTAATAGATAGGTCCAATAGGATCCAATCGAATTCAATATGACGCAAAGGTGTTTTTATTTCATTTGTATTTTTTTACCTACATAAGATACATTTTTGAGACATATTGGTCCAAATTTCTAAAATCGACATGAGATAAGTGGAATAAAACAAATCCAGATAAGTGCGGGTGAGATTCGCTTATCGAGTTTATGTGTACCTACAGTCCGCGTCACACATGTCGGCGGATGAGAAGTTAGCCGCGGATGTCATTCCGCCGTGATTCGCTAATTATTGAGCATGTGCTTGTGCGCGCAATGCCGACGCAAGTGGCGAAGTAGTAAGCACGATATTATTACAAGGCATGATATTAGCGGGCGGGTGTGTGTGCCCCGGCGCGGCGGCGTCTCGTTTCTGTGGCTCCCGTGCATACCTATATTTTGTCTTTTGCGCAGTGTTCTGCGCCTAACTTCCCATCCGTCGACTTGTGTGGCGCGAATTATATTTCCTATTGCATATGGTTTTAATTTCAACTTGATACCTTCACGCGTTCCGTAAATAGAAAAGGTCTTGACAGACGGACAACAAAGTGATCCAATAAAGGTTCTGTATTTTACGTATGAAGTACGGAACCCCAAAAATTATCACATAGCAACGAGCTTGTAGACGAGTCTAGAATTTTATTACATACTTATTTGTTGTTGCGAACGAGTGCCGCCTAATCACAATAGAGATAACCAGATATTGCGTCCAGTTGAGTTGTCAAGGTGATAGTTTATTTATAGTATTTATTTGGTATTTATGTACGTTGAAAAAATGTTAAGATGCCAGCGATTCGATAACCTGTTCGCAGTTTGTAACACTAGCGTGCTAAATTGACTGGTTGAATGTTTTCACCTAGGAGCTTATTTAGTTTATCTCAATAGGTATTTTATTTACTCCTTTTACATACTTACAAAAACATATCTACAGGTAGTTTCATCCACATCCTAGAAATCGCGAAACTAAAGTAGGGACAAGATAATAGGTCACTTTTGACATTTCATCAAAATTCAACAACGTAACCTTGTAACGGCGGGCATAAAATAAGAACTGCACAATTGCTTAACTTTTTTCAATTACGTTTACATATTTATTGTAATAATGACCGATACGAGTAATTTTACGATTTGCTTTCACTAATAAACCATTCTAAACATAATAAACAATTTCTGATCTAAAGAACTGAACGTCGTTACAATGTTGCGTCAGTCAACCCTTTTTCTTTTTAAACACTAGGGATGTTACTCTAAAAATCGAAAGCTGATAGGATTGTAAGTTGAATCGAATGCAATGATTACTTGTGAAGAAAAATCACCATAAATTTATAACCACGTTGTGATTATAGTAAAACCTAATTATACATATTTATTATTCTTTTAACTAACTATAAAAATACAAAAAAATAACTAAATAGAAAGGTCATTGATGTTGGGTGCAATTTAGGTGGATGTTGCTGGCAACACCAGTGCCTGTCGATGACGCATGTCATGTCGCCATAACATGATGATGACGCAGTCTTTTGTTGTTGTGCGAAGTGACTGTGCGTTTTTGGTGTGCTCTCTGTTATTTTCTTCTGATCCGGCTTTTTCATTGAACTGATCTTACTGACTACGTTTACCTGGCTATAAATTGGACTCCGATTGCTTAACGATTATTAAACAAGAAAAACATTACAGTCTTACTATGTCGAAACGGGGGAAAACTCTAAACAGTCAATCTCGCGAACTAGTGCTGAAATTGTACAATTATTTTGGACGTGAATCAGTTAACGATGGGCCTCTTTTACCATTGAAACCACCGAGAGAACGCGTTGCCGAAGCATTGGGAATAGGGAAGAAGACAGTAACTCAAATTCTGAAAGAGAAATACGGACCATAAGGCTCAGAAGATAATACTTTACGTACACCGAAAAAACGAAAGAGGGACAAGAAAATTGTTGACGTTGATAATTTTGATGCTACTGCAATTCGCAACCACATTTATGGATATTACTCGAGAAAAGAATATCCTACACGGGAAAAGCTATTGAGTTCGTTAAAAGGCGCAGGTTTATTTTTTGGAGGCAAATCGTCTCTATCAAATGTTTTGAAATCGATTGGCTTTAGATTTAGAAAATCCGACAAGCGGAAAATCCTGCTAGAACGCTACGATATTATTTTGAAGAGAATAACATTCTTACGTGAGGTAAATAAAATTACGGATTGGGACAATGTCGTGTTTATTGACGAAACATGGTTGAATGCGAACCATACGGTTGCGCGGACATGGAACGATGATACAGCGGCCTCCACCTCAAAAGTTCCATCGGGAAAAGGAGCCCGACTTATTATATGTCACGCGGGATCAGCTTCTCAAGGTTTTATTCCAGACTGCCTCCTCGCATTCGCCTCTAAAACTACAACAGATTACCATGAGGAAATGAACTTTGATGTTTTTAAAGAGTGGTTTGAGAAGCTGCTAGTCAGCTTAGAAAACCCATCGAAAATTATAATGGACAATGCTCCGTATCATTCTGTACAAGTTGATAAACCACCAACTCAAGCAAATAAAAAGCAAGAAATTGTCTCGTGGCTGGTAAGAAATGGTGTGGAGGCAAGTCCAACTTTATTAAAAGTTGAGTTGTTAAATCTGGTAAAAGCAACTAAGCCGTCCAAGCTCCGCTATGTAATCGATGAACTAGCCCTAGAGCATGGACACGAAGTTATTCGATTGCCTCCCTACCATTGCCAGTATAACGCCATCGAGCTTATTTGGGCACAAATAAAGGGTCATGCAGCGCGGAACAATACTGAACCACCCTTCAGTACTGCTAAAATGATGACTCTGCTACAAACTGCATGTGCAGAAGTCACTACAGAAGACTGGCGAAAAGTCGTGGAGAAGACAAAGAAAATAATTTTACAAGATTTTGAACGAGATGTGAGAATAGACAATATTATTGAAAATGAATTAATAATATCTCTGAGTGCTGACAGCAGTGATGAAGATAGCAGTTCCGATAGTTCAAGTGAATAAAAGCAATTTTTTTGTTAAATTACGTAGGTACTTGTCTTATTTTGCTCCTTTAATTTATGAAAGAAAAAATAATAATGGGACAGGGATTCGCATGATCATTTTTAAAATTCACATATGTTTCAAGTCTGTATCGATTCATTCGATTCATTCATTTAATCGATGTTTTTAAGCAGGTCACCTCACTATGAATATAAAACTGACATCTGTCAAAAGTGACCTATATCTTGTCCCTACTTTAAATCAGCGATTGAACTTACTCGTATTTAGAGCTTATTATCTCTATTGAGTTGAGATTTTAGATATCTTTGTAAAATTTTAGTAGGTATACGCATAATAAAATTATGATAACTTATCTAACTTACTGGGTGTTATTTAGTTACTACTATCTATATAAGTATGTATTTAAAAATATAAATATATATAGATAGTATCTAAATACACCCAGACACAGAGCAAACACCTATGTTCACCACATAAATGCTTGCCCTGGGTGGGGATCGAACCCACACTTCTTTGATCCAGAAGTCAGGTTCACTAACCACTGAGCCAACGAGGCAGTAAAAAAAAAAGTACAAGAAAGCTATGTTGTTCATATTGTCGAGCATGAAAGTTTTTTTGTTTGGTATTTGTTGATTTTTAATCGCGATGTCGAGATTGGTCTCACATTAAAGGTAGTTCGTGATGATGAGGTGCAATGGTATTCTAAAGTAAAGTAAAACCAGCCACTTCATTAAATAGATTGCGACTGGCATGAAGTAAAGAAAGGTAGCGAATGAAACCCTAACTTATCTTTGCTAGCACTACAAAGGATTCAATATCTTTTTGACCGACGAACCACCGGAGGAGGTATACAATTCGACGCGTATATATATTTTATTGCAAAGAGTATACTTCGAAATTAGTCCCATTTAAATTTTATCAAAATCGGCTCAGCCATTTTTGATAAATCAACAATAACGTCAAAAATGCTACATCGATACGTGCGAAATATTCGCGAATTCTGTACACGGCTGAAGTCGATCATGCTAATTTTTGCAAAAAATAATAATGTTGTACCAAAACTTTTAACTTCTACAGGATGTAGTTTGTAAAGGGCACAAAACTTTTTGAGGTGAGCATATTGTGGGATCAACAGCGAATTCGCGACAAAAATCAATTCTATACACAATTTGCATTGATTCTCTACAAGAGGTATGGAGCAACTGATTTTTTCATTGTTCATGTTCAAAATGACGACCATGTAAGTACACTCTGAAAGTCCCTAGATTTTGCAAAAATATCATATCGTATAAACATAGAATGTAGTTCCTATATTGTAAAAAAATAATTTATATATACGAGTATACGCAAATAGCTGGAAATACTCGTATGCTTTTGTTTATGTGTTACACACCTTAGTATGTTTGACTATAGCATTTCTATGTGCGATCATATATTTAGTATTTATTCAAGCCGTAAATAAGCCGTGGTGGTCTAGTGGTAGTAACACCCGACCTGTAATCGTGAGGTCGTGGGTTCAAATCCCGATCCCGTACCAATGAGTTTCTTTGGAACTTATGTACGGAATTTCACACCATTGGCTTTTCGGTGAAGGAAAAACATCGTGAGGCAACCTGCACACGTCCGTAGAAGAAATTCGATGGGGTATGTGAATCCACCAACCCGCACTGAGCCAGCGTGGTGGATATGGCCCAATCACCTTTCGTGGGTAGGCCTACGTCCTGCAGTGGACTATTAAAAAGGCTGGTACAGTACAGTACAAACCGTAAAGATCAAATACTCGTACCTATACTAGCTACTACTTATTCCGAAAAATATGACATTTTATGCTAGCGTTTTACCGCACTACTGAAAACACAAATTGCATATTGTGATGCTGAATCCTACCAGCTTAGATATTATGAAACCATTGAAACATAGGTATTTTCATCTTCAAATCCGCAGCCATAAAGAAAAGATTTTGCTTTCCTATACGTTATTAAATGTATGATATAATAATTCATTTCAACACGCTTCGAGCTCAGGTGCATGTCATGACGCTTAAAATATTGTTGTCACCTAAAACGATATTTCTTCAGGAGCAAAAATGTCTCAACCGCTTATAAAGCAGGTTCTCCGAGTTTTTCGGTGTGGTGATTTATGTTTAATTAGAGTGTCCTTCACATTTTTGTGTCATTCTAAAACAAATTTAGAAGTTCTCGACGAGAGGAGGCTTGAGGGAAGCCCGGAGCGTACTTTGGAAACAATTATGAGTTCCCCAAGAAAACATTACAATACGCAAATCCCCGGTTCGCGTCAGCTTTACACAAAGGCATACAATGTAGGTATTGTTATTTAATGTCGGTCGGCTAGTCATATCGGGCGCTGTGACCTCTTCGGCGGCCGTATCTCGCGCTGATATGGCCGCACTGGCTCGAAGAGATTTAATTTTATCATGAAAGTAGCAACATAATAATGTAAACAATCGTTTACCTACGTTACAACGAATCATTGACATCGTTTTTAATATCAATATTTTCCGATGAGTTGTTATATTCATTTATACATTGGGAAAAAATATAATAGCTTTTCCTAACGACTGAGGCCAGCAAGTCCTCGTCCTCGGTCAAAAAGAAGACATGGTTACTTAAGATAGGTCTAACACCGTTTCAGAACTGGCTATCTTTGCCTTGTATTTCTATTTCTTAATCGTAGAAAGAGAACGGCACAAGCCGATGAGAGCCTGCTTAATCACAATTAGACAGGGAAGTACGAGTCCTTCTTGATTGAATTTTCTGCCGCATTTCAATTTTGGATGTGTTTTATGAATGTAGCAGTAGCTTATTAAAGGCTAAATCAGAAGCCTAGACGCTACTAAAATTACAAAATTTATAAAATATCGCTTAGCATTTGCCGCATATTCAATAGACATGATGACTAGGTAAAAAAAAAAAACAAAAGTAAAATTAATCCGTGGGTTAGATCATTAAAAAATATCAGACACGTATTTTTTTCTTTTGACAATCAAACAGCAAATTACAAAGATAAACCTTGTCAAAGTTTAGGAGTAGGGGTCGTGACGTCATTTGTATGGCACTTGTGATATCTTGGCTTTATCTTCATCATTTTTTGTTTTATTGGCCAAAGAAAAAATACGTGTCTGATATTTTTTATAGTCTATCGGACGGACTAATTATATTATTTTATTACCTATTTTATACCTATTATTCTTATTTTACAAGTCGAAAATGTTGCACGGCCAATTTCGCTAAGTTGCGCTCTTGGATGTTCGTAAATTAAAGACATACCTATTATTCTTATTTTACAAGTCGAAAATGTTGCACGGCCAATTTCGCTAAGTTGCGCTCTTGGATGTTCGTAAATTAAAGACTAGCTTTGCCGACTTTGATATTCTCCCGTTGATAGATATAATATCTAAAGGCACTGAAGACGTGTTTTGATAAGGGTAGGAGTACCTTTAATTAACCGTCTTTTCCTTTTCCGAGTGCAAAGCTTGCTCTCGGCTTCCACTCCATTTCGTCGGGTCAGTAATGGTATCGATCGACTTTGAGGAAAGCGGCCAATGGCCACATCTGCAATATTTGTCACAAATTAATTCCCGGAACAGCCCTAGTGATATATTAACCTGAATATTAGACACGGGATTACGTTAAGTAATCATCTGGAAGGATTAGAGAAACATAATTATCTGGCGCTTTGTGTAGGCAGTTTGTGTTAAATTGATGCACATAGTGATGAAGTGTTTAGCTTAGCTTTGGAACAGTACATTTGAGTGCATAGTTTGAGGAAATTAGACGTGTTGGAAAATTCGTGTCTAATAATTAACTAGAGCCCAATTTCGGTCCAAATTTTGAGTAGGATTTTGTATCAAAATCGGAATTATTTAGCATTGAGGTTTTAATATGTCAATTTATAGATTCATAATTATCACTACATAGTATAAAACAAAGTCGCTTCTCGCTGTCTGTCTGTCCCTATGTATGCTTATATCTTTAAAACTACGCAACGGATTTTGATGCGGTTATTTAATAGATAAGAGTGATTTTAGAGAAAGGTTTACATGTACATATAATACCTACACCTATGCTAAGCCGGGGCGGGTCGCTAGTCTACTAATAATAATAAGATTTTGTAACCCAAAAAAGACAGACAGACAGACAGACAAAACTCTTTATTTACAACCACAATAAGAAAATTAAACACTATAAAAAAGTACCTTAAGCAATTTTACATATCTATTTAAATAAGTTTTCGCCAAAACTGGAATGATCTGGGGTAGGCATTTTCCCAGCAGTGGAACATCAGACTAAAAACAACATGACAATGAGTTATAATTTTGCAATTAATTAATTGTACACATATTTAGGTATAATTAACGTAAAGTCCAAACTACTCATAATGTAATAATATACCTACCTATACAGGGTTATTTCTAATCAATTAGCATCCTTCTAGGGGCTTATTCTATACATCAAAACTAACAACTTTTATTCTATGACTATCGTCAAAACTCAAAAAAAATCAGCTGTTCCATACATTTTGTCGCGGGTGAACTAAATTTTTCTAAGGAACAAGAAAAAACTTTTTGAGTTTTGACGAAAGTCGTAGAATAAAAGTTGTTAGTTTTGATGTACAGAATAAGCCCCTAGAAGGATGCTAATTGATTAGAAATAACCCTGTATTCTGCACAAAAACCTAACCTGGTAGTTATTATGACTTCAAGTATAAATACTATGACATAATAGTTGTAGACTATAATTACATTATCACTCAAGAAACACGCGAGATTACAACAATGAAAGAGTAGGTTTTAATTAAACAAGTTATCAAGAGTTGCAATTTACACGGGTTGGCTTAGCGACGTCTACCATCCATAAACCACGTCAATAGTCTCATTTTATACGGGTCATTAAGTCATTATTTCAGGGGTTCTCTTTATAGCCTTTTTTCCTGAGAAGATTTTTCCTGTAAAACCAATGCTAAGTGTGTCGGAGACATCGTAATTTTAGGGGAGGATGTTCGCGTTGGATACGTAGTTATATACGCCCTCTGAAGTGCTTTGAACGTTGATGGCTTGGGGGTATATCTACTTACGTATCCTTAAAAGACGTAAACACAATTTGAATTTTGTTCACCGAATTATTTCAACTGTAAAGATTATGAAGAAATAAATTGAGAAAGGATAGGCTTTTAAGCTAACATTGGCCGTCAGATGGCCGTCAGGGATCGGAACGAAGCGGTGATGGAGGCTCTGGGCCAGGAGAAGGAGAATTGCCATAGGACCTGAAAAAGTGTAAGCATTGCGTGCAAGCCCCAAGCATTCATGCTCGCCATCGAAGGCTACTTCTTGCGGCGGCATTATGTGTCGGGTCGTTCTCTTCCCTCAAATATGGTCGAGGAGAGCGATGGCGGGCACATGTGTCATACTCGTGATCGGGTGCTGCTAGCGGGTCGCCGGTCTGCTTGTGGCTTTCACGCAATGCATCGACTGAATAGCTTAGACTTAGATTTAACCATGTACCAACTCTCTTTGTACAGTAAAATCTAATAATTATCTTTAGTTAACAAAGGGCACAGACCCTGGAGTCTGTGGTTAGGTAATTTTCCGATAAAAAAAAAAAAATGCTAACATTAAATATTCATGTAGCCACAGAATTTCAATTAGTACGTATAACGTCAAATGTATCGACCGAAGTATGATTCAAGACGCGAAAGAGGTAAACAATCCTATCTTTCTGTTTGCACTCTTTGACAAATAAACAGATATGTTTACCAACGATGAACCTCAGCTCAATGCAAGGAAATTGTGGCATTACGAGTTCAGACATAATATAATTTTTATTGTGAGAAAAAAAAATGAAAAAATTGCGTGTAGCTAATACAAAATTCAGTTTCCTATAGAGATAACCCCACTATAGGAGAGTCGCGGCGCGGAATAAGCAATCAAAGGTTTACCGCATCCAGATTGCAAAATGTACCACGTCCTGGGCACTCCATACAAAGATGAAGTTTTAACCACACTTCGCAATCTAAAAACCTTTATGTCGAGAGGGACTTAAGAAAAATTACTCCTCTGTTGAGGTTTTACTTAACAAATGAGAGACTAAGAATAACAGCTTATTTTTATGCCGCAACCAATAACTGACTCCCATGTTAAAATTATGATTTTAAAAATTAAGGGCAATATACAGACTTTTCTTCAATTTTGGTGATTCACCTATATCTGACTCGTAAAGGCGATGCAGAATAGTAGATTGTATCATAATATGGGAGCAAAATAATATTTTTACGGCGAGGGCGCTTTTTTGAATCCAGAGCAAAGTGAGTTGAGTAGAAACATACATACATACATCTATTCGAAAAGGACTACTTGGTACGCCTTTAAGTGCGCCCAAAGGTGATGTTTTCTATAAGAAACTTTATGAGGGCGCCGGAATTATCTTTGCCGCGCACTTTTTGAATTTGGAACACATAAGTGCGCCGGAATGATCTTTGCCGCGCACTTTTTGAATTTGAAAGTATTTGTGATGTTAGTGTTCAGTGCCAAGCAAATGAATGAATGTCTGTCCCTATGTATGCTTATTAAGCATACATAGGGACAGACAGCGGGAAGCGACTTTGTTTTATACTATGTAGTGATGATTCTACCTTAGTGATAGTGATTTGTGTGCAAAACAGAAATTTCAATCTATTTATCTATCTACATATTGTTGCAGATCTGAGCAATGACGCCACCGAACAGCGAGGGCGTGGAGCCACCACACGTGGTGGTGCTGGACGGGGGTTTCTCGACGCAGCTGTCGTGCCACGTGGGGCACGTCATCGACGGCGACCCGCTGTGGAGCGCGCGCTTCCTGCACACCCATCCTGACGAGGTCGTCAACACACATCTCGACTTTCTTAGAGGTTTGTTCCATTACAATCGGAAAGTATTTCCTTTAAACGTAACAAACATCAACCACGCGTGGCGGTGCTGGATGATGTCTGTCGTCTGTCACCAGACTCTACCTGATCTGTATCAGATTAAGCGTGATAGCTAGACAGTTGAAATTGAAATTTTCACAGATGGTGTATTTCTGTTCCCTTTATAACAACAAATACTAAAAACTGAGTAAAACAAATATTTAAGGCAGGGGGGGGGCTTAAATATTTGTTTTACTCAGTACCCATACAAGAAACGTTTTTGGCGCGAAATTTATATCGGCAACAGAAAATTCACTTGAAAAATAAATAATTAAATAGATATAAAATATAAAATTAGGGGTCAGGCACCCATGCAGTACGGAACCTTTCGTGCGCGAGTCCGACTCGCACCTGGCCGATTATTATTCCATACATTTCGTCGTCAGTCAATGAACTGTATGGGACGGATACCATTGGTTCGCTATTTCAGAGTTGATCCCGTAAAGTTGTTCATGATAATGATTATTTTACTTCTGAAAGTTATTGCACGTTGTAAAGCAACAGCCTGTATACTTTAATTATACAATGTGTTTGTCTACCGGTGTCGGGTCGGAGCCTTAAGCGGTGACATATAGGTACTTATGGCAAATTTTGATTAATTTTTACTGTAAGATCAACTCTGAAAACGCAAAAAAACAGCTATTCCATACTTTTTGTCGAAAGTCTATAAAAAATCGTATGAACAACAGCATTTTTTTTACGTTTTCAGAGTTGGGTCCCATAGTAAAAGTTGTTCAAAATTTGCCATAGATGTCACCGCTTAAGGCTCCGACACCGGTAGACAAACACATTGTATTGTATGCTCACAACATAAAATATTTCATGTATGCAGATACGACATAATTATTTTATGTGATAATTATTCTCGTCGACATTTTGGTCGTGTTTCATTTATTAAATTGGATTAGTAAATTTTGATTGGGATAGTCTGTTAATTTGTATGGTTCATAATTCTACAATGTTCGATGTAGTTGTAAAGCATAAATTACTAGCAGCCATTCCATTGATTTGTGCTACAGAGATCTAGAGATATGCCTTCTTTTTTCCTGACGCGCGAGACACTTATAATTATATACCTACTAGTTTTTACCCGCGGCTTCGCCCGCATGATATTTTGATTTTTGACGCAATATCATTATAATTTATAGCCTATGTGTTATTCTGATATATAAGCTATATTATTGCAAAGTTTCATCTCAATCCGTAAAGTAGTTTTTGCGTGAAAGAGTAACAAACATCCATCCATCCATCCTCACAAACTTTCGCGTTTATAATATTAGTAGGAAGTAGGATGTAACCAAAAATCACACGACTACAAAATGCATGTTTACGAAGCATGCAGAATACAGTGATATGTGAGCGCATATAGCTTAATATAATAGTTATGAGATTTGTTGTGTTTTATGGTTAATAAATAATTGACAATTGTGTAATTAATACCAATTTAACCGAAGCTCTGATTTTAGCTAAAGAGTTTCGTGGTCCCTGGTGAGATTGTGATACCCCTATCCGGTTCAATATGGGGTAGGTACTCTCCCCGAGTACCTACCCCATATTGAACCAGCGCTTAAATTGGACCACTTCTATCTTTCTACCAAATTAAACAATTTATTAACACATTGTGTGTTGTGAAACATAACATGTTTCATCTCGCGAGATATGTGATTTGCACCTACACTTATATAAACACAATTTTTTTACCCGCGGCTTCGCCCGCATGATATTTTGATTTTTGTGCTATCCCATGGGATCCCTTTATTTATCTGGGATAAAAAGTAGACTATGTCACTTTCCGTCTTTCAAACACGAGGCCCTACCTTACCACCTTTATTAAAGGAGGTGAAAAAAAAAAACGATTTGACGGTTGCTCAATTCGACAGTTGTTATTTTGACATTTCTTATAGCGCACTCTAGAATAGCTCGCAGATAGCAGAATTTTTCCTACTTACTTTACATTTATCGTTATATTATGGAACATTTACGCAATATTATTATAATTTATAGCCTATGTGTTATTTTATTCTGATATATAAGTTATATTATTGCAAAGTTTCATCTCAATACGTTCAGTAGTTTTAGCGTGAAAGAGTAACAAACATCTATCCATCCATCCATCCTCACAAACTCACAAACTTTCGCGTTTATAATGTTAGTAGGATGCAGTTGTACAATTATGTACGACGTACGAACTTATCTCACACGTGTCAGTCTCAAACAAAGCAGCCGGCACTCTTTTATTTTTAGCCTCGATTATTGCACCTATCCCGTACATTACACTACGTATAGTAATACCTCACTGTGATGACGATTATAGACAGATAAGTTTACAAGTAGTTCATATACATTTTATTATTGTAGTGGTATTTTCAACGCCTTTTGTTATTCAGTGCAAACTAATTCATATCACTAGTATTTCTGAGCTATGTTATACCTTACTATCTATAATTGCTTTTATTTATATTGGATTATTTAAATTAGGTCTGTAAAATTAGTTGGAATGGCTGCTAATAAAAAAAAACAAATATAACATGTGTAACAGCGCACACAAAATAAAATATTTCGGTTATAAGACTGCGCAGTGCGCGATTGACAGAACGCTCTACAAAACCAAAGTTTCCATATTTACCTACGATCTTTTTTGTTGTGTTGAAAACGTATTTTACCTACACTACACTGGCTTTTAGTTCTTCCCGACATCACGTTGATTAAATTTCTAGCCTGAATAAACCGACAAATATAAGATGAAATTCAGAGAGTAGGTATAAAATACTACAAAAGACTACCTAGATATTGATAGGCAATTAATTGTAGCAAAGTCCGCGGAGCTTACGCCGACCCACGGACGTTTCTCAATAACGAGCTAGTAGATATATAACTAGAGAGGTATATACCTACTTCCTATACACATAAATGTTATGTAATATTTTATCTGAAGAGGAATGAAGGTCGATAAGTTATAAGACGATAGAACATCTCTTCCTACGCAATCTCCCTATTTGCTACTTGTTAACATCACAACCAACCCTTTTGAACTGTTATGTAATTGCGTCGTTCCCCGCTTCTGACTTTAGAAGGATTTTAAGTCAGTATACGTAAACCACAAACGCACTCATCGAGGCGGAATCGCTTAGGTATGTTAGTGACAATGCTCAATGCTGTAAAGATAGCATAAATACTACGTGGGTAGTAAAGGGATTTAGGTAGCATGTGTGACCTGTTTACTTCGAACTACCTTCCCAGATACAGTTACGTAGTTATATGCATGCTTTGACGAATTACGCGTTAGCTCGCTTTAGCCCGTCATTTTCATGCATCTGACAGGGAGAGTGCGACCTCGTCTCGTGTCATCGTCCTCTGAAAGCGCTTTTCTTCGCCACAAAACGGACCGTTTCTTTTCATAAGGAAAAGCTGAAAAGTGTCTGCTAGCAAATAACTCCCTGGAGGGTAAAGCCTACTGCCTTGCTTTGCTTTTCGTAGGAGACGTGATACGGAAAATGCAAAATATTATGGCAAAGTATTTCGCAAGAACACAAAGCGTTTCTTTGACTTTTAAACGCTTGGCACGCGGCGAAGCACGTTTAAGGCGGTAAGCTCTCGCGAATATTAAAACGTTTATTAACTTGCATAAAATCTTATCAAAAAGCTCGTTCACTATAAAGTTGGCGGAGTTACATTTGAAGGCTCTTGGAGGGAAGTAAGACTCAGCTGTTCCGCCGTGATTATTATGATTGACGACGCAGTAAGTTGCCGCGCGGTGTCGCCATTTCTCCCTCATCCGCTAACTAGGTGCTTCACATTTGCATAGCCCGGCCGCGCAGCCGCCGCCGGTACCTGCCTCTATACTGGCGTTGTTATACGAACTACAACGCCGCCATTAATCACCTTGTCTGTCTAATACCTTTCCATTCGCAGGCCGGGAACCGTCTTCTATTTATTACATAATTATTTTCTTCGACGGGACACGGTTCCGTTCATCGAGCGAGCGTCTGTTGAACTAGTCGGCTCTATGGTGCATTTCTAAGTTTTAATAACATCAAATTGTTTACGCCCCTTACCCGCACCCTGCTCACTGTAAGTTAATAACAGTAGGTAGCGAAGTTCGGCAGTATATTTCTCGAGCTAGTTTCACAGTATTAGCTCTAGAGTATAGCTACTCACCTTCCCCAAATTATTCCACGAAAAGGCTCAGAGACACCGTAAGCCGGTTAAGGCATTAATCTTGGGATTCATTTGTTCTCATTAGATCCGCTGGTAGATGATTAATGTGAGTCGAGAGCGAGCTGGAATTGATTGTGGATATTTTTGCAGCGGGGGCTGATTTAATAATAACGAACACGTACCAGGCGTCGGTGGAGGGGTTCGTTGAACATCTGGGATTGACCCCGGAGCAGGCGATCGAGCTCATCGTGCGCGCAGTGGAGCTCGCCAAGAGAGCGCGTACGCTTTATCTCGAAGAATACGATGACTGCTTGCAAAACGGTGAGTGAGCGAACATTCACTCGTTTACCATTAGCTACTGTACTAAATGAAGCCCGAGACGGCGCACATATTTTCTAAATGAATTTATGGCAGCCAGTGAGGGACTCGACACTAAGTGGAAGACTTCAAAAGGTCTAATGAAATTGACAAATGAGGCGCTCTGTAGAAAAATTAGATTTTTTACAAACTGGGTAAGAATTTTTCTTAGAATATTTCGTAGATGTATGTGCAATGATGACGGTGTAAGAATATGGGCAAACTCACATGTGTGTAGTAAATGCAATTTGCCGTACCGATCTGTTTTAATTACACTGCTTAAGCTCGAAACATACTATCGGACGCGGCTTACGGACGCGACTGACAGCCGCGACTTAGCAATTTTATTTTATTTATTTATTTATTATTTATTTATTTACAGTAAAATATAGCTTTACAGATTACACAAAATGTAATTATTACACAATTACAATGTGCACAGTCTTAAAACATCCGGACGTCCGAACGCTCACGGTCGTCCGAAAGTGACGTCCGCAACTTTTGTCCGATAGTGTGCACGGCTCAGTGTACTTTCATAGCCTATATAGGTCGCGGCTGTCAGTCGCATCCGTGAGCCGCGTCCGATAGTATGTTTCGAGCTTTATACAGTGAGTAAGTAAAACTGAATCAAAAACAAATGAGTCCAACTTATTTGCAGTACCTACACTACGATAATTAGGTAATTTCACGACCTAAAAACTTACGTTTGTTTTTTGTCAGAATCAATTGCTTACCAGGAAAATCTGATAGAGCTTCAGTAAATGTGTCAAGACAGAAAAGTGGAACAAGAAAATAATTCACAATCATAATTATAAAACGTGAAGAATGTTTATGTTACAGCGTAAACAAAGATTCTTGGGTAGGCCCGCAGGGGTCGGGTGCAAGCACGCATTAATTACACTTTGCAAGGGTTGAAAGGTATTTGTGTGGTATGTAGCAGAGCGCCGTTGACAGCAGGATGATATAAAGTTGTTATCATTTGTTATTTTAGAACACACGCCTTTGGTGGTCGGGTCGGTGGGGCCTTACGGCGCGCATCTTCACGACGGCTCTGAGTACGATGGTAGTTACGCTGACACCACTTCAGTTGAGGTACGTAAACCATACAATACGTATTATAAATAAATCAATATTCGAGGACATCTTACACACGATCTCTGATCCCAAACTAATTAAAGCTTGTGATATGGCTTCCAAAGACTGATATTCTACATATACTCGTACATATATTTTTTAATACATACTTATTATAAATAGATCCTAGGTTAATTAGGATACATTACATATTATAGGGTAGGTACCTAATATTTTTTGCACACTGTCACATTTTTATTAACCTGACTATCCTACAACTGGGCAAAGAGCCTCTTATACATTTTTTGCACTCGTTTCTATCGGTTAAAGCTTTCTAAGTCATATTAAAATCTTTTGGTATTATTTTCTCGTAAATCTTTTTACGTACAATATTTTAAGGAACCAACCAATCGCGAAAGTTTAAAAACAAAAAAAAAGATATTGTCAATCATGAATCGCGAATGAGAACTCAGCTATAAAATGTTCTGATCTTTGGCAAGATTGTATTGTTTTTTTTTTTTTTTTGTATTGTATGAAGATTGTATGAATTAGGCTGATTACTATTATATTACTACTAGTTTTTACCCGCGGCTTCGCCCGCATACGCAATATATCATTATAATTTATAGCCTATGTGTTATTCTGATATATAAGCTATATTATTGCAAAGTTTCATCTCAATCCGTTCAATAGTTTTTGCGTGAAAGAATAACAAACATCCATCCATCTATCCATCCATCCATCCATCCTCACAAACTTTCACGTTCATAATATTAGTAGGAAGTAGGAGTACACTTTGAGTTTTGTCAAATTTAAATCAGCACATGGGTCATTGTAATGCATGAAATAAAGATATTATATTTTGTTATTTATTACGAGGAATAGTCCTCGTGATCTCAGGTTTGGTCCCATTGTAAAAGTTGCTCATAATGATGAGTTAAAGCGATCCTTTCCAATATAGCATGTTTAAAATTAAAGTTGTATCTATGCAAATTAGCAAAGCTCTTTCAGTTTCTGACCTAGCACAGTTCTAGCTGCGGTCGATTTTAGGTCATGTAAAATTAAATATAGGTTGGTCTGACTACAATTTCAATTAGCACTTTGTTGATTTCCATACGTAGGTATATTTTAAGTTTTCATAAATTTTACACCAGCATAATAAAAAATTTCTTTTAAATAATAAAGAGTGTGGTCAAACACAACGCAACGCTAATTACATAAAAAATAAATTGATAAATAGGAAACTTATATGTTGCAAATTGCAAAATAACTTTTTTGTACCCATGTTTTTTAATTTATATATATATTTTGCATTTTTTATTCATTATTATATTTACCAAAAATGGCATGACCGGCATGGCAAAAATTTCGCACGGATCGATGTAGCATTTTTCACATTATTGTTGATTTATCAATGACTCAGCCGATTTCGATAAAATTTAAATGGGACCAACTTCGAAGTACCTATACTCCTTCCAATATTCGACTGCCTCGGTGGCTCAGTGGTTAGTGACCCTAACTTCTGGATCAAAGAGGCGTGGGTTCGATCCCCACCCAGGGCAAATATTTATGTGATGAACATAAGTGTTTGCTCTGTGTCTGGGTGTTATTTAGTTACTATCTATATAAGTAGGTATATTTAAAAAGAAGTATATGTAGTATATCAGTCTCTGGCAGCCATATCACAAGCTTTGCTTAGTTTGGGGTCAGAGACCGTGTGTAAGATGTCCCATAAATATATATATATATAATATATATTGTATATATATTTCTAAATTAATAAAAAAAATGTCGAAATCGAACCACTACGAGTATGTAAAAAGTTATGCGTGGTTACACATAAAATAAACAAATATACGCGTCGAATTGAGTACCTCCTCCGTTTTGTCGGTCAAAAAACATTATTAGACATCAGGCAGTATGTATTCAAACGCAAACCTATACGAAATATAAAAAAAACCTTCACTAAAATCCCATATGAATGTTTTTATTATTGTATTCAGGTACTTATGAGATTTCAGGGTTCCTTTTAAGAATTGAAATTTTAATATCTTAATTTAATATCGCCACCGAGATACCGTATTAAAAATACAGCTTCGGCACCCGTAGAAAAGGTTAACTAGGGTGTCGGAGGTTTAATAAAAGGCGTTAGAAGCTCCCTGCACTTTCCCCGACTTAAAAAGGAATGTTTATTAGCTAAACCTTATGTTATTAAATATTAATCTACGAAGCGTTAAATGAAGGCATCCTGTCGGCGGGGCTCAGACAAAGCGTCACAAATCATTAGGGCTCGGTTCTTAGTGGAATTCCAAGCTGCCGAGGAATACTGAAGCCGCAGACAAAGGTTCTAAACACTGTGTACCTAGACGATGTACATTTTGTTTCACACATTGTAATAATTTTTTAAATCTTTGTATTGAATAAATATTTAGTGTATTTCCGCTATCTTGTTGTAGGCAAATAAGTTTAAGGGTATTTAATAAACACTATTATTAATATTACAATAATTAGACATGTAAAAAACTAAATTTTTACAAAATAATATAGATAAATAAATATCAATTATTTATATATATATATATATATATAAAAAATCTTTAAAAATAATATGACAAAATATTGAAAACACATCAATAAATAACACCCTTATTCTCACTGCACTACACTCTGTTCGACACGTGTTTCGCCTCTCAACGAGGCATCTTCGGGATGTGTTGGCTCTTCGAGGTCGCTCGCTTACAATATTTTTTTGACAAACATGGTACAATCGGATTCATATAAGCCTTTCCGAACGAAATCGAGCGAAAGTGGCAATAGGCCACTTGATGATTATTATTAGTATAATTAGTTTGTGAGTTAGATTATCAAATAAATATTGGACATGTGTATTTTTCTTTTGTACTTAAATCAATAAAAAATGACAAAGATAAACCTTGTCAAAGTTAGAGAATGGGGGTCGTGACGTCACCTCTCTCATAGAAGTCTATAGGTACGTCTATATGGCACTTGTGACATCACGCGGAACTTTAACGGGCTGTATCTTTCTCAATTTGTGCTTAATTGACAAAAGAAAAAATACGTGTCTAATATTATTCGATAGTCTATCTGACGAACTATTTTTTTTTTAGTCGTCATGCCTGTTGTTGCTTTGCGTTTTGACAGGTGATGTAATTTACATAAATCTGGAATATGCTAAAAAATTTATTACCCAACTAAATTGATGTTCATGGGACCATCTCGCGAACTTCCTCTACTGAAAGAAAAAAGAAATCGTCTCACAAATAGCGGAGAAAAATTATCTGGTAACATCACAACGTACAGAATAGAGAATATACTCCTCTTTGGAAGGTGGTTGAAAAGAAGCAGTTGGTACTTGAGATCTGTAGACTGTAGAGCACCGCGCCATGAATGCATAGCCTAATAAAGGCCATTGAAAACGACGGCTAAATCGTAAAGAGGGCCGTAAAGTTGCCGGCAAATTAAAATTTACATCGCCAATATGAAAAACTCCCACTCAGTTCTCTTGTTTTTGTACGGACTTTGACTGGGGTGGACAGTTAATTAACGAGACCTAGAACAAATGGCTATCTGAAATAAACGTGAGTAATATAACGGAAATTAACACGTAATGAATTTTCAAAACCTTTTATGCTTTTATGTTATTGTTTTAGCGTTTTTAGGACACCGAGGGATTATTTTAGAGTGAATGTTGCCTTTGTAAAAAAGAGGTGAATTATATGACTGGCCTTTAAAACACATTAAATAATTATTTTTCGCAAAAAATGGCAAAAGCGACTTCCATTGCGTACCTACTACAAAATTCGAATTGTTCGCTCGATTATACAATCTTTACTTTATTGTTGATTTTTCAAAAACAGCTCAGCCGCTTTCGAAAAAAATTAAATGGGTCCACTTCGGGAGTATTGAACCTATTTGAACTAAAATTTCTGATTCGGTTCGCAATTGGCGAAAATATCGACGAACATACATTAGACGAACACAGAACCTCCTCCTCTTTGAAAGTCGGTTAAAAAGCGTTCATACACTGAATGATCGAATTGTAATTGATAATGTAATACCTACCTACTCAAAAAAATAGACAAAAAATAAACAATACCAAAGTATCGTACCTAATACTTTCCAAATTTTCCTGAAATTAAAGCTTCCATCATAAACCTATTCTAAAATGTGTTCATTTTCAAACACGATGAATGTAATTAATTTGATAAAAACACGTACGACCCGCTTCGTTTCACACAGCTCAGGTGGATTACGCCTTTAGGGTCCTCCGAGTCTCCGAGCACCTGGCGGCACCCTGGCGGATTATCCACTCATTACTGGACATCCTTTATAAATAGGCGCTTACCTCGTTTAATATTGCGATTAGGTGATGCGAGAGTGGCACCGGCCCAGGATTCAGGCGCTCGTGGACGCGGGAGTTGACCTTCTGGCGCTGGAGACCATCCCTTGCCAACAGGAAGCGGAGATGCTCTGCGATTTGCTGCGAGAATTCCCGACCATGAAAGCCTGGCTCGTCTTTAGCTGTAAGGTATGGAAATATATTCAATCTACGTAAAACCTAGACTATATTTTAATAAATCTTGCCTTTCTGTTAAGAGTTGGTTAAGCCTCGTCTGACCCTTTAGCCACAAACTAAATTGATGAATCTCAGACCTTTTGTAGGGTTTTCTTGTTTTATTTTCAAAGCTAGAGGCGGAATATTATAAAATAGTACAACATTTTTTTTTCAGTAGTATATAATCAACAATTTTGGTAGCTATGAACTCAGATTTTCTTAGTTTTTCAGTTATTAAGCAAGAACGTTCACCTTTATGATAAAACAAAAAAGAAATATACCTATCGAAAAGCTATATGTTCCATCCAACTACAGTTTACACTACATTTAACTAAACTACACTAACCTAGATACATGGTTTTATCGATATGATTTTCTTTTGGTTTGGTTTTAGTCGATATTTCGGCACAGGTTTAATATTTTGAATATTGGTTTTCGATTTGAATATTTCATGCGTCTTGTTCACTTGAAACGCGCTTGCCCACGACTTCTCCTTTGGGACATGATTAATTTCTCTGCTATGCTTTGGGAGTTTTAGTAGATTATGCACTGAGCTACACACAAAGTAGGCAGTTTTCACAAAAAAAAAAAAACAATTCCGAAGCGAAAACCAAAGAGAATGTAAATACCTACTACGTGAAAGACTATCGACGCGACGTTTCAAATTAAATACTAAAAACTATTTCTTGAAAATCTCATGCGGCCCAAGGAGTTCGGAGGCCACACGACGCAAAGGGCAAGGATGCGCTGGAAAGCGATTATCGCCACACCTTCATTTGTTTCGAAAATTATTAACATTAAAGCTCGAAACATACTATCGGACGCGGCTTACGGATGCAACTTAGCAATGTGCACAGTCTTAAAACATCCGGTGTGCCAGATCGCTCTCGGACGTCCGAACGCTCAAAGTCCTCGGAAGGTGACGTCCGCGACTTATGTCCGATAGTGTGCACGGCTCAGTGTACTTTATAGTCTAGGTCGCGGCTGTCAGCCGCGTCCGATAGTATGTTTCGAGCTAATATTCTTTCTCAAAATCTTTTAAAAAATTAGAAAATTATTATTTTTTGTGTTCGACTTTCGAAAAACTAATTTAGAGTTCCGTATCTGATCTTTCCAAATGTAACTAGAAGTTTAGAACGTTCCAAATTCAAATCACTTGAACCTGCAGAAGTTTTCACACATTTTATTAATATCGTGTAACCACCATATAATGTCTTGTTTACAGGCAAGCGGGTGTTATGAAAAATATATTATTTAGGTACGATATCTAACAGGAAAATGAAATCTCGTTTACAGGATAACCAAAGTATAGCACATGGAGAAAGTTTCCAAAGAGTAGCAAAGACGTGCTGGGAAGCGAACCCCGAACAACTGGTCGCCGTCGGAGTGAACTGCTGCGCCCCCTCCTTCGTATCCAACTTGTTGAAAGGCATCAACGACGACCGACCACACGATCCCATCCCGCTCATTGTGTACCCCAACTCAGGAGAAAAATATAATCCGCAAATTGGGTAAGAATCTTATTAATTTTAAATTTAGTTGATTGAATCTTTATTCAAAATATAGAATTTTAAATTTAACTAATACCTTAGGAAAAAATAAATTAACTTTGCACTATATTTCCGATCCAACTTTTTGTTTTTATCAAGGTTTAGGATCACTTAATGCTTACTGAGCATAAAATCATAAAATGCTGACAGATCCAGGTGGAGCTTCAAGCGGCATCTTGAAAAAACTTTTTTGGCTGATATCTCGGAAACTATGCACTTTAGGGCAAAAGTCATGAACACCATTATTGTAGAAAATAAAATTTCTACAATAATCTTTTGTTTCCAACACTTTTTTTTTTGTAAAACTTACTGTTTAAGATTTATGGCCCATTTAATGAACCGGTTTTTGATGACCTTCATAACTTTTGCCCTAAAGTGCATAGTTTTCGAGATATCGTCCAAAAACGTTTATTTCAAGATGACGCTTGAAGCTGCACCTGGATCTGTCAGAATTTTGTGATTTTTTGCTCAGTAAGTGATCCTAAACCTTATTAAAAAAAATTGGATCGGAAATTTAGTGCAAAGTTGACCAAAAAAACGTCTATTTTTCCTGAGGTAAGTATAAGTACTAACTCACGGCTCTGATTCCCTACGATTTAACGTAGCAGGTTCTTTTTCGCGAATTTTGTTTGGAATTGTGTTTGAAATTTTGGCATTTTGTGTCGATAATGAGGTTATAATTAAATAGTAAATGAGTGATATAATATTGGGAATAGAACCATATTGTACCTGGTATTCTTGAAAACAATACATACTAAACTTGGGGCACGTAACGGGCGTTTCCGGTCACGCTGTTGATCGGTAGTTTCAACATTCAATTAAAAATGGTACAATAATGTGAGTAGGTAGGTAGGTCATACAGAGACATAAAAAGTGCCGCGACTGTATTCAATTCAAAATAGCTTTGCGTTTGGCCGGAACTCAAATGTCGCTGAGCGATGTGGTCCAGTCCATCGTAATGGTTCGTGCTCGAACAAATCATTCGGAAATTCGAAGTATATAACATATACCTACATATATTTCGGGATGATGAGGTATTCATGTATCTCGTAATTTTAGTGCGCGATTAGTCCCGTAGTATACCTATTAGGTATAATAATGAGTTCAAATCGCGATAGTTTAAAAACAACATATACCTACAGTTTAGGAAAAATTAAGTGCAATCTACATGCGTTTAAGAAACTAAATACTTACAGCAATTTTAAAATAGTTCACTGTTACCACTGTTATCTACTACGCTGGTAAGCTGTGTGTTTCGTAACATCGCCATAGATTTTTTTCTACGGAGATATGCAGGTTGCACCACATGTTTTCCTACACCAAAAATCCAGTTGTGCTATAACTTTTTCTGGATAAAGATCGATAAAAATTACTTTGCTTGAATTGGCTTTTCCTTCCTCCGTGTTACAAACAGCCAAATTCTGGCTTATTCAAAATTAGACCCGTAAATATTGGTATACCAAAACAAGGCACATCCATCTTGTCTGGAATGGTTATTGGGCCGACCACAACGCGACAGGGTGGTCTAGGACAAGCCCTAAATGCGGAGAGCGACGTCTCGTTTTCAGGGCAAGCACCCGTTGTAAAAATTGTTGATTAACTCGTCCCTGTGCCAAAATGTTCGATGTCCAATATAGTTTATCGGTCGATAGCTTTGATGTGATACACGTGTGATAAGCTTGCCAGAAATGAACTCTAGCACTTATGCCGGCGAGTGCTTAAAAGGTCAATGTAATCAGCCGAAGGCAAATTGATTTATGATATCGCAATTAAGTACCCATATTGCACATTTAGGAAACTGCTGAATTCTTAATTATATTTGGCAAGCAGATTGGGATCAGCTTGCAAAGTTTAGTGGAATTTTGACAGGTTTACAGTAAGACCATGAAAAAATTACAATTTCTTTCTGGAAATCTTTCGGTTATGTGTTTACGTTTTTTATAAAAAATATTGAAGATAGTATACCTAAGTATTTTACTACCTACTTTTCGCTGTAAACCAAGACGATAGACGCTCTGCGTAATGTTCAGACAAAGGTAGATATACAAACAAACCTACCTACAAGCCTCAGAGCACGATCGAATAGCTACCTAATGTATCTACTGGCATTTTTCAAAGTCCACTGCTGGACTTGTATAGATCTACCCATGAAGGGTGATTGGGCTATATCCAACACGCTGTTCCAATGCGGGTTGGTAGATTCACATACGCTATCGAATTTCTCTTACGGACATATGCAGTTTTCCTCACGATATTTTTCTTCACCGAAAAGCCAATAGTGTGAAAGCACGGTTAGGTACCTATAACAAAATGCTTATCGCTTGTCTCCCAACAGATGGATAGACCGGGATAAGTGCGAGCCTGTGGAGGTGTTCATCCAGGAGTGGCTGGACTTGGGCGTGCGGTACGTGGGCGGCTGCTGTCGGACTTACGCCTCCGACGTGTCGCGCATACGCAACCAGGTGAGGCCTCCGTAATTGACGCTATGAAATGGAACATTTTGACTGTTCTTCAACGTGCCACAGGTGTCCCGTAAGTACCTACCTGTGTAGCTCGTATATAGGTACAGGGTTATTTCTAATCAATTAGCATACTTTTAGGGGCTTATTCTGTACGTCGAAACTAACATTTATTCTCCGACTTTAGTCAGAACTAAAAAAAAAAACAAACAGCTGTTCCATACATTTTGTCGCAAGTGAAAGATATTTTTCTATGGAACAACAAAAAAGTTTTTTGAGAAAAGTAGCAGAACAAAAGCTTTTTATGTAGGTACAGAATAAGCCCCTAAAAGGATGCTAATTGCTTAGAAATAACCCTGTATACGTGCCGATTCCTACTGATATGACAAACTAGTATGACTACGAGGAAACACCCGATTCGTACTGTATAACGAACTGTTACCTAATCTGTGCCCGCTTGATAACTCTCTCGCGCAGCCTACGCAAGAATCTCGATCTCAGGTCTTGCAGAGTATTGTACGTTTCTTCTTCTTTTGATTTTGCAGTAGGCTATTATCTTGGCCGAATAAAACTTCTTGGCTTCTACAAGCTGCGGATAACACATATACTGAGTGAAGATTTCTTCAGCTGTGCGAGGATTAGGTTTCGCGCAGTTCGTAGCTAACTTCACAGCCGCCAAGAACGTTGATTCGGCCTACAGCGTGTTTAAACTTTTATATAGATGTATATCTTACTTACTACTATTAAATCTTGTGTCCAGGTGCACTGCTGGCGCGACCGCTACCGCTTCAGAGCCAAGTACCCGCAGACAACCGCGGAATAAGCCAGCCAGCCGACCACCGCGAGCCTCGTTCATCTACATCGCACTAACAATCTAACATGTTCCTTGACCACAGATCAGAAGCTCAATCTTAGAAAAATCCTTTTCCATCGCATACAATGCTAATCTGGGACCCCTGGGGCCGCATTGTGTAGGTACCTACCTACGTACGCGTTTTGACGTTCGGCTTCGCTTTTTCTTCTGAGGGCTAAGTGGGAGATTTTCGCTCGAGCACGATCGCGTTAACGTTTGATGTGATTTCTATGGAAATGACACAGCGCCATCTTGTGTCACGTACAGAAAACTGAATAGCTAAGTGTAAGTATTTTTTACGGTAATGTAACGAGCGCCAAACCAATCGAACACGAGCGCGGCAACGTCTGTGATTGGCTGATTCAAGCGTGTGTGTCAATGTGCTCGCGTGTGTGCACGGCGCGCTCGGTCAACGCGACGTAAAAGTAATTCGATTTGATTTGCATAACTCCCAATTGACACTCGGCTCGCGCCAGTTACTCGCGCCTCGAGAGCGAGCGGAAGGAAAAGCGCAGCTGAACGTCATCAACGCGTATACAATACGGCCGCTGTTCGCACTAACATAGATTTTCAATGCTCACTCAGCAGTTAGTCCGAGTTAGCCGAGTGGGAGTTTTTAACTATGTTCGAAATCTGCTCGATTGCGTTAACGTTTGATGTGATTTCTATGAAAATGGCACAGCTCCATCATGTGTCACGTACAGAAAACTGAATAGCCAAGTAGGAGTTTTTTTTCGGCAATGTAACGAGCGCCAAACGGATCGAACACAAGCGCGGCTTCGTCTGTGATTGGCTAACTCAAGCGTGTGTATCAATGTGCTCGACGCGTTCGTTCAACGCGACGTAAAAGTAATTCGATTTGATTTGCAAAACTTCCACTCGGCTCTCTGATCCCACTTTATTTCAGCCTCGTGATAAGTCACGAAAGTGGGATCGACCATTTAAATTTTCTGATAGAATAGGATAAAAAAGATAAACGAAAATTGAGCTCTACGGAAACTTCTTTTATCTGTGTTCCTGACAAAGACTGAGCTTAGAAGCCTACCGCCTTACCACAAAATATTTAAACACGTTTAAACACTGTTTAACCATGCAATTTGTACTGTTAAACATTGCCTAAAGCGTGCGTAAAACTTTTGTGGTAAGACGGCTAGAGTGTATCTGTGTCATCTATGTAGGTATATTTTTGCGCTGATGAAATGATTGAATGTGTGAATATTGCAAATATTCATATTATATTGTGTTGATTTCCACTTGGAACCTTTTCTTTATTCGTTCATTAATTTATTTTCGACATTATTAAAGACCATTCAGTTATTTCATGCATTGAAAATGTAGAAATGCACGGAGCGGGATGTACATAAAATGGCTTTCAAAGGAAAATCCGAGTTTATATCTATACCAAAGGTACAAATTAAAATCTAGAAATGCACTGAGATGGATTCCAATAGGCTAGTTAGTTGACAATTTTTTTTTCCCTCTTGTAACAGCTAACCATAAACAGAGCCGATTAACGAAAACAGAAATAAAATCAACTTAAAAATAAAAAAGTTAGAAGCATATTTATTTACTCGCTAGACAGAGAGCGCACTGAACTTGATAAGCCAATTTCAATTATTTTTTCGGTTTATGAATCACATTTGATTGCATAATTCACTAATCCTTTTAACTAATTTAATACCAGTCTGTAGTAGCATAAAAAATTTGAAAACTTAAAAATAGTTGCGTTCACATGTTTCTGAGAAATCATTTTGAATACAAGTGCCTACTGCAGGGTTAGAAAAAAACACAAGGAAGCTTTTCGAAATAGAAAAGTTGGCGTGCTATTGCATACAAAAGTTTGCTTAAAACGAGAAAACTGGTTCTGGATTCAAAACTGATTGAAAATTGGGGTGTGCTCTGTGCTGGACTTTATTTTAGCTGAAAAATAGTGCATAAAGTTCGTCATAAAACTGTGCTTCGTGGAGATTTACTGCGTATGAAAATTATATATTTAAGAGTTCAAATGTGCCATTACCTACGCTCTACGTGTAGGTAGCTTTGTAGTTTTAAATTCTATTACGAATTTTAGTACCTATTTTGTATGTCTAGTACGTACTTTACTGCTTCTTCTATTACCATTTTGCTAAACTATTTTATTTATACACAATCATATTTTATTTATAGTGATTTCATACTAAGTATGTACCTATTGTATATATTTATATCTCTTACTCTTTTCGCATCTAAAGCTAAGAACCAAGGCTTGTACATAAGAAATTAATACGTAATATTATTTCTTTGAGTAGTTTTTTATCAAATTCTATTGTGTAACGGCGAATAAGTATTTCAATTCAATTGATTGTACAAATAAACCTTGTAAAAATAATAGTGTAATTAGTACGTCTTTTTTCAGTTCTTGTATACGAAATTATAAATCAGACGAACAATTTAGTTTGTATATCGATTTTTAAGGATACAGTTACATACTTATAGTATATCTGAATGCTGTTAATTATATTATAACGTTGGTCATGACTATAGTATAACTGACTTACCTATTATAGGATTGGAATTTATCTTCCGTCCAAATTAAAATATTTTTTTTCTACAAATTATCTTTTTTTGTACCCCAATATTTCGATGAGGTTATAGGTAGGTAGGTACTATGAATTTATCAATGAAAAAGTTTATTCATGACTTGTGCGATACGTACACCATATTCCTTTCTTTCTAGTAGGAACTAGGAAAATATCGTACAGTAGGTTGTTAGTAGGTAGATGGCTCGTTTAAGGGCTAGATTATTTCAAGTTGCTAGCAACTTGCCTACCTTACAAGTTACAGTACCTACCAAAGTATTCTACTTATACCTAATACCTATACAAGTCCAAAGTGTATGTTTGTTTTTTTTTATTAACTACAACGAAATAAAACACATTACATAGGCTAAAACTACATAAACGACTACTACATAAATAGCAATTGGATCATCCACATACCCTTGAAGGTATAAAGATAATCTAAATGCTCAAGCCCACTGCCAGTTGGCAGCGTGCCCAGTATGCTGGTAGCATTGCCACGCTGAATGACAATGCTTATACGTTGAGCCAAATAAACACCAGCATTTTGTATGTTTAGCATCTAATCGGCGATACATCTCGATGGCGTGGACATGTGCCACGCACCAGAGCAAACCGGACCACATACATCACGAGATGAGACATAATATTATAATCGTCACATGCCGGCAGATCCTTTTGCACGTCTAAAACGTCACTTAAAATCACAACTACTCGTGCAGGTATCAATAAATAATTACACAACTATTAGGTATTCACGCAGAGCACAACAAATCACTAATTCATCATTATCAATGCAATGTCTTGCATACATTTTTCAGTATGTATTAAGTGTTTCGCCGGAAAATAGGAGGCCTCTAATCCTACTAATATTATAAACGCGAAAGTTTGTCAGTATGTTGTTTGTAACTCTTTCACGCAAAAACTACTGAACGGATCAGAATAACACATAAGCTATAATTTACAAAGATATTGCGTGAAACGAAGTTCGCCGTGTCAGCTAGTTAAGGTGACGCATTGACGAACTATTGTCACTAAAAAATCGAGTACCGCACCCCTTCACTCGGACAAATTTTCCGCGGTCGCGTTCGACAGGATCGCGCCAGAGCGCTGGAGGCAGTGAGTTTTTAATTGATTACTCATAATGTACTCGTACACTACTTGGTCTGTTAAATAGAAAAGTGATCTGGCTATTTTATTCGTAAAAAATAATGGGGTGTTGTCGCTGATAATTCTGAGCATTCGAATTAATAAACTTTTTGGTGAGAAATTTGAAAGTTTTTTTTTAATATAAATGGTCTCCTCTTTTTTCAAAATGTTGTCCGGTTCATTAAATTTTTCAAGATATTCCCTTATTTATGATATCTTTTAAATTGTAATTAATATCATTCGTCCTCTCACATCGGGCATTCAAAAGTACTCGTTTTCGTGTTTCTCGGCCCGATGCCTCGTCTTAACTCTATATTGAAAGCACACCTTAGCTTAAAATAAAACTAGCAGTCCAGGGAGGCTGCCAGGCGCTTGATGAAGTGACAGATTTTCGCAATAACTTTCACAAACACTGCGTTAGCATACTATTGATAAAATCTAACACAAACATTACATCGGATACCTATAGATTGTAATAACCGACAATGTTCCCCGCAACATTATCATACATAACTTTATCCAAACTAAAGTATTTCCGCAGTTTCCAAATAATTTTACGGTCAGCTTTTGACCCTGACTAATAAAATTCGAGATGGCCGCGTTTGTCGAGCAGGTATATTCAGCCGTCTGCTGAAATATTGGTGCCATTTTCTTACTAAAGCTTCTCTTTCACTTTAAAATGAAATAGGGGACGGAAATATTTGAGCATAAGGAGAGAAATTACTTGTAGGACATAACTCATGCCTGGAATTTAGCTCTATTTCGTTTGTAATTACAATTCTGCAGTCCATTTAGTTTATGCATGTTTGTAGGTGTTTCCAACTTGTGTAGGTTTAGTACTTGTAAGGTGTAGTACCTAGTAGTTGTTTAATAATGTGTTAGCGAAATGGAACATGTTCTGAAAGGGCGATTTACGCGCGATTGACACATATACGAGCTCTAATACAATAAATATTTCATATTTGACTTTTTCATTAGTGCCGAAAACAAAACTGGCATACCGAAATTAAGGTTCCTTTCTAACTCGTGCCATTGTAAATCAATGCATCTCTTCCAAGATATAACTCGCGTCAATAAAGAAAATATTTAGGGATTCATGTCCTCTCACTTGCATACTACAACAACCAAATGAGTGCGAGCAAGAAGGACGAATTTTCGGATGTTTTCTTTATTGAGGCAAGTTATATCTCGATCGACATACCTACTATTCCGACTGACCCTATGGATCGTAGCGTATTCGACGCACTCGTAGAGTAGCTACGTAGCTGTAGCGCACATGTCGTAGCAACTACATGTAGCGAGGTTTGTAGCTTCTGCTTACTCTGCTACGTACTTTTTAATGCTGTATTGCACCAAAATTGTAATAGTCCACTGCTGAACATAGGCCCACCTACGAAAGGCGATTGGGCCATATCCACCATGCTGGCCCAGTGGGAGTTGGTGGACACACAACTCACAAAAGCAAATGGTGCTTGTATTGAACAATTTTGACATGGCTGTAAGGTTGTGACGTAGCTGTAGCATTAACCAAATGCTATAAAGGCTAATTGCTATTATAAAAGCGCGCAACATCAGAATGTGCGATGAAATATGTATTAACTAACGTCTAGTTCGATTTAATCGTATCTACCAGAATCTAAAGCAATCACAACTGCATGCTACAAAGCATGTTGAGACCTCATACTGTTGTGCTTATAAATTTCTAATTAACTTCCTAATTTCGTAGTAGTATTTTCCTTAATATAGGTTCCAAGCTTTTCGAGAGTTAGTGAACAATAGTTCCGTATAAGATTTTATATCGACAACACATGGTGCAGACTTGCACCGCGTTTGGCGTCCCCGCCTGAGTGAGCGCCCATTGAACCGCGCACCGTCACACCACACCTCTGCTTCATAATAGTTTGGCCACTGTATACGTATATAGTATACCAACTAGCTTAGTTTAGAATAAGGCTACATTTGGCCACCAACCTGATAGAAAGCGAAGTTGTAGCCGAAGATGGAGTATATAGACCTAGAAGATACCTATTCACTCTTAACTGGAAGATATCCAAATTGCAATTGTTAGGAAACAATGACGGAGGCAGGGCATTCCAATCCCTGGCGGTTTGCATCATGAAGGAAGAAGAGAATCGCTTTGTACGAGCAGGTGTTACGTTGACTATGTAGGGATGGTATTATCACTTAGAGCGCTTTTAAGTAGACTAGGTGTTTCTATATCAATCACAGAAGTAAGCAAAGTTCAGTTAAGCACAAACTTTTATAAACTCCACAAGCGTCGCGTCACGATAGCAAAGTGGACGGTAACTGGTTAAAATTTTAAACTAACCAATCACCGTTCACTTTAGATACCAAAGTGAACTGTAATTGGTTGAAATTTTAAAAAATGTGCTAGGCATTTTGTACGGTGTTTTTGGAAGAGGTGACGGCGAATATCGTCAACTATACTCTATAAAATTTAACTTGATCTCTGCGACAGCTGTCAGAAAAATTACGCCTATGAAGTCCTGAATTTCTTAATAGTACAGACCAATCTGTCAATCTCATTCTTTATGGACATGTCGATTAGTGATGGGCGACGAATGATCGTGACCACAGAGTTTTAGATAGAGTTTTAATTAAAATATCGATAGTTTATACTGACGATATTTTAAATAAAACTTGATTTATCATTAATTTTACTGTATATTTTAATATCAAAACATTTTTTACATGTGTAATTAAATTAAACCCAATTATATGTTACATTAGCATCGATAATAGTGAAAAAGTCGATAAATACTATCGTTACATTATTATGAGTATATAATTAATATCATAACATTATTTACATGTGTACATACTTGATCTTAAATAATAGTAAGTAAATGAAACCCAATTTCTCACCTTCAACTACTCATTCGATTTCATTACAACATTGCTTGAAAATCGTTTTTTTCCACCACTATCCCAACTCTAAAAACGTCAATCTTCTACTGTCGCAGAGATCAAGTTAAATTTTATAGAGTATAGCGAGTACCATCGTATTAACAACTGAGCTATCATGAGTCGGTGGGCTTGTTAGACCCCAGTTGTATGACTCTTTAGCCATGTCAGAGGTATTCAAGCAGCCTGATGAGGCCTTCCTATAAACTGACAGGCACACTAACAGGCAATAAGGCACAGCTCTAGGCCTTATTGCCTATGAATTTTTTATTTCAATAATATAAAATACATTTTATCAGAAAGCTCGGTTACCTCGAATTGACTGAGTACGAAAACAGAAGTCCTAATGGGTGTTTTGTAACAAATAAAATGTGTTTTACGGTAAACGCCTCCGCCATCATACTAAAAATACTTTGTAGAGTAGCGTAAGTTTTAAAACTGCAACTTTTTGATTACTGAATAGGGAAAAGGTATTATTTCGAAGGAATCGTTGAATTGTAGTAAATATACAGGGTTATTTCTAATCAATTAGCATCCTTTCAGGGGTTTATTCTGTGCATCAAAACTAACAACTTTTGTTCTGCTACTTTTGTCATGTATAGATGTATAGAATAAGCCCCTGAAAGGATGCTAATTGATTAGAAATAACCCTGTATAAGAAAGCTTATTTTGCGTATACGAGTAGAGTTATAAAAAAGTAATCTACTAACCTAAAGAGAGTGATTCAGATCATCATCATAAACAATTTTTTGACTGCCTCGGTGTGTGACCCTGACTTCTGGATCAAAGAGGCGTGGGTCCGATCCCCACCCAGGGCAAACATTTATGTGATGAACATAGGTATTTGCTCTGTGTCTGGGTGTTATTTAGGTACTATCTATAATAGTATGTATTTAAATATGTATATGCAGTAGGTATATCAGTCTCTGGCAGCCATAACACAAGCTTTGCTTAGTTTGGGGTCAGCGATCGTGTGTAATAAAACATTAATAAAACTCAAGAAAACAATCAGCTGTATCATACAATTTGTCGATTTCGGGTTGCAATTTTGTATGGAACAGCTGTTTTTTTTTTTCTCGAATTCAGGGTTTGCCCCATACATAGTACATTGTTCATCATTAATACCTTCTATCGGCTTAGTACTCCCTTTTTGAATATCCATGTAGAGACACGACGAAATTTTTAAAATAAAAAAACTGCAAGTTGATTATGCTTTTAATTAATGGAGAATAGTCGACGTCAGTTGCATTCCTACATTCAACAATGGTCTGTTACTGTCTTCACCAATTAGCCCAAGTCTAACGCTCGACTAACGCTCAACAATGGAAGTGTAGCTAAATTCCAGTAACTTAAATCGATATTGGAAGAGTGAAATTAGTTCTATGTGGTTTCACAGGTTTCCTTACTAGGTTTCGTAGCTATAAGCACTGAGAAGCGAAGTGATTGCATTAGCATACATTTTAATGAAACGAGTTTTGTATTTACTGTTAAAGATAATAAAGGCAAGTAATTGTGTAATAGTGATTAAATAAAACACAATATTTAGGCACTTAGCGGCAATATAATAAGTAATAATACTTGGCAAACTAACATTTACTCTCCTTGGCGTCCATCAGCATATTTTTCGTTTGCAAAGCTGCAATGGCAAGAACGCGGTCTTGTTTTTCCTCCCTCAATTGAATCTGCAAGGTTTTCACGTCCAGTTTGAGGGTTTTTATTTCGTTTTGCAGTCGCATAACAATGGTCCAGAGGCTAGGCGAGCCGTGGCTTGCGGTCGAGTGAATCGGTAGCGACGGAGACCGCGCCAGCGCTTCGATCGTAGAGATCTCCTCATCGCCCTCTGGAAACACAATCGGACGCCAATGACAAACCGCCGCACTCACACTTATCTCAAGTGAACGAACGGGATACCCACCTTTGTAAGCGATACCAGCGCGCATTCTAAGCCTACTTATTCGATAAATCTTGAAATATAAACCACAAACAGAATCGTAATCCAATAAAATATTAAGCACCATCCCGAAAAGCCTTAACTACATTTTCAATACACCTAAAATATAGATAGACATAATTTTGAAGCAAATACAAATTAATAAGATCAAATAGTGTATCTAACATCCAATTGTATCAGAAATGTCCAGATTCTGTGTATTTGTTAGAGATTTGGATCAGACATGCCATTTCGTAGTGTCGATGTTAGTGTATAAATAAAGCTACCAAGACATATTTCAATACATATTGAGAAGGATAGCGTGACCCTTCTAGTGCCTCGAGAGATTTGCCGGTTTGCTCGTGGAGGGCGTGACGTGAATAGTATAAGGAGATTGAATATAGCTGATACATGGTTACAGAAAATTTATTTCATAATCTTATTAATACATAACTACAATAAAATTCGATACAAAAATAAATATTATAACACTCGCCTATATGAATATAAAATGTTAATACAATGCATGATCAATAGACAACACTGCGCATCTATCTAAACGAATATACGCAAATGATTTTTCAGTTACAAAACAATGTAATTTCTTTAACAATATTTATAAATTAATACATTAAATACGTAATAGACATATTTAACTTTAGAAACAGATAAAAGACGAGAAGTTAGACATTACAAATAAGAAAGATTTAGTATAGAATATAAATATAATACTTATCAACAATATTAGAGAAGCAGTCGAGATTTATAGATATTTACAGCAAAACTTTTAACTTATATTTAAGATGCTTTGAAAGCTGGTTGAGAAATGAATTACGTCAAAAGTTAAAGTGATTCCAAGCATAGTAGTACATTATGGATACGATAACGGTCCGTTGAATTTTATAAAGGCGTTTACCCACAATAAGTACCATACCATTACCGTGCTACAAGCGTGTCAGGCAAAAATAAATTTTATTAAAAAGTATGAAGCTATGCTCCATTAGACCGCTCCGTCACCGACCAGCACCGTCACGAGACATGCATGGAGCGTTTCAGCACGGACAAAATGTTCTCGAGGACTATTTATTGACGTAAGTTGATGGTACGGTATAGTGCGTAACAGACACATTCTTAGCAGGGTCATAGTAGGGTACGTTATGGTGGGCAGACGCCTTAAACAAGACGATTTTATACGTGAGACGTAATCGATGGCTTAACATCATTATAGGTAAAAATAACCATCCCAGACATACATTACTTATCACACAAAGTTCTTCAATACATTTACAACAGTTTATTTTGATTTTCATTATTAGAGCATTTAGCAATTTTTAGTAAATTTGGCACGGCTGTTCAACTATTTTCTAGATTGTGAAATATTAAGTATTTTAAATTCGATAATATAGCATAAAAAATCCAAAAACATTTAGGTACTTTATAATTATTAACGCTGATAAAACTTTAAAGATTAGTAACTTCGTGAGAATATTTATCAATGTATGGCCAAGGAAACGTCTTACTTATTTCAAACAAATGTTCTGAAAAATACTTTGTATTTTAGCAGGTCATACAATTCATAACATTAATACAACCAAGCCACAGAGAGGTGTCGAGATTAATCATGTTTACTTCAGGATCAGAGTCACACGGACGAATTCCTCCATGTTTTGATTTATTTTATAGGTCAAACATTCTTTTAGAAATGTGGAATAAAAATATTGAACAATATAGGATCTTGATTTGAAAGTGCAGCATTCTCAAAGTGCAGGGACTCGCAGGGGTGTATAAAATAGGCATGACGATTATTCCCTTAGATCCATTTTCAAAAAAATAAAAACACTTACTTTTTTGACAATTAAACAATAATTGATGAGGACTTAGCCCGTTAAAATTCCACGCAACGTCATCTACGTGAAAAGTATAGAACTTTTCTCGAAGACGTGACGTCACGAACTCCCACTCCCGAACTTTGGCAAGGTTTATTTTTGTCATTTATTGTTTGATTAACAAAAGAAAAAATACCTGTCCAATATTCTATGATAATCTATCTATCTAACTAACGGACTTATTTTATTATAAAATCAATCATTATGCACAACTTTAACTGAAGTAAGTATACTTAACAAATGTAATACCTAACAGCATAATGTTTTAATGATCAAAGTTAAATTGATATAAGTACACAGACGGAGTTTGTCATATGTCTATTTGCAGGGGTAAGGCGTCTTCGGAGCTTCAAGTTTGGTTTACGATTTAGATTTAATAGTGTACCTTATTTAGATTGAGTTTAGTATACCTATTACTTAATGGGGAACTTGGAACACAAAACACTATACAGGGTCATAGGTATTAAACGCAAAACCTTTTAAGGCCGGGTCTAGTACATCTAGACATACTACTTTTGTTCTAGGCCTTCTGGAAAATCACGAAGGAAAAATCAGTTTTTCATACAAAAAGTTCGTCAACGCGCGGCAAAATGTATGGAGAGGCGAATTTATTTTGCGAATTTTCAAAAGTCGTAGTACAAAACTTGTTTGTCTAGACGTATTAGACCCGCCCTTAATAGGTTTCGCGTTACCTATGATCCTGTATAACATGTACGTCAAGAATTCATCGATGACTTATGTAGGTATTCTGGTTTCTTAAATCATTATTGCACTTACTTCGATTTTTCAGTTAAAATATTTTTTCCGTTTGTTGATAATGAGAGCTTCTATTATGCTTAGCTTATTTTAATCTATTTTATCTACAGAGAGAATAACATATTACGAGTCAATCTAAAATAACTAACAGAAGGATTTGGAAAAACTATGATATTTTCAGATATACTGGTTATGTTGTTTGATTGTACCAATCCCTAAGGAACTATGAACCAATAGCAGAATACCAGCCGTGTATTTCGAAATATTATTTTTCGTCTGTAGACAATTATTATCACTTCTAACAAATACCTAAGCATGTTCTCTTTAGGTACCTATAAGTAAGTAGTAAAAGATATATTAATAAAGAACTACAACTTAATAAACGATTTACTTCATTATTTTGATTTAATTTACGCGATCAAATAAACTTTTTTTTGGAATCACTATGTAATAAACAATGTTAAATAAAAAGTCTATATAATTTGATAGCTTAGATATTCATTGCCACGAAATCAGCTTCCGTAATTTGAAATTCGCGGCTGACTCGATTGTTTAACTTTAAGCATAATGCCTGAACCGAAAAAATGTATTATATACCCTTCTTCAAAATAAACCATTACTGCATATTGTTTGAACAGAGCAAGGGAGCCTATACATAATAAATATAAAATATGTGGGGCTCATCAGTATGGAGGGAAAGCGGAGGTTTGGCACTTGATTTACAGTGGCTCTGTCCGCTGACGCCTTTGATTATTTAGGAAGGGATGAGAGCCAACACACGCGATACCCTATCGGTAACTAAAGAATTCGGGTATTTTTTCAGAGGAACGAGGTTAGTTTTATCATGAGCCGCTAATTGGCTGTTTTGAAAAGCCCCTACGTTGGTATAGAGGGGGAAAATGCAGGCAAGCAAAATCCTTTTCTAAATAAAACCAAAGGCCGATTCCGATCGAACAAACTTAGTTCTTGGTACCACATGTGTCCGACCAGTCTCTCGCTGTGTATCTTTGCCCCGACATTTCCGACGTATCGCAAAAGTTCGTTTATTTCTGATATTACACCACAATTTTATCACAGAGCAAAATGCCAATTTTAACGCAATGTAAAATTTACTTCGATAAGCCTGCACGATTGCCTGATATATTTTTAAGTAATTTCGTATAGGTCGGGAGCTAGCCCTGGTGTCAGAGTTTTTAAGCCGCCCGAAGGCCTCTGACATGGCTAAACGGTTAAAACAACCGGGACCTACAATTTAACGTGTCATCCGAGCCACGGTACCGCTCAGTTGTAAATGCCACCCGCGGTCACCCATCCGAAGACTGACCGTGCTGAACGTTGCTTAACTTCGATGATCGCGAAAAAACGCCTATACTCTATAAAATTTAACTTGATCTCTGCGACAGTCACATTGACATAGAAGATTGACATTTTTAGAGTTGAGATAGTGGTGGAAAAAATCGATTTTCAAACAAAGTTTTAATGAAATCGAATGAGTACTTGAAGGTGAGAAATTGAATTTTATTTACTTACTATTATTTAAGATCAAGTATGTACACATGTAAATAATGTTATGATATTAATTAAATACTCATAATAATGTAACGATAGTATTTATCGACGTTTTTCAATATTATCGATGCTAATGTAACATATAATTGGGTTTAATTTAATTACACATATAAAAAATGTTATTTTAAATAAAACTCTATCTAAAACTCTGTGGTCACGATCATTCGTCGCCCATCACTAATTGACACGTCCATAAAGTATGACATTCACAGGTACTGTCTGTACTATTAAGAAATTCAGGACTTCATAGGCGTGATTTTTCTGACAGCTGTCGCAGAGATCAAGTTAAATTTTATGGAGTATAGTTATACTACACTATGGGCGCTACTTTTGAAAGATTTTTTAATTTTAAACGTAATATGGGTTGTTATTGAATTCGGTTTAAAAGAGAGCTCGAAGCCTTTTCACTTTTATCCACTAGGTATTTTACTTTGCGTTGCCGACACAAATCAATAGTCGCATGTCAATGATCTCTGGAGGCTGGAACACTGCAATGTCAAAACATTTAGGTAAACTGCGCGGTGCGAGCCACGTAGATAACGATTACTTCAATCGTCGAATGCCGACCCCAGTTACATACACTTTTTTAGTTCAATTTATTAGAATTGCAAGCCTGCAATGAAACTAATACACGGTTTTTACATTTAGGGTTATACGGAGTGATCGTGCGGCCGAAACGAAGGCATTGTACTCATTAGGAACTTTTATTATGCCTCCAATATGGAAATAAACAACTTATTTCATGGCAACATATTTATCATCTAAGTACTATTTTCATCTTCTTTCAGTGGGAGGTTATTGGCGGTGAAGTCTTATGCATTTGCCAGTCCCACATTAATATTGTCCAAGTTTTCAAGAATATTTAAAATGACCAGCCCTGAAAAGATAGACGTGCTTGGCTATTTACGAGTTTAACGATTATTTTTACACAATATCGGAGTTGTGCACACGAAGGAGATAATCATGATAATGATTAAGATTACAAGCGAACCCGGTTTTAATTTAACAAAATGTTATTTATAAAATGATTCCAATTTAATTTCAATGGTAGTAAGTATTATTTTTCAGAAAAAATTGAATTAAATTATTTTATTGAATTAAAATATTATTATTATCAAAATTATTTTCCGTGAATAAAACTTCGCTCGAATTGCTTACATTATTGTTGATTTTTCCAAAACGGCTCAACCAATTTTTGTAAAATTTTAATGTGACCTAGGGAGCAGGTATACCTTTTCGAAATAAAAAAATAATTTTTCGATTCGGTTCACAATTGGCAAAATTATCGATGAACATACACAAAAAATACATACAGACAAAGATAGAACCTCTTTCTTTTCGGAAGTCGGTTAAATACTTGCTTGTAGTTAAACGATGACGATTCAGTCAACTCGATACATATATATCTGCAGCGAACCCCGAGGGCAGATACCGACGTGGCTACACCGAATTTTACAGTTTAAATTATTTCCATATTTCCGATCCCGTCGCACATGCCAGCATTAATTTTCAGGGATCATTTTTTAAATTCGATCTCCGAATTCATAGTAATCAGCGGGGGACATGTCAGCGATATCCAGATCGGATACGTTATTTTATTTTCGATGAAACATTAATGCGATAGATTTCCACTAATGGGCATTACTGAAACGTGATTTAATTAAACGCAGGTGTTAACAGCGGCGAGCTAAAAATCTCAAGTTATCGGCGTAGTTGTATTAGCCCCAGATTTATTGATACTGTTACGACGTCATAAAACGTACCAGCAAGGGCAGCGCGCCGATAGATTTGATGCCGAAGGGGCGGCCTTAAACGAATTTACTTAAAAGAATGCTGAGTAATAAAGATGGGATTTAATTAAAGTCTTATTTCATTAAGGCCTTCAAGAACTAATACGGCGTGAAAGCATTAAATTAATTAAGTGAGATTGTAAGGCGAGTGGAAGTTTGGGCAGTATTGTAGTTGGCAGCGCACGGTTTCCAGAAGCACGTAGCCGGTATTGTACCTTAGCTTAATATGGAATATAGAATGCAAGCAGTGCACAGCGCAACGCCGGTTCAATACTAAATGAATCAAACGCAAAGCCTTATGGATGCTCGCGCCCGATGTGATTATAACTAGCTGTTATATAGGTGAGGCCAGCAGTGCCTTGGATTTAAACATACTCCGTATTACTACAAAAGTTTTACGCACAGTGTTTAACAGTACAAATTGCGCAGTAAACCATAGTTTAAAGCGTGTTTAAATCTTTTGTGGTAAGGCAGACTCTGTTTTATGATTGTGTTACCCGGATGCGTGTATGATCGTTTTTAAAGCAATATGCAAGATGATTCGGTAAAAAACAACAATATTCTAACTTGTCCGTTAGTTAGATTATTAATAAATATGGGACGCGTATTTTTTCTTTTGTCAATCAAACAATAAATGACAAGGATAAACCTTGACAAAGTTTGGAAATCGGTTCGTGACGTCACTAGTGCGACGTAGTCTGCACATTTGGAGTGCACTCGTGACGTCACGCGGAACTTAACGGCTATATCTTCGTCAATTTTCGTTTAATTGACAAAAGAAAAAATACGTGTCTAATTGTTTTTGACCGACGAACCACCGGAGGAGGTATACAATTCAACGCCTATAATCTATATATATATATATATATATTTTTTTATGTATAACCACGCAAAACCTTTTTTCATAGTAGTCCGATTTCAATCTTTTTTTTATTGGAAAGAGTATACTTCGAAATTGGTCCCATTTAAATTTCATCGAAATTGGCTGAGCCATTTATGATAAATCAACAAAAGTGTGAAAAATGTTACATCGATCCGTGCATAATATTTGCGTTCTAGCGATGCGCCCCGGCTTCGCACAGGTGTAATATACATATAAACATACATGGGGACAGACAGCGGAAAACGACTTTGTTTAATACTATGTAATGATTCTGTGCACGGGTGAAGTCGGTCATGCTATTTTTTGCAAAAAATAATTATTCCAGTTAAAGTAATTAGATATCACACTATCATTACATAAAAAAATCCAAGTACGTGTTAAGATAGGATCTTAACTGCTGCAGCGAATAATACATTAGAGTACATTTTGCACCAGCTAAACTCGTATATTTTTTAAATTTATATTTGTATTTTTACAGCGAATTGTTCAATTTAACGTTGACATAATGTAGTAGTTACACGCGTAGCCTCGCGAGTATTTAAGCAAAGCCCCCAGAGTACAACCGACGTCACTTTGTTCGTGATCTGATATCCACAATTCTCGTTTCAGGATTTTTACAAATTATAATAGCAGTTCGGCCGAACACTGTTCGTGTTCATTGTCAAACCCGCTGAATCGTGAATTCGTGTCCATCGAAGACACGGCTATGAATAAAATTCGGTTTGAATAAAAGTAACACGGTAACCGATGTTTTTGGCGTTCGAGGTTTTTCAATAGCTTTTTTCATGTATAAAATAGGGTTGCGTTTGATCAAATACTATCTGAATGCGTTCTAGAATATCGATCACTAGTAGCGATCATAGCGTAGTTTTGACCAGGTGTTTCTTAGCGATCACTAAAGTTAAGCAACATTTGGCACGGTTCGGTTTTTTTTCGGTTTCGGTCTGTCTTCGGATGGGTTACCGCGGGTGGTGCAACTAAGCGCTGCCGTGGCTCGAATGAGACGTTACATTATGGGTCTCAGTTGTTTTAACCAGCTTAAAAACTCTGAAACCAAGGTCCCTATACGAATTTATTTTACATTATCTATTACTCAAAATAAGCATAATAAATATCATGATGTGTGATCTGATTTAAAAATTCGGATCTTTTCAATAGCAAAATAAACTTTGGCACACAAATATGGCTACAATAGAGTTGCTCCAGAACACCCATTCCCCGAAATAAGACGCAAAAATATTATGATGTGGTGTTTTTATTAGAAATTCGGTTTTCAACAAACCGATCTAGCAAGTCTGGCTAGCAAATAATGCTTTGATAGAAGTTTGCTTGCGCTGCAAATGCAAGAAAGTTTTCATCTTATTAAGATTAGAAGTTTAAAGTAGCTACTTGGATGATCGGATTCTGACCAAAGAATAGTGTTTTTTGTAGATTTAAGGGGGCAATCTGTTTTCTGTTTCTTATACCTACTAGGTAAATGCGTGGTCAAAATGGTGTTTGTCAGCGATCACCGAAATTAAGCAATGCCGCACGGCCAATTTGGATGGGTGATCGCGGGTAGCATTTTCCAACTGAGCGCTACCGTGGCTCCGATGACACGTTAAAAAGTAGGTCCTGGTTGTTTTTCCCGTTTTGTCTTATCAGAGGCCTTCAGGCGGCCTAAAAACTTTGACACGAGGGCTAGCCACCCGGCCTACACGAACTTACTTAATTAATGCGTGGTTCGTCCTAGACTCTACCTGATGTTGTAGACTCTAGGACATATTACGCTTGCCTAGAAGGTTCCTACTCTTGTTTTGATGACGTCTCGGTACATTACAATCGATAGGAAATATTACAAGACTAAGAATGTGGTTTCACAACGCTTGTTAATAAAAGCTTTCTCAGCAATATTTGTAATGTCCGGAAAATAAATCGATCGAATTATATTTTTCTTTTCGTAATACCACAGTAAAACATACAGTAAAATAACTTCATACAAACGTGCCGCTCTCGGTTTGAATGTGTGCGTGCGCGCCGCGCGCCGTTTCGGCGGCACACGATTTCACGCACACGCTAGCATAATATATGGGGGAATAAGGTGGCGGTAGTACGGGCTGCGTAGCGCGACTGTGAGCACGTGCGTACGTTACATGACCGCTCGCGTTCGTCAACTCTCGCCAGCCACTTACCATAATATTAATTATTACTAGTATCATGACTTCAAAAAGGGGAAAAAATATTGTAATGTTTTCGGGTGCCTCAATAACGATTTCGTAAACCCGGACTTATCATTCTTCATAGTTCCTACTGAACCAGAAATGTAAGTACCTGGTAGTACTTATACTTAATCTTATATTATTAGAAAATGTGGTATTGTAAAGTTTATTTCACAGTTTATTTGCTTTATTAAGAGCATAGCCGAGTCGCATTTTTCCATATAAAAGTATTCCCAAATTTACTTCCTGAATATATTTAGAGCTAAAGTTTATTTTAAGAAGTCTAGTTTTACTATAAAACAGAGCTTTTTATTGCATAAATTTAGATCAAGTGCTGCTTGTTCCAAAATATTAACTAAAAGTGACAACCCTGGGGATCAACGCAAGAGTAGGCTAATAACTCGGCGGGCGGCCTTAGATAACCTACTGTTATGTATTTACTGTGGTAATACACACTACATTTGGCCACCATCCCGCCTGATGGAAAGCGAAGTTGTAGCCGATAATGGAGCATGTAGACCTAGAAGATACCTATTCACTCTTGACTTGAAGACATCCAAATTGTAATTTCAGGAAACAATGACGGCGGCAGGGCATTTCAATCCCTTGCGGTCCGCATTATGAAGGAAGAAGCGAATCGCTTAGTACGAGCAGGTGATACGTCGACTATGTAGGGATGGTATATAAAAATTAAGGCAAACTATGATGGTGTTCTTATAACATTAATTCAGTTATCCAAGAATATGAAACTTCAGATCGGTAGGTAATATAAGCAGGGAAACTTAAAGCAATAATTTATAATAAAGTCGCCCTCTATAACTATAAATTAACAGGCAGATACGTGGGATCCGAAAGTGAATATATAACCAAAGTTGGGACTAGTTGCGGGACTTTTGTAAATGTGAATAAGTATTAGTGGTGTTGCGTACTTTGTGGAATAAATCCCGCACGCCGCCCCATCTGGTAGCGCGCGTGAAACTTAAATTGGTCACAATTTAAGCCGCTACGATTTATACTTTATGAATAAAATAAGCAATGTGCTCAATTCGAACAATAATGAAAGCTGTGTTATTTTAATTCAAATTTTATTTTATTCTCTACTAGCGACACGCCACGTCTTTGCACAGGTGTATTATACATACCTTCCTCCTGAATCACTCAATCTATTAAAAAAAACCGCATCAAAATCCGTTGCATAGTTTTAAAGATATAAGCATACATGGGGACAGACAGCGGGAAGCGACTTTGTTTTATACTATGTAGTGATTTGCATGTTAATGGATAGCAACTAAGTAAATACTGAAAAGTTGTTAAAAGGACATGTCCACAAAATGTATGGAGGCTGGTATAATAATAATCAAAAATTCTAACCACAACACTCGTTACATTTCGAGAAAGTTCATATTTTTCTGAGTCTTTTACATCAGTTAAAACCAAAAAAGAGCACTCCGTTTTTTTTCATTAATTTTTTAAGTAACCTCCAAATTGTTGAATAGAAGCATTTTTACCAATCAGAGACAGTTTTTAAGTGTTTATTTGTCACATTGTACCTACTAACTGGTCACACTGGTCGGTTATAAATTTAATTTTAGCAAAATAAAGAAATGAATGTGGAAGAATCAGCTACGAATGCAAGTAAAATAACGATTGAAGCACTCTATTATTGCTAAACTAGAAAAAAATACATAGCTGTATTATTGTTTTACATACAAATTATTTTTCACATTTAAAAAAATGTAGGTATGAAAAATCTAAATTAAATATTTTTAAGAAGTCCATAAATCAAGCTTTCAAATTATGTATATATCATCTTGGTTCGATTTTTCTCTGAATAATATACCACTTGTGGACGTCACCTTTCCTGAGGTTTTAAAAGTTCTTTCTTTTTCCCCAGAAGAACACTTATTGTAATAAAAATAATAAAAAAACAGATGCCACATCTGCAATTGATTTCCTATTCCTTTTTTTGTAGTAGTAACACAAACAAGTAGTTTTATTATATTTTGCCGTAGCAAAGAAACAGGAACATCTATAAATAAGTTAAGACGAAGAAGTTATATAATTATACAGTAAAAGAAATAAAATATACCTAAAAATGTGTTCATGAAAACCAACTTATGGAAGGAGAGGATTTTCGTAACCGTCTCGTTGTTTGTTTGTTAGTTCGGTAAAACTTTTTAGAACAATCCATTAACGCACTAGGTATATAACTTTCCGATGAGTTAGAAACTACGTATTTTAAAGTTAGTATATAAACGACCATTTCAGTAATTAGCAGTCAAATTCATTTTAATACTATATGTAGTAGATAATATAAAATAATTAATATATTAGAGTTGTACAGTGACAGTGAACGAAGACAGTGAAGTATTTACTTCTCTATCGTGACAGTACACGCTCGAAAACAATGAAAAACTTTGTATAGATATTTATATCACAGTAAAATTAGGTATTTATTTTAAATATCATCATAATACCAATTCATTATGACCAATAGAAATGTAGATTGAAGAAACAGTGTTACGTAAATGACTTATAGAAACATATTCCCATTAAAACAATAGTATAATTATCAATAAAATATTAGTATATATTACAAAGGAATTCCAGTTATATCTAAGCACCATTTATTTATATTTTCTCTAAAATTATATGCTATACGACTATAGTGTGAGAAAACGTACACATAACATTGATTCTGTCATATATTTAGCTCGAGATAACGTATCTATTTTTGAAACAGTTCGGTCCCATCTGTGATGGAGCTTCCAGAACAAAATGACGCAATAATCGGACACATTTCATTTACATATACACGTCACGCATTTTGTCGCCAACTCGACGAAATCACGTAAATAGTGTGTTGGAGAGACATTCTCACGGGTTAGCTTCAGTAATAACGTTAACATTATGCGGTGTATTTGTTTGTTCAATGCGAGCATTTTATATAAGAAAAAAGATTGAAACCTTTTGTTTTTCATCTCAGGTTTCACATCGGCATGCAGACGTTACAGTTATTATAATCAGTTTATTAACTTCAAATAAAATTCCGGTCTTAATTGACTATTCCATGAAACTATCCTCACTACGAACTACATATGCAACACGAAACCACCATGTCAATCTAGTAAGCAATACATGCGCATACTCCCACATACTTCTTATGTTATATTATGCACCAATATAGTTTGTATACTTATATTAACAAGCAATAAAATATGATTTCTCTATCAACTACATAATACTGCACACATGCATAATACAAAAATCTATGTTCACATAGATAACACACGTCAAAAGGCGTCAAAGAGCCTCAATAAATGGCACTTGTTTGTACAATTTTCGGAAACGACACGTTCCGTTTCGATAAAACAATTCGCTTTACGTATACGATGATTAGCAGTTAAAAGCCAACGAAAATAATGCGAGATTATTCGTTAATGAAATTCAAAAAAACGAAGTCGAGTTAGTGAATGGGAACGGTGTCTGTTAAGCGCATGAACATGAAACGCCAATGAAACGCCGCAGGGCGCGGGACGATGCATCGGAGGCTCGCAACCGCAACGGACCGATATGTGGGACACACAGGAACGAGCGGGACTAGTGGCGTCAGTCGAAGTGGTGCGACTTGGTGAGTTGTTTGACGAAGGTGCCGCAGCACCAGGTGGAGGAGCGGGCGGAGCGCGCGGGCGGCGCGGGCCGCGGCGGCGCCAGCAGCGGGGCCAGGCTGGGGTGCGAGCCGCTGCGGCGCTCGCGCGCGCCCGCCGCCGCCGCGCGCAGGCGCCGCTCCTCGCCCGCGCCCGCGCCCGTCGACCACAGGTTGGGGTTGGAGCGGTTGAGCTCGGGCCGGCGGTCGAGCAGGCGCGGCCGCGGGTACAGCCGCGCGTCCGCCGCCGACGAGCTCTTGTTACGCCTCACCTTGCCCGCCGCGCCGCACCCGAGCGCGAGCTCGGGCGTGCCGCCGCGCCCCGACCGCCCCGAGTTAGTAGCCTCATACTGTACTTTACCGAGAGCATAGTGTGCGCAGTCCGCTGCAGGTGCGACATAAAGGCGGCCGCATGTAACAAAATAGAAACATTCAAACGTGTCCGGGTCGGCGGCGCGGCGCTCGCCTCCGTCCGGCTCGCGACCTCTGTTAGTCACATTGAACTTTCTCCACGATTCTGTTATCACAAGTGCAGTGTTTGCGTTGCTCGTTTACGTACAATGCAAAGTTCGAGAGATTCTTCGTCGTATCTGAACATTAACCCACTTGCCGTATCCAAATAAATAACAACGATAACACGCTACGAAATGACTAGCTACTTTGTACTGTAAGCTAATCGACAATAAATAAACTACCGTCACTTTAACGGATAATGATTCAGATCTACGAGAAAACAAATAAATGAATATTGAGATTACATATTAAAGCATGCTGAATTCATGCATTAGAGAGCCATTAAATATCGATAATTACAGTATGCGAGTAGATATAGAATATTAATATACGAGCGGTGCATATAATACACGTAATGGTACACGTGGTGCGTATTATAGTACACCGAGAACAGATTATAAAGCGCTACATGTATATGACTAGCGGAAAATTTGGTTTGTTGATGTGAATACAGATCTGTCATTCTAAGAACCAACTGATTATACGGTTTCTTGACTTTGCGTGTCTTCTCCGTGTAGACTCGAATAACTCCAGCGGTATATTGGGTACTGCGATAAATATACGCGTGTTAGTGAATATTTGTTAATCGGGACATTCCAACTCAATAGTGCTTGCAATACGGTACACAAGGCTAAAGACGCAACCAATAAATTGTACAGCTTTTGACCCAGAGGAATAATAACTCGTCATAATTAGAGATCTTATCGGGTGTTGCAGTTACGCTCGACAATGTAAAACTTCCGGAGCGAGCGAAGCGGATTCTGTACGCTTTGATAACTTTTGACCTCGAAAGCGTAATATAAACAAACTAATGTTTCACCTAGAAAGGAATTTGATTTATTTCTTGTTTTATAGACCGCTTCGATCGCATCGGAGAAAGCGTCCATAATAAGTTGCTCTACATTCGCTTCATATTTACATAGCAAGCTGTATAATATTTCATAAAAGTATGACACATTAACGGATATTATCTTATTGTCACTTACGGGTTTTTCAGCAATTACTTATTTTGCGAGCTGCCGATATTGTGAAAGTTGTATACGCTGTGACTAGTTGACTACCGTAAATATTCACCAACACCAGGACGTTCAAAATCCGTGTTCATAGCGTATGCACCGCAACATCGGGAACTTGTCATACCAACACATCGCGATAAAAAAAACCCCGTAAGTGATAAATAAAAAACATAAAATATTGCTTTTTACAAATTATTACGTCAATCCCTTGCTGTTGAACACTGACCAAGTAAAAGCAAATATAGCTAAGAAATATCTCAATTGATAAAAAATCAGACAAGTGCGAGTCAGGCTCGCACACCGATGGTTCCGTACAAATCCAGATAATTTCACTAAAATGGGAAGTAAGTTGTTAAAATCTCTATACAATAATCATCAAAAAAAAAATTATTCACTTTTCTCGTCATCCATCGATAATTACACATTGTTCAAATAATTAAAACCCTGTTTTAGCATGTGCTAATGAACCTCTTTTATATGATACTTCACATGATACGATTTACTCACTTTGAATTTTGAACCCATATTTTGTGAATCTAGGCCCTATTTTTGTGACTTAAATAAAAAGTTTTCAGATTTATTCCTATAAGTGTACTGTACTGTACCAGCCTTTTTAATAGTCCACTGCAGGACGTAGGTCTACCCACGAAGGGTGATTGGGCCTTATCCACCACGCTAGTCCAGTGCGGGTTGGTGGATTCACATACGCCATCGAATTTCTTCTACGGACGCATGCAGGTTGCCTCACGATGTTTTCCTTCACCGAAAAGCCCGTGGTGCCGTACCGTGGTGGTCTAGTGGTAATGACACCCGCCTTACAATCGTGAGGTCGTGGGTTCAAATCCCGGTCCCGTACCAATGAATTCCTTGGAATTTATGTACGGAATTTCACCTATAAGTGTACTCTGAGACAATACTTCTCGCCAAATTTCATAGTTCTATGTCAACGGGAAGTAGACCCTGTAGGTTTTTATTTTTGTGAGTGTCGAAATATCTGTTTTTTTTTACGACATACGTTTATGGCTTTAACTTTTTTATACGATAACTGAGAAGTTTTTCTTTTATACAACAGCAAGATGCCATAGATATACGTATAAAGTTTAAATTTCAACTCGTCATCTTTTCGCGTTCCCGAGATAAAGAGTCTTGACATACAGACAGACGGACAGACGGACCGACGGACAGACGGACAACAAAGTGTTCCTATAAGGGTTCCGTTTTTTCGGTTTGAGGTACGGAACCCTAAAAATCGCACAAAAATATGTATATTCATATGACATAGTACTTCTTGGAAACAAGTAGGTATTAAAAAAAGCTTTTCAGGAAAGCAGTTTCTTGAAAGTATAAAAGAAGCCATTTAGAAAACCAGTTTCCAAAGCCTAACCCAAAAGCGGAGAGATCTAATGTCACTGATAGATACACAGACTCGCATATAAATAGGTAAATACTCTTCTGGGTGAGGATTAAAAATTGCGTATCTACATTTGATGAACAGTGTAATTTGGAATCTTCCAAAATAAAGAAAATACGCGAAACATTACGTGCGAGAAGACTTTATCATATTTGTGAATAATTTTGCTACACCTTAACGTTTTTAACAGTGGTGTATACAATCTATAAAATAGGTCTATAAAATTAACATATTAATTAAGAGTCATAGTCTCAAACAAAATGACATTTAAAAATGGACCTGCACCAGCATACGCACCATGACATAATTTTATAGACGTGTCAAAACAAGACAAAGTTGAGGTAAATATCTGTCACATTTTCACATGTTGATAAAATTATATCGTGATACGAATGTTAGCTGTGCCGAATTGGTGCTCAATTCCACTCGTGCTCACATTAAGTGTTTAAAACTTTGAATAAAAATTAGTATACTTTTTTATTTAGCGGATAAGTTTCTGGACCGTTTTTTGCAGCTGACTATGTCTCTCGCATTGTAACATCGACAGAGCTATACAATTAAATATGAAGCGAATACAGAACAACACCCATTGATATAATATAAAGACATCACAAAAGAAGTAAGTGTCTATGGCACTCACCAGAGCTGACGGCGTTCCGACACCGCGCCGAGGTGCAGTACGCCTCGATGACTTTGAGAATGAGCGCGTCTTCCTCGTAAGAGTTTGACTTGCGCTGGTGCGGCGCGTACGGGTGGGTGGGGCCTATGTTCTCGTCGGAGCCCACTGTGAAGGACTGCGGTCGCAGCGGCGGCGCTGGTCGCAAGCAGGTTATACTCCAACCTGCAAGGTGTACCTCAAAGTAGTACGCCGGCATAAAGGTACAACATCGATGTTGCACTTGGAGGATTTAGCTACGGGATAAGCCTTAAACGCGCTTACCCATCTGTCATGGTATAACCGTCCTGAATTTCAGGTGGAAATGACACATTAGCAATTTAATTGCACAAGTAAAATTGGAATATTATCAACTGGGCCGCACTGCCACTCAACAACACACTCCACAACACTCTAGAATGGGATCTCCTGGATGCGATCTAGATTCTTCAAAATGTTGCACCTTTATGTTACGCTTTGTAAAGCGAGCGGAACGGACCAAACAAGGGCTTCGTTTAGCTCGAAACGTTAAAATTAGGACAAGTCAACTCTTTTTCAGTGGCAGAACTAACAAGGCGTTTGGCTCCATATATTTTTGATAGACGCACCCAGTGAAAACGAGGATGAAATAAACGAAAACGATAATAATTTTTGACACTTTTAAAAGGACGCGCTTCATTCACTTGAATTGACGTGTGAATCTTTCAGTTAACAAACAATAAAAATTGTTGGATTCCGGAGTTGAATTCCACAAATATCCCTGTTGGAAAAGTACCAATACAAAATGACGCATACCTTTAGTACTGTAATTGGAGCCAGCAGAGTCGATGAAATCAACAGACGAGAATTTCTTTCCAATGGCGTGTTTAGTCGGTTTCCCCGGCGACTGGTCCAGCGAGTCACAAGAGTTCAGCAGCCAGCCCGCTGACTGATTCTTTTGTTTATTACTTTTTTGAGATTGCTGCGAGTGCTGTGTGTAACTTTGATGATTGTTGAATGAGTGTGATCTTTTATGGTTGGTAAGACCGGAAGATAAATCATAATTATTGCTGTCGCTCGTGGCCATCTGTCGGAAGACAAACCGTTCGTTACGCAACGAAACTCATAAATCAACACATACCCTTGAGAAAATTTGCTTTCAAGTAAGCAATTACAAATTGCGCAAGTCACTTCCATCAGTTTACAAATATTTGACAGCTTCGCTCCCGTTTAAACGTCTATAAAAGCTTCGCGAACGAGAATATAAAGCACGTTCGCGGCCTTGTTTAACTGTTTAACGAGATCTCTGATGGAAATTACTTGTCGGCTTTTAAACGGATACCACGATTTTAAAACAGAATACACATAGCCTACTCTTACTCATACCGATTCATATTATCTATGTTTCGTCACACTGGCATCAACATAGCGTGGTTCGTACACCCAGATCCGAATGGGTTTCAATTTACTTTTCTTTAGCAGGTTCATGGGAAGAAATATGATCAAGCCTCTCCATGCACTCTTTACATTTTGTTAGTGTAAGATAATGGAGTCTACTTGCGGTGACTTTTTAGTTAGTAGATGAATAAACACAGGCAAGGATGATCAAGTAAAGCACTGCAACACTGGGGTCACTCTAATGACGGTATTAATCTAATGGTTACAAAACTTCAAGGCAATTATTATCTTCAAACCAGTGATACACAAAACAGTATCTCTTTACAAAAGAATAATCCTTGCCTGAGTCGGTGACCACGGTAATCGGTAACTTTGCTTTCATCCACCAGTGCGCATACAAGTCCGAACGATACACCACGAAGCCGCTCTGGGCTTCCGCTAGACCCTTCTGCATCTTAGACAAGTCCTCGCTCCGAGCCCTCGTCTTGCGCACCTCCGAGTAATCGGCGTTCACGCTTTGTTTCTTGTCATTTCTGAGCACGTCGCGGTTGCGGGGAGTGTTTTGACGCGACTTCCTCTCTCCGCCCTTCCCTTCCGTCTCTCTGTATATACGCATGTGGTAATGTAGACTGGGCTTCGTGCGCTCTGTTATATTGAGCGTGCTCCACTGACACGCCTGGGGATGGCGAACATTTTTGGGAATCTCCAAATGCGTACTGGGTTTGCGATACACGCGCGGTGGCGGCTCCGGCTTCAACTTTATCTCGGGCACATATCGCTCGATATTCCTCCTGAGGGAAGTTCTTTTTATTTGTGGCGATGTGACTGGCGGAGCGGTAGTGAAAGTAGACGTCACGTTGGCGGCCGACATGTCCATGACATCGAGGCTAGTCTCGGAAGTGACGCTGGTGACACAAGAGGTTCGCGCTGTGGAGCCAAACGGCGACGTACACCTACACTGGTCTTCGAATCGTGCTGCTTCGATTTCCGACAGTGTCAGTTGCTTCCGAAGATCGTTAGTGAATTTGTCCTGCGATATGTGATCTGAAGCTCTTTTCTCTTGGCTGTCTGAATCGTTACCAGTATTGGCGGAACTGGAGTATTCGTGCATGTTTAATTCTGGTGACGCTAAGTTGCAACTGCCGACGACGCCCGAGTCCGATGATCTAGGACTGGGGCACAACGACCTGTTACAGCATTCACATTTTTTGTGTCCCGCTTGATTCTCCGACTGTGAACTCATTCGTTGCAATCGCCCATCATTGCTGCGGCTGTAACTATCTGACTCCATCATCATCGATCGAGCTATGGAACGCCGGCTGAGCCTCTTATCTGAGTTTAGCGAGTGCTTGCGAAAAGGTACGTCAGTGTTCAGGTTTACGTTGATTATCTTCATATCGTCGTCTGTATTACGGAACATTGGAGGCGGATCAATAATAATTGAATGAATAGGAGACCGAATATTTTGTCCCGGCGAAGGTGGATCCAAAGCTGACAAAACGTCGACCGTCAGAGGCGTCTCGCTCACTCTCTCGCCACTTTCACGGTTGTATTTCTCTTCCGTGGACTTCCACAATTTTGGTAGAGGATCACTTCTCGCGGTGGCGTTCGGAAAGCTTCGCCTAGTCGGTATAAAGTCAGCGTCGTCGTTCCCCAGGGTACCCATTTGCGTGTCCTGATCCATATTGACCAAATCTTCGCAAGCCATATAAGGCCTAACTTCAAAACTAGAATTTTCGGTGCTTTCGGAATGTAGAAAAAACGGATTGTCGATACCTCCTAAAGAAGGCTGCAACTGGATATTAGTGTCGATAGTTTTCACGTTATTATGCGTATATGGATTGTTCTGAAATATTTCCCGTGTGCAGTCGCCTTTGACGGGCAGTTGCGCGTCATTCAAATGCAAGTCTGTGTTGTTATCGTAGTACCTTACGTAGCCAAAGTTACTGCCCCAGCTGCTGCAAGACGAGGACAGTTCTCTGGGTCCGTCTATTGCGTTCTGTCGCATTACTTTGGAGCCGCTGATCGGCTCGGCGTCAGTACAACTGGAGCTGGTATACGATTCGGTCGTGTCACTTTCCTCTCTTTCGCTGTCACTATCAGAGCATTCAGTTTCGGTTCCTATGGTGCCATCGTTCTCTATCCTGAGCCGTATGAGATTCTTATGCCGTCGCATGACCGGCATCCCGGTGAGCTCAAAAGCCTTAGCCCAAGTGCGTTCGTGCAACAGTTTGCGTAGCATCTGTTTTGTTATGACTTTTTTCTTGACGAGTCTCGCAAAGTATTTAGTTAGTGAATAGTATGGTGATGCAGAAGGGTAGCTGGGTGGCGGCAGCGTCACGTGATAGAGGCTGCGGCGACTAGTGTTGATGCTAGACAACGCCCCTTCGGAAGGAGAGCGGGTCAGCTATGTAACAACATCAAATGTCTTAGGTTTAAGATCTTAATTCAGCGCCTAATTTTAGTACGATTATGACTCGCCAGAAATTGAATATCTTTAAATAGCGTTTGACTTTTTATAGATTTTTGGTTTTAGTTATATTGTTATTAATAAATAAAACTAATATTTCTATTTCGCTACTTTTTCACAAAAATATAACAAAAAACGGTCTGGCGAGTCAAAATAGCATGGAAATTGGGTGCTGAGGAAAGAAATTATGAAATATTTGCATCAGACATTACAACAATCAATATCTATACTGTAATCTTAGACCTTCTTACGAGGCACAAATAACGCATCTTTTTTTATTCCGTATAGGTTTCCGTAACTTTTTGAGTTCTGCACGTTTCCGAAGGTAAGTCGTCATTTAGCTCTAATTTGACCAGCGTGGTTAATTAAACTATAGGACCTATTAGACTACTTGATATGCTTTATTTCTGGTGATAACTCTAACACGAGTAGAAGGCGGTCTTAGTAATAGTGTATGCTTATTGACTGATATGTTAATCCATTATGACTCAACAATTTTTTGTAAAGAAACAACTGACACAAAAGTCATTCTCGGTAAAATAGAAATATTTGGACGTTATCTTTGTGATAAACATTTCAAAAATCTGAAGCGAACGCAGGATTCGAACCTGCCCCTTCGGATCACTAGCCCGACGCTCTAACCAACTGAGCCAGGCCGCCTCCTACGCAAGCGTCAAATCTTTGAAGTGCTTATATTACACCAACTTATAGCGTTGAGTATAGCTCTTTGAGATAAAATCTAGTGTGGAAAGCACTCAAAATAAAATCATAACATATTTGGACGTCTTATATGTTTTATTATTTTGCTACAATAAAATTTATCACAAAGTTATTATGGTCCACAAACGCAATATAGATTTTTTTTTCAGACTTTTAAATCATTTATAGACCATTTATAAGATTGTTAGTTTACAGAATTAAAATATAGTAACTATCTACTTTAAAAATGCTTCGATAATTGTTGTGTCTCTTAATGTATGATGAAAGTATGCGTACGATACTTGTACCAAGTCTAAAAGGTCTAAGAGTACCTACGGTCGGATTTTTCAGTACTAACTTAATACTCACATGAGGTAAAGACTGCGGCTGCCCAGGCTCATGAGTGGGGCTGCTGATATTGGAGTGTTTTTGCAACAAACTGACCCAGTTGTCGGCCTCTGCCCTAGTTTGACAGACGGCTACAATAGTGTCTATCATCGGACCACTGATCTCAAATGCATTCTTTCTCGTCTCCGTGTCGTCTAGCTTGCAGACCGTTATGCCGGTTAGTGGAAGACAGCCCTAAAAGAAAAATATTCGTTGTAGTGTTTTTGAAAGTTTGGCTGGTCGTTAACAGCCTAGAACAGAGAAAGTTGAAATTCCTTGCAAGAGGCCTTTACCCGCGAAAGGTTTATTATAATAATTATAACTAGTATCACGTCTGTTTAATTGAATTATCTGCTTTGTTATTAGAGAGTCAAACGATAATATTTATTTGTTTAAAAAAAAGTCTTGGCGTCAGATTTCGAACATTGTTGCCGATTGACTTCTTTCTTACATCCATGGATCTATAATATGGTGGATGTGTCTAATGGTGGGCAGTATGGCAATAATGTAAAACTAAAAAAATGTGTGGTGTTTTATTAACTGTTTGATTACGAAACGCATTGAATTAAGTTGTTTTTTCTCCCTATTATGGTACACTGCCAGTTATTAACGCAAAGCCCCGTACAAAAAAGAACATGTCCTTTCCTCCCTTTTTGAGAGGAATACGCCTCCAATCGCCGACGACAAAAATAAACAAAAATATATTTAACCTGTTCACCAAGTTTCGTCAAGATCCATTAAACACTGTGACCTGTAGAAGAGAACTAACATCTGATCAAATGTTGCCTCGCCAAGAAAATCTCGAAACTGAGATGCTTCGCTCGCTCAGTCAAGAAGATTTTCTTTATAGCTATTGTCACTTGTATGTCTCAGAGTCATAACTACTTACATGTCATGTTACAAGTTTTATTCACGAAGTCGTGAAGTCTGTGCAGATAATAAAATGCAAACTCGATTTAAATATTGACTCTGGCAGAGAGACCGAGTATACCAAATCACACAAGCCTTTGGCTTTATCTCTTCCACCTTCTTGATAATATATTAGCAATTTAGAAAATTAATGAGCTCTCTGACCTTATTTGTAGTTAAAAATACATCGCCTGCCGTTATAACTCATGCATCACTATTTATGGCTTGAGAAATTTTAGGCCAGCCATACATGGACTAGTTACAGCATTAAGTAGAAGAAAAGGCATTGATTGCCAAGTTTCTATTGGTACGTAATACGCTAGCAGACTTCGCCTGTCGCTACTTATCTATCCATCCATCAGCCGTAAGAGGTTCACAGCTGAACATAGGCCTCCTCTATAGATTTCCAATAAGGCTGGTTGAAAGCCGGTATCGACAGTCCACCCAGTTGGTGGACGTCCTACACTGCGCTTGCTGGTCCGTGGTCTTTACTCGGAGTGTTCGCGAACCCATCGGCCATCCGTTCTCCGAACTATGTGCCCTGCCCACTGCCATCCGCTGGGCTATATCGCGAACTTTGGTTCGTGTACGGATTTTCTCATTTCTGATTCGAACTCACGTTGGGCTTTCTTTTTTTAACTCTATAGTCAGAATGGCTCGTCAATACAACGATTTACTAAAACAACACTCCCAATTGGACATATTTCATTCCAACTTTAATGCTTTACCTAGTTTCATAGACAAATAAATTCATTCATTCATTCATAAATTCATTCATTCATTCTTATAAAAAAACTGTAAAAGATATCCTCCATTTCAATCGTAAACGGGATTGTTCTGACGCCACAAATACGCTACGCCTGAGTTATTCAGTTCAGTGAATTTTCTATTTTACTTATTTTACTATACACTTTTTGTTTCCTTGTTTTGATCAATAGACTTTAGATGTTTAGATAATTTCAGTGCGGATTTGTAAGTACCCCTCTGAGAGCTCGCTACAGAAGGATACTTTCAAAGTATTCGTCAAGTTTAATTTTTAGTTTTCCTAAAAAAGTTCCTTTAGTTGTAAAATTTTGCTACTAAGTTTAGAATAAGGATTCGATTGTTATCTGTTTTGTGTATCAAATAAATAAAATAAAAATAAAATAAATAAAAAAATATCTTGAGCTTATTCCTGAGGGCCCCAATTATAGACCACGTTTTAGTTCCATGTCATCATCTGGGGTAACACACACCTGTCGAAAACTCTCGTCTAGAGACACTAAGGTATATCGGATAAAAGACGTCACGAACGCTGCCCAGCCGAGTAGGATTCGGTGATTGACCTTTTTCTTGAAGTTATACTTACCTAGCTGGACTACTTACGTAGCTCTTTTTATAACGGAAAGTAGCACATGATACTTTGTAGATTTGTTCAAGAGAGTTCGCCTAGTGATACCTACTTATGATTTTAGCTTGCAAATGGTTCGAAAGAAAGATCTTGCAAATATTTCACATATCTCAAAAATGAACGCCGCGACCCGCTTGCTAACGGATAGTAGAAGCAAAGCAGACGGAAAGAGTACAAGATATCTGTCCTGATGGGAAGGTCCAACAGCCACGCTGCCTATGTGTAACACGTCATCCGAAGCTGCGGGCTGCACCCGTCATTATATGTAGATCATTAAATAGATCGAACGGTGGCAAATAATACCTGTAGATTTTTCCAAGATATCTAGTCTATTGATTTGTACGATTTTATGCTGCAATAACTACACATACCTCATAAACGAAAGCCAAGACCTGGGGCTTTATTGTGTAGGCGCTCTGACTTTCGGCTTCGCTTTTTCTCCTGGTCGCGCCAGTTACTCACGCCACGAGAGCGAGCGGGAGGAAAAGCGAAGACGAACGTCAGAGCGCTTACATAATAAGGCCCCTGCTTACTGACGGATAGTACCTAGAAGCAAAGCCGGCGAGAAGAGCACAAGATATCTGTCCTGCTGGGATGGTCATATAGCTACGCTTATCTTAAGTAAAACATCACACAAAACCGTCATCACTTGTAGCTCTATATAACGAAGGATAGCACATCTCCAAGATTTATTGTCTCTTGTTACTTACTGAACCTTCATAAATATCATAAACGTACCTCATAAACGAAAGCCGAAACTCTTTTGCTGACGGAAAGTAGAAGTAGCGCCGACGGGAAGAGTACTAGATATCTGTCCTGATGGGAAGGTCCTACAGCGACGCTGCCCATGTGTAATACGTCGCCCAAAGCGGCTAGTTCCCCGCCCGGCCAGCCGCGGACTTCGCCCGTCACTACTTGGAGCTCGAGCTCTTTCTGACGGCGGAGGGCAGCACACCCACTCTGTACACGGAATAGCACATAATTATGTAGGTGTCGTGAGCGTAGCTAGGAGGAAAAGGAAGAGGATTTTGGGTAAGAGTGGGCAGGGTCCACCCTAAAAAATTCTTTGCCCAACCATCAGACCAAATAAAAAAATCAAGACAGAACGTCGTGCGTGAACAGACAAGTGAAGTCGGTTTTGTGTACATGTGGTGAGAGCGTCGGTGTTGCGCCATAGTTTAACTGACGTAGTTTCGTAGTAGGTACGTGTATGTGTGTGTAATTGTGTCTGTACACGGTGAGGCGTAGTTTTGCCGGCCTCAATTGTTTGTTCACAACATTATGTCTTGATGAGTGACATGAGTCTAGGTATAATAAATAATTATTTTTCGCAAAAAATGACTAAACCGACTTCCATCATGTCATGTCGAATCGATGTATACAATTTTTCGCAGATATTGATTTTTCAAAAACGGCTCAGCCGATTTTGTTAAAATTTAAATAAAGGAAGTAAGTTCGTATAGGCCGGGTGGCTAGCCCTGGTGTCAGAGTTTTTAGGCCGCCTGAAGGCCTCTGACATGGCTAAACGGTTAAAACAACCGGGACCTACAATTTAATTAACGTGTCATCCGAGCCACGGTAGCGCTCAGTTGGAAAATGCCACCCGCGGTCACCCATCCAACTACTGACCGTGCGGAACATTGCATAATTTCGGTGATTTTCTTAATTTTAAAAATTTTAATGGGACCATATCAAGAGTATACCCTTTAGAACTAAAAAAAAATGTTAAGCAAATTAGATGTTGATTCGGTTCACAATTGGCGAAAATATCGATGAACATACACAAAAAAATTATATAGCCAAACATAGAACCTCCTCCTTTTTGGAAGTCGGTTAAAATTGTTCATAAAGAGGAGGATAAATATGTGTAAATTTGTAATTTGCTAATAAATGAGAATGAGTATAATATACCCCGTCTGTAAATCCATACATTATGCAAAGCGACCGCTGCGCGCTGTATGTAAGAATAACCACATTGCAATTGATTTATTACAAACAGTCCCTGCAATTTCACCGCGGCTGTGAATCTTACGAACACCTATATATTTTCCGGAATAACAATCATCACTGGCTGTCGCGTCGTTTTGACGGGAAACTCATTAGTTATTTACAGACACAGATTGAGCGCACATGGCTCTCCAAATTCAATAAAAGCTTTACGACAAAATACCGTCACCATTATTCCAAATAGAAAGCACATCGAATCGTAAAATTGACATGAATAGAGATTTGGATGTGTTCATTTGTGAAGATGAATGTTGAAAAAATATCTAAATATTTTCTTGGCACTAAGAAAGAGGCCTGTACCCAGCAGTGGGATAAAGAAGGCTGTTTTTTTAGTGGAGAATCAGTATTTATAGTTTGGAAGTGCTGAGCATATAATTATTTATCGCGTAAAATGGCATGACCGACTTCAACCGTGTACAATGTCGCGAATAGTACGCAAGGATCGATTTATCAAAAATGGCTGAGCCGATTTCGATAAAATGTAAATGGGACCAACTTCGAAGTATACTCTTTCCAATAAAAAAATAATTATTGAAATCGGACAACTACGAAAAAAGTTATGCGTTAGACATAAAATATATACATATATATAATACGCGTCGAATTGAGTACCTCCTCCATTTCGTCGGTCAAAAACCATTCACATCTTAAATGAAAAAGTTTTTAATGATGGCTTTAAACGAGTGTTTGAAATAAAGTACTTACTTTGCCAGTACTAAATTCATGACTATCTAAGTATAAATAGATGAACAGATCACTATTCTGTGAATTTTATGCTATAAAGCTGTGTCATATCTATGTGCTATTTTTAGCTTTTTCATCTTTCCCAAATACGAATATTTAGTAAAAATCTATTATATGGAGTGTTTTTCTAGAGCTGCTAGCTTAGCATACAACCACGAAGAGGTTTTTAAATGAGTGAAAAAGTGACAGATATATACTTCACCATAACTCAGTCACGTTCTGACAGATCAATAAAATTATTTAGTGATACATATACCAGCCAAGTTTGATATTTTCTCGAATTTCATTGTATTCATCATTATGACAAACTTTTACTATAATAATTTGATACAAAAAGTTAATTAACTTCCGACCAAAGAAATTATTTTTCGCATGTCCATGGTTGATCCCATAGTAAAAGCCAGTCATAGTGATGAGAACATGTAGAACATTTCTGTTGTCTGAGAAACACCCAGTATCGTGTTGCAGGCTATAGGCCGCGCCACACATGTAGGATGTGAAATTAACTACAAGCTGTGTAAAATCCAATCTTAAATGAAGCTTACATAAAGCCGCTCGTTGATTGGCTGTTGCGCAGCTTGTAAGCTAACTTCACGTCCGCCAAATTGTGTAGCGCGGCCTATACCTTTGATATAGTTTAAGTTAGTGAGTTTAGTGACATGATACTCACAGCAATATCCTTATAAACTACGCTGGCTCTGTGAGTGTCTCCCCTGTCAGGATGTGCTTCATGCACATGCCTAGCCAGCTCCTGCAGCATGGCAGGGTACTTCCCGAGCCGGCGGAAAGGCTTCGACAGCCCTGCAGTGAGGACCAGCACTCCGGGTGTCACAGCGCCAGCACTTTCCATCCATGTGTTTAACTCCTCTCTGGAAAATTTATCATTTATGTTTTAGACCTTTTGAGCTAATATCTGTAGTCATAATCGTGCAAGAAAACGTGTCCAACCCCAAACCCTGCCAAGCTACGTAGTGGGCAGACTTTTTAGTTAGTCGTAAGGCGATTGCAAGCCGACTACAACGCCGCGAGATGTCAAAGTACTCGAATACAAGCACTAATTAGGTGAGATAACGTCGAAATTCGAGAAAACGGGTCATTATGAATTATTTAGTGTCAATAACTAAGGCGGTATTTAGGACGGCGCTCTGTAACTTTTTTACTTCTTTCACTTAGGGACTGTGGATCTGTAAATATTTACTCAAAGTTTAGACCCTATTATAGGATTTATGATTTTTGTATTAAAACACAATCTTCCTGGCTTAGTTGGCAAACCTAAGTTAAAGTGTCTCAAGCTTTCTTAGCTTCAAAATGCAGCTAAAGTCTCAAGAGCTTACTGGAATAAAGATTAACTAAATACTTGACCAAACAAAACTTCAGTTAATTTCAACTGTTGTCAATTTGTAAGTGGTCTAACCAGATAGAATTTAAATGCTGAATTTGGAACATATTGGTCAGGACAAGTTTTTTCCACTGAAAATGACTATGTTTTAAAGTTATTTAATATTAGTTATAGTCTCAGTTAAGTGATGAATAAATAATGAACCAAAATGGCATGCTACCTCCATATAATTACAAATTCTTTAAGGAACTGTTAACAACATGGTTTGATACTTTCTCTCATTAAAACTGAATAAGTACTTTTCAGTGCCTCAAGTCGAAAGTTTTCGACCAGTGTGTGTTGCCAGTGATGATTTATGGAACAGAAACGTGGTCTCTCACTATGGGCCTTATTAGTAAGCTCCAAGTAGCCCAACGAGCCATGGAGAGGGCTATGCTCGGAGTTTCTCTGCGAGATCGAATCAGGAATGAGGAGATCCGTAGAAGAACCAAGGTTACCGACATAGCCCAGCGGATTGGCAAGTTGAAGTGGCAATGGGCTGGGCACATAGCGCGGAGAACTGATGACCGATGGGGTCGAAAAGTTCTCGAGTGGAGACCACGTACCGGCAAGCGCAGCGTAGGACGTCCACCCACAAGGTGGACGGATGACCTTATTAGGACCGCAGGATCGCGCTGGATGCAAACCGCTATCAACCAGTCTTATTGGAAATCATTAGGGGAGGCCTATGTCCAGCAGTGGACATCCTATGGCTGAAATGATGATGAATGATGATGAAGTACTTTTGAGTTTGTAAACAATTAGTTGAAAAACCAAGTATGTAGTTACATTTTTTTTATACAAAATACCACTTACTTGTACTTATCAAGGATGCATACTGCCTTGGGATGGCCAGCACAGTATGTTTGATGCACAGCCTTAATTTTAGGGGCCCATTGCAGGAACAGGCCACCAACCCTCTGGTCGGGGCCAGTTTTTGTTGCACACTCCTCGAGTAATGCTAGGAACTGTTCATGGGTCTGTAGCACCTCATTTATGTTTCCTGTCAGCTGCCTGAATTCATCTTTTGTGAGCCTGGAAAATAGAAAATAGTTTTCTTCAGTTTTAGTTTTTACAATCATTATCAGCCTTAGGACGTCCACTGCTGGACATAGGCCTTGCCTATATGCCAATAAGCCCGGTTGGAAGCACTTTGCAACCAGCATATTCCTGTGGTCTTAATTCATTGGTCCACCTACTGGGTGGACAATTGGACAACCTATACTGAGTTGGTGGGCTTGTTTCAATCATTATAACATAGTAAAAAAAGCCAATTTCATATTTTAATACTTGTGAATGATACTTGTGTAGTCCTGTGACTACAGGGTCAAAATTTAATTGATTTCAGGGTGATAATAAGCCCGATTTCAGAGGCGCCATCGTAATTATAATAGCTAAATAGCATTGTCCTGTTTCTTTTTCACTTTAGGCATTCAATAGAGAGAACGTTTTTTACGTTGCTATTAAATTTACGCTGGTGCCTCTATTATCAGGCCTAATGGCAATGCCGATGGCATTATCACCCTGACACCGATAAAATTTTGACATTCCTAGTGTTTCCCCTGTAGTCTATATGATCCTAAAACATTTGATCCAACACCACAATCTTTACCTATAAGATGATAAATGATCAATTGTTAATGTTCTTGGTACAGGGGAAAAAACCTTTTAGATGTAAGAAATTTTGGCAACAACAACTAGTTTGGTGACTCATTATATTATTATTTGACTACATAGAGGGGTTCTGCAGGCAAGACATTTTTGATATGTCTTATAAATTAATGAATGAAAAGATGACACATTCCGCCTGCGCTGAGCGTACAAGCAAGAGCACGGAATAAGTGATAGAGGCACAATCGGCCTAAGCAAGTTCTTCAGCTTGTTTCAGTTGTTAATTCAACAATGGTAATGGAAAAAAAGATAGTAAAAGAAATGTTGATTTATAGATGATAGTAATTTTATGAAAATGTCATAAGAAAATTATGACATTATCATGTAAAATTATTATCGTTTTACTACCTTTTTTTTTCAATTAAATATCTATAAACATGTTGTATTATACACACATCACATGGTATGAGAGTGAGACAATTTATTCAAATAATTATCTCTTGGCGAAAGGAGAAAACAATTTATTATTATAGAAAACAATTCTATGTATCAAAATGAACACATGAATCAATAAATATCAATTGTATGCTTTGCTGATAAATAATATTTATGAATTAAATTCATGTTTATGATAATTTACTTGAGCACTTTTTCTTAAAATCTTTGTGGCAATTATTGGTACAGCCATCTCAAGATATTATAGTATATTCTGTTTCATTAGCGCTGAGAACCTTCGACAGTATTATGTTAGCACTCATCTTGGCAAAATAAAAACAAAAGTATCGTTTTCTATTCAATATGTAACGCTTTCATATTGATAACATAGTTGCCACGTTTCTTGGTAAAGGATCAGGGGTTGCGAACATATTATTATGATCGGAGTCGTACCGCATGGGCCCATTCCGACTTGAAGTACTCTAGCATGTGCGTTCTCAGCACTAATGAAACAGACTATAGAGACGAATCATAACATGCATTAGCAGATTTGTATTTTTATCGGGATTGTCTTCTCAAGCAATTTATAGTATAATGTACACAAATTTAATTTATTCTAAACAAACTAAATAATTTGCAGAGGTTTGTTCGACATGAGATTTTTGGACTCAGGTCAATAACCCTATTAATATTTTCTTTTGTATTTTTGACTAATGAGAACTTACTGTAATGTATGTATTATCAATGATTGACTTAATACATAATTATAATAGAAAACAATCTCAATATAAATAGAACTTCATACAATTATATTTTGAAAAGGAATAATACACTTACATGTCACTCTTCTCCAACGGTTGCAAGAAGTTACTGACCAGGCCTTGCATCTCCGCCACATGGGCTTTTTCTGAGTCAATGATGTCTTTGAGAACAACATTCCGGAATGCTTGAATTTCAGATGCTGCCCTGATTGGTGAAGTTGTGGCAGAGCCTGAAGGATCTGATAAAAACAATAATGTTTATTAAATATAGTCATAGCATAAACTAAACATACATTTAACATACAACCTTCAGCATTAACACAATAACTGGTCACCACCCACACAACACTAGAATGCAATCAGGTTAATAGCTAAAGTATGAAATTACCTTTATGTTCAGTAACATAATTGCTAGGAAACCATCCTGTGGTCTCCCCAAGAGTACCTTCCCACCAACCACCTTCTTCTTTCTGAGTTACAGTGATAATATCACCTTTTTTGAAGCACAGTTCGTCATTGTTTTTGCCTTTGAAAGAGTATATTGCTTTCACTAAACAACTTTCCGATGACATTTTATCTGAATCCTGGCACCATGTTATTCTGAAATAAGTGATCACCATGCATCACAATCAGTCATTAAGGATTTCCTGTGTGAGCATTCCTGAGACAACAAGACCGTAAATACGCAATACACAGAATATTCCCGAATATAGTAGGGCTAATGAGGCTCCTGTTGATGTCGATGTAAGGAATTTATTCTTGGAATCCCCAAAAGGCACACAGGAAGACGAGTGGGCACTAATTTCTATGACAAATTGAAACTGTGAGTTACGTTCGTTCAAACTTAGTTGTATAATTATTACGATGTGTCACCAAAAACAAATTCCAAAACATGAAATAATACGTACAAACGTAAAATACTACCAAGATAAAATTCCAAATTTTGTCAAGAATTTCACGGTCTTCCAAAAATAAACACACCATAGATAATATAGCACAGATCGAACACAGACTATATACAACTGAATGAACATCCAATAGCTAATGCTGCGGCTACACCACGAAGTTATATTCACGCATAACTTCGTGGGCTACACCAACAATTATACTTTGACTATGACCAACAGGAAATGCCGTCATAATAGAGTATTACGCACTAAGCAAAAAAAATCTACAATTATGTATTTTCGATATATAGACTTACGAAAGAAACCAGTGATTCATGTTAATTTCTCTTCATGAAAAGATAAAATATTACAATCGATTTCTAAAAAAAAAAAAATAGTAATGAAAGTGTCCAATAGATGGCGACAATAGTTTGAAATCGTCATAGTAAAGGATTAACTAGACATGGCGCTAAATAATAATAATTACAAAAATAAGATAGTTCAGTAGTTTTTGCGTGAAAGAGTAACAAACATCCATACATACTCACAAACTTTCGCTTTTATAATAATATAGTAGGATTCCTAATTACAGGATGAAAGTACATATTATACCCTGTGTAATAGGGCCTATTCTGTGAGTACATATTAGTAAGTCATTATGACAAAAAATTACTTATCTTATAGCAGTGTACCTACTTTATATTTGTTGTAATAGTATTTTTTGCCTTACATTAATTGTTATTAATTAACGCATTGTAAATTATGTCAGTACGTTAAAAAAATATAGAATCGCATAATAATGTGATTACAGTCAACTGTAGACATATCAGTAAATGGCAGAAGTACTTCGTATAAAGCCGGAAACATACTATCGGACGCGGCTTACGGACGCGACTGACAGCTGCGACTTAGCAATGTGCACAGTCTTAAGACATCCGGTGTGCCAGATCGCTCTCGGACGTCCGAACGATCAAGGTCGTCCGAAGGTGACGTCCGCGACTTATGTCCGATAGTGTGCACGGCTCAGTGTACTTTAATAGTCTAGGTCGCGGCTGTCAGTCACGTCCGTAAGCCGCGTCCGGTAGTATGTTTCGAGCTTAAGTCAAAGACTAAATCCTGTGACTAAAGCCGGAAACATACTATCGGACGCGGCTTACGGACGCGACTGACAGCCGCGACTTAGCAATGTGCACAGTCTTAAGACATCCGGTGTGCCAGATCGCTCTCGGACGTCCGAACGATCAAGGTCGTCCGAAGGTGACGTCCGCGACTTATGTCCGATAGTGTGCACGGCTCAGTGTACTTTAATAGTCTAGGTCGCGGCTGTCAGTCGCGTCCGTAAGCCGCGTCCGGTAGTATGTTTCGAGCTTAAGTCAAAGACTAAATCCTGTGACTAAAGCAGAAGTACTTCGTATAGAAGTACTTCGTAAGCAATGTGCACAGTCTTAAGACATCCGGTGTGCCAGACCGCTCTCGGACGTCCGAACGCTCTCGGACGTCCGAAGGTGACGTCCGCGACTTATGTCCGATAGTGTGCACGGCTCAGTGTACTTTCATAGTCTAGGTCGCGGTTGTCAGTCGCGTCCGTAAGCCGCGTCCGCTAGTATGTTTCGAGCTTAAATCCGTGCCTGGCGTTAATACGTTGCCATGATAAAAATGACAATTTTACAGGGCGGTCATAAAGGAGATATTGCAAAAATGTATAGAAATTGGGCCACCAAAGGGTACAGTACTTATATCAAAATTTGCTTCGTTTCTTCCGGAAAATGATTGTCCCGTTATTTTTTACAATAACAGTGTCCATTAAAATACTTTTTTGTATTCGGATTGAAAATTACATTGACATTGTTTGAAAATAAGGCGGCTACTTATACTCTTATTCTTTTATATTTTGGTGTCGCATGGTTTAAGAATTTGCTAGTGTTAAGTATAAGTATTGAAGTATAGGTATTTTATCAAAATAGTTACAGTCTGAGTCACGTCATACTCCAAAAAAGTCGCGGTCAAGTTAGATCTCAGTAAAGCATTGGCAAACTAATTAGGTATCACTGATAGAAACATGTTTCACAATGTAATAAAATGCGGCGACTTTATTTTTCCGCGTTCCCGCCAAAAACCAAGGAACCATACTCGACTTGAAACATTAATAAATATAATATGTCACAAATAGGCTAAATGCCTGTTTAAAACTGATTTCTTTATTATCCTGGGTTCTTATTTCAACGAAAAGAACACGTTTCATCGCATTTCGATGGATGATTTTTGATTGTTACTAATACAGGATTTCGACACTTCGTAGTCAAAATATTTTATTCAGTATTCTCCATAATCCTAGTAATATATGGTTACAAACATTTTTCTATTCCTTGCTCCATTTCCACATAATTGATCCTCCTTAGTTACTCCTTCTTTCTTTCGCTTTCCTGCCAAAAAGTACTTATCCTTCATTCTCTTTTATTTATTTTTTATATGTTTGATCTAACTTGTCCCGCGAGTTTGATTACTAAAGAGGTTTCTATGTGCTACGTCATCTTCATACACCATTATAATAATACAGCACTGTGAATGTGGGGCAAGTTACTTTGAAATAATTCACAGCTGTTTAGATCAATTTATACAGAAATATTGGTTACTTTTAAGAGTTACTTTTACTTAAGATGAAACAAAAGAAATGTATAAAGTCTTAATCGAAGTATAAAGTACCCATAAACGTGTCAATTTGATGCACCATTAACGTCTGAAAAGTTTTGCTCTCTTCAACTCTTCAGTGCATTTTTTACATGTAGGGATAGTATACAAAATCCTTGCATGTAGGCTATTAATTCTATGTAGGTTATATCAAAAAGGTTACATGTGACCAAAATAGCAGTAATTCAATGACTGAAAAAAACCAAATAGGAAAATGTGAAAGTATTCATAAATTAAGCATTTAATGCGGTTGTTTTACACTGAGCATTGATTTATCATAGTAAATCGGATTTTTTGAGCTACTGTATCTACCTAGTCAGAGCCCTTTTTGCAATATCTTCTTTGACCGTCTCGTGTAAATCGGCCATTATTAAAATTATAAGTATCTTTGTTGTTTTGAAGATTCTTTTTTCTTCATTCTTCTTCTTTTATTTTATGTAACATGTTGGTAAATGTTTTTAACTGGCGCTTCGCCGGCCGCTGCCGCGGCACAGTTATCATGCCTTACACTATCAGGCTGTACATTATCATGTCGTGAATTACTGGGTCGTACATTATTGGCTCCCTATGTTTCCCTCCAAATAAAAGTCAAAATGTGAAAAATGTCAATATTGTCAATGCGTTTCGTATATGCCATGTATATGCGAATATGCCATGGAATTTAAAAAAATCCCATTCGCATGTACTTTGATTATAATTTATATTATAGAAGAAGATAATATATGCAATTCTTACCAAAGCCATTACTTACTTCTATGCTAGGCGGTACCGATAAGCTATTACGATTACATGCGAATTGCAATAGCAATCGTAATTGCAATAGTGGTCGCTTTGAGTAAGTGCGCTTCGGCGCGTCCACATTCAGGCCCAAACCAAGGCCTGAAGTATTCCATGGCGGTATGAAGCACATCTGTCACGGCATTCGCGCACGTAGAAGGATCATCGGAAGAAAAGCAAGCAGCAAAAGAATATGTAGGTACAATAGTACTTCAGTGCACTGTAAACAATCTGCCTGCAATTTAAGCGAACATTCAAATGTTTAAGAGCCTCCATTTCAGTCATCGTGTTGTGAGCTTTTATTTTAATTGTAGGCACATTCAGTACGTCTTACATGTATCACAAAAGAATTCATATTACATACACTCAACATGCACTGTTAAAATTGCATGTTGAGTGTCTACATAAGGCTTAATTCTACACTTCAGTTTTGACAAGTTTTAAAAGCTTGCATACTTAGGTATCATATTTAGATACCTACATAAAAAGCATTGCCAACACGAGTCAATAACGTAAACTATTTGACTAGGCGATCATCAATTGGATAGTAAACTACTTACCTATAGGTATTAAGGTCTGAGAGAAAGGTAGGTAGTAGGTACCTAAGTAGGTACCTAGGTATACTCACGCATTTCTACATTGTATAAATCTACTAAAAACGTAAAAAAAATTGGCTGTTCCCTACGTTTTGCAAAGTAAAGTAAAATTATTATAAACTGTGTAAAATGGTGGTACATTTTTTTTAGTATCAACAGTCTATCCTAGCGGACATGCAATTTTTGGCTTCACAAACTCTAAATATTTGTAAAATATATTATTATTACCTATCCGAAAAAACTAATCTATTTTTTTCCATTACATTTATAGGATATTATCATATTCACATGAGATCAAAATTTTACACTACAAAATAATAAACATATATGTACATTGTACATTACATACATTTCAACCATACTCTATGTCTTAATATTGTATACTTAACTAGCTGCGCCCCGCGGTTTCACCAGCGCAACCCACGATTGTGTTGGGTACAATACTGAGTAAAATGTCTTGGTGGCAATTTAACAATTAGGTAGGCATATTTGAAAAGCCGTGGTGGTCTAGCTGTAGTGACACCTGCCTTACAATCGTGAGGTCGTGGGTTCGAATCCCGCTCCCGTACCAATAAGTTCTTTAGAATTTATTTACGGAATTTCACACCACTGGCTTTTCGGTGAAGGAAAACATCGTGAGGCAACCTGCATAATTATGTTAGTAGAAGAAATTCGATGGCGTATGTGAATCCACCAACCCACACTGGGCCAGTGTGGTGGATATGGCCCAATCACCTTTCACGGGTAGACTTACGTCTTGCAGTGGACTATTAAAAGGCTGATACAGTACAGAACAGTTATATCTCACACTGATATAAGTAGGTAAATAGAAACAAGTCAATAATCATTAATTTTAATGATATCACTTTGATTTTTTTACAGTAGATACAGGTACGGCCTAGTTGCCAAGAGTTAAGGAGCTTTTTGTTGGTACTGCTGTTTTTTCTCAATTTCGTGGTTCGTTCTTTGCACACCCCAAAAAATTATAAAAATCAATACATTTTATTTTTATGGAGTGGGCAAAAATGGGCATCTGTCCTGTCTAGCCAAAAAAGGCCCAATTTTATAGGCGCCATCGTAAATTTAATAGCAACGTAAAAATATGTTATCTTCTCTCTATCAAATGCATTATAGTTAAAAAGAAACAGGGTTACTCTTAATCTATTATATAAAAGGCTTCCCTGAGTGACTGACTGACAGACAGCCTACAGCCCAAACCGCTTAAGATATGAGCTTGAAATTTGGAATATAGGTACATTGAACGACGTAATGGAGCACTAAGGACGAAAATTTTGAACTTTCGACCTCTAAGGGGGTAAAACGGGCCCTTTTCGTTTGTATGTAACTTTTTATTCCCTGTACCGATTGACTTGAAACTTTGTAGACATGCTTTCCAAACAAAATAAAAGTCACATTTTTTTCCTGTTTTTCGAATTTTCCTCATCTAAGGGGTCAAATAAGGTCCCAAAGTTGGTGAAAAAAGTGTCAATTACATCGAACCAGCTGAACGGTTATGGTTGAAAATTGGTATGAAGGAAGCACACAGCATGTTTTAATATATAAACTAATAAAATCCAGGAAAATCTATAAGGTTCCTTAGGGATACGCAAAATTAATAAGTTTAGGCTACAGCCCAAACCGCTGTAGATACGAGCTTGAAATTTGGAATGTACGTATATCGTACGACATAATGAAGCACTAAGGATGAAAAACGTACCCAACTCTAACTTACGGGGTAAAACGGGCCCTTTTTGTTTGCATGTAACTTCTTATTCCCTGTACCGATTGACATGAAACTTTGTATAGATGCTTTTAAGACTAAATAAAAAATATGGCTGTACGTGTTTTCTAAATTTTCCTTAAAAAATCCTTAGGGGTCAGATACGTCCCAAAACTTCAATGCGCTTTTTTAAATAATGTAGTATCTAGGGTTATGATAATTATATCTTTAAATGGGGCAAAATGGGTCCCCAAAAGTTTACGATTTTTCTTTATTTTGTGAGCCAATAGTCTTAAGCTTAGCGCACATATGGATTAATATAGATATTTTACTATGGGATCAACCCTGACAAGCGAAAATTACCTACATTTTCCATACATTTTGTCGCGGGTCGATGAACTTTTTGTGTTGAACAGCTGATTTTATTCACGTGCTTTTGGGGTTGGTACCATTGTAAAAATTAATCAAATTATGAGTATAATAGCATCCTAGAATATGCCTGACTAGAATTACGACTTGTGCGCCTTTTTTTCATTTGCCTGGAAAATTAAATTTCTAATGACTTAATGAAACATGTCGAATACCTGTACCGGCCTTAATTAATAGTGCACTACTGAAAATAGGTCTTAAGATGAACATGGACAAGACGAAAGTCATGTGTAATTCCCATGTTTTACCTACCCCGATTTCTGTTGGAAACTCGGTTCTTGAAGTCGTTGACTCGTACGTCTACCTAGGACAAGTAGTCCAGTTAGGTAGGTCCGACTTCAACAAAGAGGCCAATCAACGCATACAACCCGGCTGGGCAGCGTTCGGAAAAGTGCGTAGTGTCTTCTCGTCCGACATACCTCAGTGTCTCAAGTCGAAAGTTTTCGACCAGTGTGTGTTGCCAGTGATGACTTATGGCACAGAAACGTGGTCTCTCACTATGGGCCTTATTAGTAAGCTCCAAGTAGCCCAACGAGCTATGGAGAGGGCTATGCTTGGAGTCTCTCTGCGAGATCAAATCATTAATGAGGAGATCCGTAGAAGAACCAAAGTTACCGACATAGCCCAACGGATTGGCAAGTTGTAATGGCAATGGGCAGGGCACATAGCGCGGAGGGCTGATGACCGTTGGGGTCGAAAAGTTCTCGAGTGGAGACCATGTACCGGCAAGCGCAGCGTAGGACGTCCACCCACAAGGTGGACGGATGACCTCATTAAGACCGCAGGATCGCGCTGTATACAGGCCACTTCCAACCGGTTTTATTGGAGATCCATAGGGAAGGCCTATGTCCAGCAGTGGACGTCCTGCGGCTGATGGATGACTGAAAATAGGCCTATCCGCGAAGGGTAATTGGGCCATATCCATCACGACGGCCGAGCATGGGTTGCTGAATTCACATACGACATTGATTTTTTCTATGTACGTACAGGTTGCCTCAATGTTTTCCAGCAAAGGAGATATTGCAAAAATATATAGAAATTGGGCCACCAAAGGGTACAGTATATCGATATTTGCTTCGTTTCTTCCGGAAAATGATTTTCCCGTTATTTTTTACAATAACAGTGTCCATTAAAAGTACTTTTTTGTATTCGGATTGAAAATTACATTGACATTGTTTGAAAATAAGGCGACCATAAGGTAGGTAAGGCATATAAGGCCCACCTTTATTAAAATTAAAATATTTTTAACCATTGATGAGGTAATAAACAAATGTCTCTCCATATTAATTATAAATGTATTTAAGTTCCGTCATGAAATAAAAAAACATAAAATTATAACGTTATTTTTGAAATATGAAGTGTTTTTTAAAACCATCACTTCGGGCCTTATTGAACACTATGAGTATAAAAAGGCCCTAAATAGAAATTAACATTCTAAGAAAATTAACAAGTTTAAACGATATTAAACTATAAAAGTAAACATAAAACAACATTTGGTCCTTTTAAAACATGAGTATTTTCTTAATTATTAGAAATAAAAGACCTTGGGCCTTATTAATCTATAGGTATTAAAAATGTCCTACGTTCCTTTAGAATATGTTGCTAAACACAAATTTGAACATTAGGTAAGTATAATCTTACTAAATTAAAGTTATTCATAAAACAACAACAAAATCGCTAACACTTTGATAGCTAACAAAACTTCTGTGGGCCTTATTACACTAAAGACTTCAAATACTGAAGATTCAACGAATATAAAGGTAAATTTTACAACTTCAAATTAAGAACAGTTAATAAAAAAGCAATAAATAATATTAAGGTACTCTTTAGATTTCAAATCAGTCGTAATATTCGTACTTAAATTAAATTGAGGTTCATCTAAAGGTAATAAGGCCCGGGCCTTATTACCTGCGCAAGGGCCGGGCCTTTTTAGCCGTAGAGCAAGCTTTACAATCAGTGTCATATATTTAGTAAAAAAATAGCAATTAGAATGTGTACTTATGTCTCTCCGTGGGGCAATACAAGAATAGTTCACATTGAAATGAGAAAAACTCGGATTAAAACAAAAAACTCGATGAAAACTGAACCTCTTTACGCTCGAAAAATATTACGTACGGCAACCGCGACAGAGAGAGCTCTGTGGCTGTGTGGACGATACTGTCGAAATGGCGGGCCTCGCGGAAGAGCGCGATGTTGCCAGCTTGCTGTATGTGCGACTTCTATGTATGCGTGAGTTTTAAGCGAATAGATTTTTATGCAACTGTTATTTCTACAAACTGGGCCTAGTTTGCAACCGGGCCTTATATGCCTGACCTACCTTACTCTTCTTCTTTTATATTTTGGTGTCGCATGTTTTATGCATTTGCTAGTCTTAAGTATAAGTATTGAACCTTTTTTTGGTACTTTATCAAAATAGTTTAAACAAACAAACAGTCTAACTCACGTCATAGTCCAAAAAAATCGCGGTCAAGTTAGATCTCAGTAAAGCATTGGCAAAAAGGTTACATGTGACCAAAATGACAGTAATTCAATGACTGAACAAAAACCAAATTGGAAAATATGAAAGTACTCATAAATTAAGCATTTAATGCTGTTGTTTTACTCTGCGCATTTATTTATCATAGTTTATCGGATTTTTTTAGCTACTGTACCTAGTCAGAGCCCTTTTTGCAATATCTCCTTTGTTACATAGTTACTCAAATTTGTTACATAGTTACTCATACAATTATTATTATTGGCTCCCTCGGTGGCTCAGTGGTTGACCCTGACTCCTGGGTCAAAGAGGCGTGGGTTTGATTCCCAGGGCAAATATTTATGTGACGTTCATATGTGTTTGCTCTGTGTCTGAGTGTTATTAATGTATTTTTATTTATTTATTTAACACTTTATTGCACACTATTTGTACAAAAGGAGGACTTAACGCTAAACAGCATTACCTGCCAGTCAACCTACATGTATAAATAAATAAATAAATATATCTTTATTGTACACAGAAACACAGTACAGAAACTATACAATATGCTGTACAATGGCGGCCTTATCGCCTTTGGCGATTTTTACCAGGCAGACTTTGGATGGACTGGAATTATTCTAAAAATAGGAGTATGGTCGGTGGTGTATACAATAAACAATGATGTTTAATGTCTAGATAAGCAGACTCAAACAACTGCGTTGCTAGGCATGGCGACACATTAACCGCCCGAATATCGTTGGTAGGTAATCAAAGAATCATATCTCTATCCCTGTTACACTAGTTGTTAAAGTACGGTAAGACGTTGAAAATGACAGAAATAGCAATATTTTTAAATTTAGTCGGACAATGCCTATTTAGGGTGCCAGTTCATTAGATTGTAATTTCCCCAAAATGTTACGATATCTTCTCAATGTCAGTGATACATACCGATATTTTTAATAATCAACATTTTAGTAATAACATTATGAATTTGAGCCATTAATCAAAATCAAATATAATATGATGTAATTATGAATAAAGTTATAATACAAAGAATATTTTATTCATTTATCCGACCAATATTTATATATTTATATGAAGAATCTACAATATATTGTTTTGAAAATTGCAGTGATGTTTTTTTATTCTGGAACAATTGGAGTAAACAATTATAATTAACAATAATAAATATAGCAGACTAACAGCTAGCATAGCCACACCGCCACCCGCGCCTGAGTTCGTAAGCTCTTACCACTAGTTACCACGCACCCCGCACGGCCCGCGTGCAGTCTGTGTCACTCATACATACCTATACCACGCAGCGCGCGCTTTTTCAGTATCTATGTATCACGTAAAACTTCTTTGAAAATTGTAGCTTAATATGTTATACTATACCTGTACTTCAATCTTCGGACATAGATACCTGTTGCCGTCGAGCTATTTGATTAAACTAATACTTAATTACAAAACGTAACCTATTTAAGCCTGATTCTGCTGCTTGATTCATAACTATCAATAATTATAACAATATTAATGATTATTAGTATTATTTAAAATCGCTGTAGACGTTAATGCCATGCCGCCCATTAATCTAGGTACCGGATTTGTTATTACCGGATTCCGGATTTGTTGTACTCTTGTATTTTTAGTATTTATTGAAGTTATATTGTAATTTATTGTAATTTTACTATTTCACTATTTACTATTATTATCCAGTCAGTTTCTTTTCGTAATATTCTAATGGCTTTTATCCATTATTTATCGTTATCTTTACGTATTTTATCTGCGGGTATCCTATAGTATCAAAAAAGTAATTATCGATTAGTCGAAATCTCCCATAATTATGGGGAAACAAAATCATGTTTCACCTGGCATCACCAACTGTAAAATTATTTACTTTTAAAATCATGATATTATATGTGATAGTTTCAATTAATACGAATAGTGTAAACCGTATTTACTTGTGGAAATAAATTCCAGAAGTTTTATGAAGAAATTGAGAACGGGATTAAGAGGTTTTGACTACACATTTCCCCATTTTTAATTTTTTAAATAATATTTTGACGTCTGATATATTCAACCATTTTGTTTAATCGCGACTAAGGCCGGTCGGCGCGCTTCGCCGGCGTACGCCGGCAGTTGGCTGACGTCGTCATAGACAACAATCTTCAGTTCTCGTGTATTATACTTCAATGACAATAAAGTACATACATTGAAATACATATATATGTAGTCTCTGCCAGCCAAATCACAAACTTTGCTTAGTTTGGGATCAGAGACCGTGTGTGAGATGTCCTCCAATATTTATTTTATATATTTATTTATTATTGAGTTAATTTCAGAAATTCGGCAATTTATCATCCAAAAATTCACGTATGTACTCTGTAATAAGCTTTAGATACAAGTAAATTAAATAACCAAATACTGAGACAATTCAGGCTAAACCGTAGGCATTATTTTGTAAGTAAAACAATAACAGGCTCAGTTATGAAGACGCCATAGTAAATATAATAACAACATAAAAAGTGTTCTCTCTATCGAATGCTTAAAGTTAAAATGAAACAGATATAGGTAATTATGATAATTAGCTATTATAATTACGATGGCGCCTTCATAATCGAGCCTAATGCGGGCTTAACCACGAGCTACTATTATATTAAGTAAGTGCCAAGAAAACGTGGGCCTCACTGTGGGTTTTTATCATTTTAAGCAGTTACGAAAATAATGCGGGCCAGACCGTGGGCTATTATCATTACAAGCAATACAAAAACGTAGGCTAACGGCATGCTATTATAATTTTAAGGATTTATTTAGACAACACTGGCCAGACCGCGAACTATTAGATATTATTATAAGCAAATGCCAAGATAACGAGGGTTGAACTGCGGGCTGTTATTTTAATTAAGTAAGTATTAAAACAACGTGGGCCAAACTGTGGGTTATTATCATTGTAAGTACCTAATTATTAACACAACGCGAGCTAAACCGCGGGCTTTTATCATTTTGAGCAAGTACTAAGACAATACGGGCCAGACCATGGGCTATTATCATTGTAAGTAATACAACAATGCAGTCCAAATGGCGAGCTTTTATAATTTTAAGCAAGTATTAAGACATCGCAGTCCATGCTGCGTGCTATAAATAACCATCTTAAGCAAGTACTAACAATACGCGGGCCAAACCGTGATCTATTATCATTATAGGCAAATATTGTTACAATTTTGACCAAACCGTGGTCATTATCCTTGCAAGTAATTTTAAGCAAGTATTAAGACAACGCGGGCCAAATTGCGGACTATTAGATATTATTATAAGCATGTACAAAGACAACGTAGATCAAACCGCGGGCTCTTTTCATTTTAAGTAAGTACCTATGTACTAAGACAACGCGGGCGAAGCCGCGGGTTTTAAGCTAGTTGCTATTATAATTACGATAGCGTCTTTAAAATTGGGCCTATGCTCGAGCGCTCGGTCAATAACGCAGTCTATTAAATTGTGCCAGTTAATTCTTATTGATACTTTATTAATGTTTGTGAAATGCGTTAAGTAGATACTAAGACTTCTATAAACTCACCCATAAGACCCCTACATCTAACAGCTCCGTTTACCTTTACCAACCTTTGTTTATTTTTCCACCAAACAATTCACCTTCTTAACATAGAGCCGTACAAATAGAGGTGGTGTCCCGAATTTGTGTTTTATTTTCAACACATGAACAGTGATAAAAAAAGATAAGTTCTTATATTTTGGTTAGACGAACTATTAATCAGTAGCGGTGAGTAATGAAGGTTATAGTTATCTTCTAAAACTTTTAGTAGGTACCTAGGTAGGTACAAAAATTAGCGTATTATGAGCACATACAATAGTAGATTTTATCATATGAGAGCAAAATAATATTTTTACGGCGAGGGCGCTTTTTTAAATCCCAACGAAGTGAGGGATTCTAGAGTAGTTTAGTAGAATCCTGCTAACGTAGCGAGGGATTCAAAGTACGTCGCCCGAGCCAAAAATTTATTTTGCGCCCGAGTGGTACACTCTACTTATCATCACCTCTATGAGAAAATAAAAGGCGCCTCATATTTTATTGTAACGTTATTATTTAATAAAACGTAGAGTAACAACTAAATTGCGTTTAGTCGCGGTCAAGTCCAAACGTAGTCCAAGTCATACCTACCTCAGTAAAGCAGTGGAGATTTTACTAGAGGCGTCTATGGAGTTTGGTAACAACACAGAACGACATGATACGTCACATTATATCACTTGCCTATACTCATGAACGTAAATTAGCTCATAATCAACAAAATACGAGGGTCAAACTGAAAGTTCTTAGAACTGGCCACTTATAAACAATATAATAAAAAAATAATTCTATAATTTGAAAATAGAACTCTTTGCCAATATTACTGAGTATATACTTCATTCATTTGTCATTTGTTTTACGATTTGGCGGCAAATTGAAAATTGTCTGTGTCACGTCAACATGAATTTAACACGAGAAAATTTTCGTGCAATGATTTTTTATGACTTTCGATGTCATTTAAGTCACAAGAAAGTTATGATAGACTACGATTGGCCTTTCACGATGAAGCCCCATCTCGTGCGACTGTTTACAACTGGTTTAATGAGTTTAAACGTGGTCGCACTAATCTCACTGATGATTTACGTGAGGGACGGCCTTCTACGGCGACGACTGAAGATAACATCTGTGTTTTGCGGCGTATGATAGAGACTGACAAAAGAGTGACCTATCAGCAGATTCGGACAAGCTTAGGCATCGGTATGAGTCAAGTGCACAAAATCCTACACGAACATTTAGCGGTCAGGAAGCTTTGCGCCCGGTGGATACCTCATAATTTGACTGAGGCTCAAAAACTCCATCGTGTGGATTGGTGCCGTAAAATGATTGAAAGATTTAACGGAGGTGACTCAAATGCTGTGTTCGACATACTAACAGGTGACGAAAGCTGGATTTACTGTTATGATCCTGAAACCAAAAGACAATCTGCTCAGTGGGTGTTTCCTTTCGAGGAGTTGCCAACTAAAGTGAAGAGAGATCGAAGTGCGGGGAAAAAAATGGTGGCCTCGTTCTTTGGAAGGATAGGTCATTTCGCGACAATTGTGTTAGAGGATCAAAAAACAGTTTCTGCAGAATGGTACACTACCAATTGTTTGCCACTTGTCTTGGAAAAAGTTCGAGAGAAACGACCTCGCAGTAGGATCCTCCTTCACCACGACAACGCCTCATCGCACACCGCCAAGCGAACGATCGACTATTTGGCGACATCAAACGTTGAATTACTGGGTCACCCGCCGTATAGCCCCGACCTCGCGCCTTGTGATTTTTATTTATTTTCAAAAATTAAAGAAAAACTTAAAGGAAAGCGGTTTATGAATGCTGAAGAAGCGGTGGCTGCGTATCGCGATGCCATTGAAGAGACCCCTAAGGACGAGTGGGCAAAGTGCTTTTCCCAGTGGTTCCATCGCATGCAGCGGTGTATTGACGTGAATGGACAATATTTTGAAAAGATATAATTGTTCAGGCGCTAGCCAATCTCTGCAATGATTAGCTAAAGCCTGACGGAATTTTGGTTAGTACAGCCGCCTCACGACCAATGGTTAGGTTCGTGCGACGCCTGACTAACCCACCGACGCAACCGTGGAAGTCCACTACCGTCGCCGTAACGCCTGGCTATACTGTGATAGCAAGCGAAGCTAGGACATGGATTATTCCATCGGCCGTTCGGTCGTCGCGGGGACCTACTCTCTACTCCCCGCCCGCCTCTCTAACTCGTCGTCCCCTGCGCTGCAGACCTCTGTATGGGCTCCGTCTGGATCCTCGAAGGTCCGACGGCCGGTCGTCTAGTTGACCTGACTGCTGGCGAAGGTGGACCCCTGACCCCGAGTGCAGCCGCCCGAAGGTACTCGCCACTGCACCCCTCTAGACTCCGAGTGCAGCCGCCCGAAGGTTCTCGCCACTGCACCCCTCTTGTAGTGAATCAAACAACTGTTACATTGCGATTGATTTTATTACATGCTTAACTACTATTTATACAACAGTCTCTTACATCTAATTGGTCTTGAAGTATGACTAATTTGATGACCGTGCATATATGTGCCGATGCCTCGCCTAGATGGTTGACGATGAATCTGGGTCGCGACTCTGCAGATTCCGCCGGCTGACGCTATCCGCTATACGGCCCAGTATCGACACGCTGAGCTAAGCATGTTCTTTATGGACATTCTGGGGTCTCTCCGGGATGGTCTTCAGTTGGTACAGCTCTACACCTCTGCCTTCGTTCCGCTGGAACCGTTGCTACGGTCCTTCTTGCTGGTTGATGGCGTGGATGGGATGCCACTGGTCTCGAACCCCTGGTTGTCGTGGCTGGTTGGCTACCCGATCTGCCCGGCTTCTCTTCGTGGTTGCCGAGTGCGTCGTCGCATTGTGACCAACATGCACTGCGCCACCTGAATCGTTCTGGTCGGGCACCTAGTCTCCGTATGGTTGGTGAAGAGTTGCTCAACAATGCAATTCTCTTTTAATTGCATGTTCTTCACCACTCCAGGAAAACAAATAAAATTAAAGAGCCAATGAAAGCATGTCTTGAAACCTTCTTGGTTGATCTCAAAATATTGCTCCTTGATTCCCTCTATCTCCATCTTGATCTTCTTTCTTCTCTCTTCTTTCTTGCTTCCCCTAATCCTTAGCCCTACTCCTGATCTAAACCTTCACTCTTAGCTGCTTATCTCTCCCTGGATCAGTATTTCTGCACCTTCTCAAGTACCTGGTGATTCCCGCTTGTGGGAGGCCAGGTCCCGAATTGCTACTGTCCGAGGCAGCTAAGTGCTATTTATGAGTACTTCAACGCCAATGAACGTAGCGCTTGATGATTACGCTAGCCCGAGGTACGTCAAAGGTAGTCTGTCAGTTTCAAGTCAACTAAAGGACAGGGTACGGCGTCGTCCCCTGCGCTGCAGACCTCTGGATGGGCTCCGTCTGGATCCTCGATGGTCCGACGACCGGTCGCCTAGACGACCTGACTGCTGGCGAAGGTGGACCCCTGACCCCGAGTGCAGCCGCCCGAAGGTACTCGCCACTGCACCCCTCTAGACTCCGAGTGCAGCCGCCCGAAGGTTCTCGCCACTGCACCCCTCTTGTAGTGAATCAAACAACTGTTACATTGCGATTGATTTTATTACATGCTTAACTACTATTTATACAACAGTCTCTTACATCTAATTGGTCTTGAAGTATGACTAATTTGATGACCGTGCATATATGTGCCGATGCCTCGCCTAGATGGTTGACGATGAATCTGGGTCGCGACTCTGCAGATTCCGCCGGCTGACGCTATCCGCTATACGGCCCAGTATCGACACGCTGAGCTAAGCATGTTCTTTATGGACATTCTGGGGTCTCTCCGGGATGGTCTTCAGTTGGTACAGCTCTACACCTCTGCCTTCGTTCCGCTGGAACCGTTGCTACGGTCCTTCTTGCTGGTTGATGGCGTGGATGGGATGCCACTGGTCTCGAACCCCTGGTTGTCGTGGCTGGTTGGCTACCCGATCTGCCCGGCTTCTCTTCGTGGTTGCCGAGTGCGTCGTCGCATTGTGACCAACATGCACTGCGCCACCTGAATCGTTCTGGTCGGGCACCTAGTCTCCGTATGGTTGGTGAAGAGTTGCTCAACAATGCAATTCTCTTTTAATTGCATGTTCTTCACCACTCCAGGAAAACAAATAAAATTAAAGAGCCAATGAAAGCATGTCTTGAAACCTTCTTGGTTGATCTCAAAATATTGCTCCTTGATTCCCTCTATCTCCATCTTGATCTTCTTTCTTCTCTCTTCTTTCTTGCTTCCCCTAATCCTTAGCCCTACTCCTGATCTAAACCTTCACTCTTAGCTGCTTATCTCTCCCTGGATCAGTATTTCTGCACCTTCTCAAGTACCTGGTGATTCCCGCTTGTGGGAGGCCAGGTCCCGAATTGCTACTGTCCGAGGCAGCTAAGTGCTATTTATGAGTACTTCAACGCCAATGAACGTAGCGCTTGATGATTACGCTAGCCCGAGGTACGTCAAAGGTAGTCTGTCAGTTTCAAGTCAACTAAAGGACAGGGTACGGCGTCGTCCCCTGCGCTGCAGACCTCTGGATGGGCTCCGTCTGGATCCTCGATGGTCCGACGACCGGTCGCCTAGACGACCTGACTGCTGGCGAAGGTGGACCCCTGACCCCGAGTGCAGCCGCCCGAAGGTACTCGCCACTGCACCCCTCTAGACTCCGAGTGCAGCCGCCCGAAGGTTCTCGCCACTGCACCCCTCTTGTAGTGAATCAAACAACTGTTACATTGCGATTGATTTTATTACATGCTTAACTACTATTTATACAACAGTCTCTTACATCTAATTGGTCTTGAAGTATGACTAATTTGATGACCGTGCATATATGTGCCGATGCCTCGCCTAGATGGTTGACGATGAATCTGGGTCGCGACTCTGCAGATTCCGCCGGCTGACGCTATCCGCTATACGGCCCAGTATCGACACGCTGAGCTAAGCATGTTCTTTATGGACAATAATAAAACTAATAACTGGCTAATGTAATCAGTTTTTGATTTTCTAAGAACTTTCAGTTTGACCCTCGTACCACCATTTTTCACTAATTATCACTTATAAAAACACAAGCTTAACAAAATAATACAATGAGGCGACATAACTTTTCCGCGTTCCCGCCAAATTTATATTTACATTCTTTTCATTCATTTTCTTGGCGCTCAACACTAACATTACAAATACTTCCAAATTCAAAAAGTGCGCGGCAAAGATAATTCCGGCGCACTTTTTAAGTTCCATATAGAAAACACGACCTTTGGGTGCACTTAAAGGCAAACCAAGTAGTCCTTTTCGAATAGATGTGATGAAAACAATATTGTACTGCTTCATTAAAACTAGCGTGAGGATTCATTATTAAAATTTACATGAAACTCACGATTATATTATTTGAACGGTCGAACCTCTATGCGCCCGACCGGTTTCAGAGTAGCGAACTCCTTCATCAGGGAATACGCCGAATATAATTAGGAGTTGTATCCGGTTTACATAATATAAACAAATTTTAATATAGTACCGTCTTACGTTACAAAGTCTATCGTAGATTCCAATATTTCTCTTACAATTTCTGCTCGTGTAGGTATAGTTAAAGTAATGATTTCCTTTACTACTCTTCAGGATAAAAAAATACAAAAAAATATTGTAATACTCACTGCGCAATGCTTATGCCGTTGCGTTATACTGTCTCTAAAACAGAGAATGAAACCGGTAATAGAATGCGATTATGTTCTTGAACGAAACACTCACCTCCTTGCTTACGTTAGAATGATGTCACTAACGTAATCGTATCGAGGTTTTGATGGTCCTACGAAGGCACTTCGTGCTGCCAGCTATCGTCATACTCCGTTATCGTATTGGGCCCTCACCTCGATACGTTGACGATACGAAAGCGCTAGGAGTTCGTCCTTGAGCTCCTAGCTACATCCCTGGTGGGCAAGCTAGGTTGAAAGTGCGGTAACCACTAAACAATTACAGTATAATCTCAATAATTCGGCACTTCAACAGACCGATACGGCCAATCATCCGGCACTCTGCTCCCGCGCCTCCCTCGCTACTCTAGGCCTATGCACTCCGTCGCCGCGTTCTTATCTAGCAGCTTAACCTTAAAACTCAATTGGAGGCTCTGGAGTCGATTGAGAGGCGAGCCAGGAGGCTGATTGACAACGAAACCTTGTCTAAGTAGCAGCTGCAAAGTCTCGAGCATCGACGAAAGGGGTAGTGTGTTTGTCGGCCTTTTATCGGATACACTTCGGAGAGTGCGCTCAGGAGTTGCACAATCTGGTCCCACCTGCCCCTTTCTTCTATCGTACGGCTAGACAGTCCTCATTCCTCATGCGAACAGACAGAATATGGAACGCTTTGCCTGGGTCTGTCTTACCGCTTACGTACAACGTGGGTATCTTCAAATCCCGAGTAAATAGGTATCTTCTAGGTAAGCGTGCTACACCCTAGACCGCATATCTGCTCAACATCAGGCAATATGTAGTCATACGCAAACCTATACGGAATAAAAAAAGAACTAATAAAATAAATCTAATAAAATTAAACGTACACATGCGCATATTAATTAAATTTTATTTATGCACGCGCATACAAACGTTAGCCCAGCGGATTGACAAGCTGAAATGGCAATGGGCGGGCACATATCATGGAGGACTGAACTGATGAAGTGATGACCGATGGGATCGAAAAGTTCTCGAGTGGAGACCACGCACCGGCAAGCGCAGCGTAGGACGTCCACCCACAAAGTGGACGGACAAGGTGGACAGACAAGATGGAACCTCATTAAGACCGCAGGATCGCGCTGGATGCAAGCCGCTACGAAACGGTATTTTTTTAGATCTTTAGGGGAGGCCTATGTCCAGCAGTGGACGTCCTATGGCTGAAACGAACAAACGAACGATACAAACGTTATATTCTCTACAAGATAAGATATGCTTTATTTTAATTATCATGATTATTTTTCAAATAATCCGAACATTCCAATCATCCTCACCCACCCTCTGGTTATTAATAGTGCCGGATTAGTGATATTATACTGTAGTACAAAATTGATTTCTACCGGATATCTATTAAAATATTAAACAATGTATTATATTTATCTACCGTCTCTTAAATGAGTGAACTCATTAAGTCTATGGTACGTCCAGCTACTTTATGTTCACATTGTAAACATAATTCTATTGCAGATACCTATTTCAACAGATTATTACCTACCAGGATACTACGAATATAGGTGTTTTATTAGTTTGTTTATTTATGTTAACGTGTTTTTCAAGCGTTTACCGAAAATATGTTTGGCATGTGGCTGAAAACCGTAGAACAGGATAAAATGACCTATAATAAGGTGAAAAAACTGATTAATGTTATTTTTTGTACAGAAGTAGAAACAGAAAATACAATTTAGTGTGGCGAATAGTAAGAGCGAGTAAATTGCTGAAATATTTATTGCCCCTTTAGATTATATCAGGCTTAAGTAGGTATAGCAGCTACTTACAATTGAGATTGAGCTCGATTTAGTATCTACTTATTTATTACACAACGTGACCTGTAAATAAGTAAGAAATTATAAGCACACAGCGGATTAGAATTATGGCTCCCTTGCGAAAAAACCTGTGGAAAAAACACATGACGTAAGACGTTAAATCCATTCTCACCAATTACTTATTTTAGCTATGCCTTTTATCGATGCTTATGTAGAGCTATGAGGTTCAGGCATGATTAATCCCTACACACGTTAATAAAATAATACTAAATGTAAATGAAATTTTTTGCAATTATGCATAGGTATGCAAAGACTAGCTAAGAACTACCTCGATTACATCGATTGGCTTTCAAAAATAAACATCAAGCTTCAACTTATTCGTTCGAGTGCTACGATACCAGACACAGACAAAACTAGTCAAACTTATTCAATTAACCAAAAAACAAATCAAGTCGATCAAATTATTTGTTGTTTTAGTCATTAGACGTCCACCACTGGACATAGGTATCCCGTATTGATCTCCAAAAGATCAGGTGGCAGCAGTTCGATTTAAATATTTTTTTTTACCTCTCGAAATCTCAATTTCGCTGCATGGACGCGGGTTTGGAAATTATTTGCTTAGGAAATTTGAATTTCCTACAAACCCGATCCCATAGAGACTGAGTATTAAACCGAGCAATTAAGTAAGGTATTTTAGGCCTCCATCTACAAAAAGGTTCAAGAGAACATTTTGAAATAGGTTTTGTGTCAATATTGAGTCCTTTTTTGTGACTGTAAATCAGTGAATAGTATTTAGATAAGTGTTTTAAGTTTTAATTATCACAAAAGCTTGTACCCTGACGTTATTTATTTAATTAAACTCATTTTTTGTCCCTGTGTGCTCGTACCAAATTATAATTAGATTCAGGGTCCTTATATTTTTTTGCCTCGTACCTACCTAAATAACCAACGCTACGCGGCGCTTAATCACTACATAGTATAAAACAAAGTCGCTTCCCTGTCTGTCTGTCCCTATGTATGCTTATATCTTAAAATTTTTAGTTTCAGGAGAATTAAATTCGCTTACTTAATTACATAACATTGAAGTGCAAAAAATACATTTCCTTAATGTATAAATGCAAGATGCGTGTCGATACTGCGATGTTATGTAGTATGTGGTAGGTATCTTTATTATTGGTATTTCAAGTCTTATTATCTTTATTATTTAGGTATGTTCTCGTAACTTTTATATCTATTTTTGGACTACGCGCCCGGGAAATCTTCGCTTCTCCTCTCGGTTCCAAAGGGCACAGCCCGTACATCGCTGCCTTTCTTAAACGGGCTATATGTAAATCTATCTACTCGTATATGTTAAAATTGTGATTCACTGACTCACCTATCACGAAATCTGAAGAAGTACAAGTGCTAGGAGTCTCAAATTTTACATGGGGGATCCTTTTAGGATATAGGTGCTCACTAAGAACGGATTATGCGAAATTCAAGCCTTAAGTGCGGAAATTACATTGTCATTTTGTATGAGTGCATGATGCATACCAATGCTTTTTAACCGACTTCAAAAAAGAAGTTTTTCAATTCAGCGCTGTTTTTTGTGTATATTAGTTACGCGATTATTTGGACAATTATGAACCGATTTTGTTGATTAATTTTTGTTTGCCACATCATAGAGAGGTTGACGAGCAGTTTTTTAGAAATCAAGAATAAACGAGTTAAATAATATTAATTATATAATAATAAATAATGTGGTTTGTGGTGCCATTCAGTTCATTAGTCGTTTTTGAAATAAAAGATCATCATTATCAAAAAATGGTATACATCAATTCGCGCGAATTATTTGAATTTTGTACCCATGATTGAAATCGGAGGTGCTATTTTTGGTGAAAAATAAACTATGTATGTAATGGCGGCCATATTGAGTCTTATCCGTATCGTATTTGTAGGTATTTCGAGTCTGCTTATTTATTTATCTATGATTAAAATGTGCCTTCATTTGCAATGAAACCCTGCAATCCAATTTGATAGATTATAAAATAGAAACTTCTAATGTTCCTTGCTCCTAATGAAACTGCTCACTTACAGACATGCCACACGAGCGTTGACGCCGCGTAATTGCACCGCGGCGTCACCGCCGCTGCACCGCCGCGGTGCAGCGGCGGTGCTGAGCGTCGTCGCGGCGTCACCGCGGTGACCAGTGTTGCCGGTAGCGATTTAGACATTAAATCTAGAGTATTCGAGTATTCTATGATTTTTTAGCGGGAAAAAAGGTTTTGACGACAACCGTTCAATCTTAAACTGAAGATGAGAAAAATCCCTCGTACACGTTAGAAATCAGATCGTGTAATTTGTCACGACGACTGTCACAGTAACAGATTTCCAAGTGACAGCTGTCAAACTTCAAAGTGATTTATCTCGGTCATTATCAATTCTAGACTACTGTTGTTTTCATAAAAGTGATAGAACTCGACAAGATCTACATTTCGGATGACAGCTGTCAAACGTAAAAGTGATTTATCTCGGTTATTATCGATTCTAGACTATTGCTCTCTTCACAAAAGTAATAGAGCTCGACGAAATCTACATTTCGGATGACAGCTGTCAAAATTAAAAGTGATTTATCTCGGTAATTATCGATTATAGACTACGGCTCTCTTCACAAAAGTAATAGAGCTCGACGAGATCTATATTTCGGATGACAGCTGTCAAACTCAAAAGTGATTTATCTCGGTAATTATTGATTCTAGACTACTGCTCTCTTCACAAAAGTAATAGAGATCGACGAGATCTATATTTCGGATGACAGCTGTCAAACTTAAAAGTGATTTATCTCAGTAATTATTGATTCTAGACTACTACTCTCTTCACAAAAGTAATAAAGCTCAACGAGATCTACATTTCGGATCACTTTGAAGTTTGACAGCTGTCATCCGAAATGTAGATTTCGTTGACCACTATCACTTTTGTGAAGACAGCAGTAGTCTAGAATCGATAATAACCGAGATAAATCATGTTGAAGTTTGACAGCTGTCATCCGAAATGTAGATCTAGTTGAGCTCTATCACTTTTGTGAAGAGAGCAGTAGTCTAAAATTGATAATAACCTAGATAAATCACTTTTAAGTTTGACAGCTGTCATCCGAAATGTAGATCTTGTCAAGTTCTATTACTTTTGTGAAGACAGCAATAGTCTAGAATCGATAATGACTGAGATAAGTCACTTTAAAGTTTGACAGCTGTCACTTGGACAGCTGTTACTGTGCCACTCGTCGTGACAAATCACACAAGTCCATACTCGATGGGCTTATGAGATATTTTTCATGTCATTTTGCACAAATCAATGCATCTATTTTAGATTCTATCGATCGGCCACATTATTTCTCTAATATATCAAACGAAGAACAAAAACACTTTCTTTCTGCGGTTGGCTCACACAAAATTAGACTGTATATGAGAGATTTTACTTATCTTCAGCCGGTTATCCCTAAAACCTTTTTTTCCGCTAACTGCCTAGATGTCATCAGTGGCTAAGGCAACACTGGGCGCCGCGGTGTCGCCGCGACGACGCTCAGCACCGCCGCTGCACCGCGGCGGTGCAGCGGCGGTGACGCCGCGGTGCAATTACGCCGCGTCAACGCCCGTGTGGCATGTGCCTTAGGGATTCATATTCGCGGCGACCAGGCGTCACATCATAGTACCAAATTGCTAAAACTTGGTCCAAATTATCTTTCAAGTATTACATCCTTCATACATGGTGACATAGAATTATTACACACCATAACGATCATTATCGTTTTTATTACTATATCATGAAGGAATGGGTGAATTTGGTTTGAAATCCAGAATCTCAGCATGGTATTATTGTATCGATGCATTCTGGCCGCCTGGAAGAAAAGAACGTGGACGTGTGTCATGATCCATCATGACTCATAAACCTTTTGCTGAGATTTCAATATTAGATCATCTGGTGATTCCAAATAGTACAGATGTATTCCAGAAGATAATAGATTTTTTTAGATGTTGTTAGGAAATCTAGGAAATGTAACCATCTGTTCTTTGATTATGTAGACAGATTCCTAAAATTAAAGAATCTGTTGATTAGGTTCTGGAGACAATGCTAAACGCCGCTCTGTAGAGCTTTTATATAGTCGCGCTCCCCAGGCTTGCTACATGAGTTGCTCCTCATGGTAGGAGCACCAAAAATGCTGCTGCGCTACCTTCAACCTGTTTAATTGTTTTTTCACATTTCGTGGTTACAGATGAAAGTAGCTTCAAAGTAACACGAGGAAAATTGATATTTAATTATAGTTACCTATTGTACCAGCTTTTTTTTAATCGTCCACTGCAGAACATAGGTCTGTTTATGAAGGTTGATTGGGCCATATCCACCACGCTGGCCCAGTGCGGGTTGGTGGATTCACATACGCCATCTAAATTCTTCTACTAACATATCTAGCAGCCTCTATACAGCCTGCAATTTGTGTTTGTAATATTTTTTGGTAGATTTTACATATTAACAATAAGTATATTTTTGTCAATGAATTAAATATTTTTTTGTAGTATTTTTGATGACACTGCATTTCTGCATCTAGTATCATTATTAAGAAAAATGTGAAAATATGTTTAACTGGACGAGCATGTTCATGAATCTATATTATTTAATATAATTTTTTGTAATATTAGGTTCCATGAATATCAATAAAGTTATCTTATCTTATCTTATCTTATGCAGGTTGCCTCACGATGTTTTCCTTCACCGAAAAGCCAGTGGTGTGAAATTCCGTTTATAAATTCCAAAGAACTCATTGGTACGGGACCGGGATTTTAACCCACGATCTCACGATTGTAAGGCGGGTGTGACAACTAGACCACCGCGGCTTTTCAGGTATACCTACCTAAGTGTTAAATTGCCACTAAGACATTTTACTCAGTATTGTATCCAACACAATCGTGAACCGCGCGGGTGAAACTGCGAGGCGCAGCTAGTAGGTTATATATCTTTATAGCCATAAGACGTCCACAGTACATAAGCCCTAGGTATAAGAAGTTAGATCTTCAGAACTAACTACCCACGAGCCTATAGGTCCATTTTGTTAAGTTCTTACTTTATTATAATAGGCTTAATGCTCATGAAGTGGTCTCTCACTATGGGCTTTATTAGTAAGCTCCAAGTAGCCCAACGAGCTATGAAGAGGGCTATGCTCGGAGTCTCTCTGCGAGATCGAATCAGAAATGAGGAGTTCCGTAGAAGAACCAAAGTTACCTACATAGCCATAGGCAATGGGCAGGGCACATAGCGCGAAGGGCTGATGACCGTTGGGGTCGAAAAGTTCTCGAGTGGAGACCACGTACCGGCAAGCGCAGCGTAGGACGTCCCCCCACAAGGTGGACGGATGACCTCATTAAGATCGCAGGATCGCGCTGGATGCAAGCCGCTTCCAACCGGTCTTATTGGAGATCCATAGGGGAGGCCTATGTCCAGCAGAGGACGTCTTTCGGCTGATGGATGGAATGCTCATGCCCTAAGTTATATAAAATAATTAGTCAGATAAGTAATTAGCAAACTTTCGTTTCGTTCAATCAATTAATTAAGATATTTCGTCTATCTTAGAAAGTACCTATTTCGTAAAACAAAAGTTTTGACTGTAATCATTTTTCACACGACCACACATAAAAACCTTATTAATCTAGAAAACCTTATATTTTCCTAACTTATTTAAAGCTGTCATGTTAGTAAAAGTTGTTTCTATCTACTGAATTAATTCAAGAAATGTCTGGCTTTTCTCCATATTCACCAAGAATAAGAATATCATTACCTTCTAATAAAATTATTAGATTTCATTCTGTCTGGAGTCAAACACGAGAAGTGAAAGGCGGAGGCAGGATTGATTCACAGATTACGTGGGATTGTACGATGTAGGGCTGAGTAAGTATTGTAATTTATGGATATAATTATGTATCTACGTGTATAAAAGTTGTTACTGAATACACTACACTCATGTGACTATCTATAGGTAGCTCTCATACATGTTGACTGCAACCACGTCGGGAGTCATTACTAACTTTACCACAGATGTCCTGACAATGTGTCGATAGACGGTTTGCTAGTTGGACTCGCCCGCCTTTAACTACCTGTTAAAAATTTTGAACTAATCACGCTACACGATGCAATTTGGCAGTTAGTTCTAACCGAATTGATACGTGTAAAATGCATGCAACAAACATTATACTTTTTACATATTTTTTAGAAGGCACTCGCCCAAAAATAAAATTCAAAATATTTCAATATTTTTCGCAAGTGCAGCTAGACGGTGAGAAAAAATAGATTGAAAAGAAATACCTCCTCGGACACTTATAGAGACCTCTTTTAAGATAAAAAACAAAGCCGTGTAAGTGACTACTTGGGTATTAGGAGTCTCATGGAAAATTATGGAGAATGGCACCACTGCCACTCTAGATAACATGTTTTACCGCCACGAAGACATTAAGTAGAGCAGAAGTTATTAAGGGCTAATGAAGTGTACTAAGAGCTGATATATGTATCTAGGAACGGAGACATATTACACACCGATTTCAGTGTAAGTTTTTATTGTATTCATAGTAAAAAGAAATTATTTTATAAGGCGTAGTTTGTGTTATAACTGTTATCTAATATTAAGTACAATCCTTATCTAATATTATAATAATATTAAATTTTAACAAAGAAAGGTGCGTTAAATATTTTAATACCACATATTTAGAACTTGATATGATTTTTTAAATTTTGTGTTCTAAGATTTGTGTACTTTTGGAGATGTCGATCAAGTTGTCAACCTTGATCCATAGTCCTAAAATAAACGATAAATAAACTTTGCTCACTTCATTAAAACTCGCGTGAGAATTCATTATACTAAAGAAAACACCGGTTTTTACTTACGTATAATATCGCGGCCGGACCGCTGGGAACCCGACGTGCGCCAGTCGACGGGAGCGCGCGTATTCCCTGACGAAGGAGTACTAATTACTCCGAAACCGGCCGGGTTCCCAGCGGTTCGGCCGCGATATTATATGTGAGTAAAAACCGGTGTTTTCTTTAGTATAGGTCTGCGCTATTGCAAATGAATACATTAGAAAATAAACCACTTTGTAAGATGGTTTTACACTATAAACTATCTTCTTCTTAGTCGTTACGCTCTTGACAGAGCGGTCGTGGTCATCACGTAGTATTTAGGGTAGGGGCAGATGTAGCACGCCTCACGATGTCTCGCCATCTCTCTCTATTAGAGGTCAATCGGGTACACTCATGTACGGGCCCACAGCTATTTGATTTGGTCGGTCCATCGCATGGGTGACCTTCCGCGCGGCCTAGTGCCTTCCACTTTGCCCTGGACAACAAGACGCTCTATGGACTGGCTACCTCGTCTCGAAACTTGTCCGAAGAATGCGAGTATACAAGACTGTACTGTGGCCGACATACGCTGCCTGATGCCGAGTTCTTCAAGTATCGAGACATTGGTGCGAAATTCAGTCTACGATACCCCAAGCATTCGTTTCCAGCACCACATCTCGAGAGCATCTATCTTCTTCTTCTCAATACCTCGTAGTGTCCACGTTTCCGAGGCGTGCAAAAATATGGGTAAAATTAACGTACGCACGACCAGACGGTCTTCGTGGTGTTGGTGATGTTTCGGTTCCTCCATATACCTACTTGTCATTTTGTCCATTGCGGTTCTAGTAATCGCCAAACGCCTCTTAATTTCATCTGCCTTGACTCGAGATTAAAGCTCCAAGATATATGTAAAATTGGACTACTTCGCAATTTGCAATCTGAGCTACTTCCGGCAAGTTATCGTTCGTACGTTTCACAATCATCATCTTGGTCTTGTTGCGATTAATCTTTAATTCGAATGCAAGGCTCACCTGTTCCATCTTCTGAAGCAGTTTTTCCATATGGCGTGCACTAGTAAGTGTAAACTAAACTAAGTATATGTTGATTATATTCTATGCTATTTGCATAAACATGCCGCTACCCAGTCCTACCTAATACCGATATCGGCACTGAATTGATACCACGGGCTAGCAAAACGAGCTCCTTAGAGACCAGTGATGACGCTGTAGCTCGTCAATTGTTTCAAATTCTAGATTTATCTTCGTGCTACTACCATAATCTACATAAATACGAGTATAAGCTTATATCATTGTAAATAGGTAGGTACACCAGTTAAGTTAGTTTTCGTCGTGCGTCTCGGCAATTTACGTAATTTCAAATTCATTCATTTTCTGAACGCAATTCAGCACTACTACCTAACTAAAAGCAAGGGTGCGAACAAAATTACCAAGTCGTATATAAATTAAATTATAGTAAGTACGTAGACGGGTAGAGTTCGTGACCTTACTGCATAAATCTGCTTTGTGCTTACGTCTCCAAATATCAAATTCGAGGTCGTTCTCACAAAAAGTATATTACTCGTATTAAAAAGGAAACTGCCTCGTGATCGTAGCATTCGTAGCAATAAGTATGTTGTAACTTACTTGTCAATTTTAATTACATTAATAATTATTATAATTTTATATTATAAATATTAAGATGTTTACATTATTCTTGATACGCACACCGAGGGTTCCGTACAAATCCAGAAAATTTCACAAAATTGGGAAGTAAGTTGTTAAAATCTCCATAGGTACTATAACCATCGACAAACAAGTTTTTTTATTCACTTTTCTCGTCATACGTCGAAAATTACACATTGTTAAAATAATTAATAACCTGTTTTAGCATGTGCTAATGAAGTTCTTTTATATGATATCTTACATGATATGATTTACTTACTTTGAATTTTGAACCCATTTTTTGTGAATATTGAGTCTCTATTTTATTGTAATTTAAATAAAAATGTACAGTTTTCAGATTTATTCCTATATGCGTACTGTGAGACAATGCTTCTCGCCAAATTTCACAGTTCTATGTCAACGGGAAGTACCCTGTAGGTTTTTGTGAGTGTCGAAATATGCGGTTTTTTACGAGATAAACGGCTCTAACTTTTTTAAACGATGACTGAGAAGCTTTTCTTTTACACAACTGCAACAGACTATAGATATACGTATACGGTTTAAATTTCAACTCGATATCTTTACGCGTTCCCGAGATAAAGAGTCTTGACATACACACAGACGGACAGACGGACAACAAAGTGATCCTGTAAGGGTTCCGTTTTTTTCGTTTGAGATACGGAACCCTAAAAATACATACAGACGAACATCCAGAACCTTTTCCTTTTTGGAAGTCGGTTAAAAATTGAATAATCTACAGTAATAATACTAATTTGAAATGTCTACAACACAAACTCGAATAATTTTGTTTTGTTCGACACAAAACGGAGCTATTGTTGGTTAAATGGTCAAATAATCAAATCATGGCACCATTTGATTTGCGTTATAATACAATTTCTATTGTAATTGTTGGTTTACTAACCAACTTACAGTATATGTACAATGAAATCAAATACACCTAACTCGCATGTTTCGCTCATGAAACGATTAAAACTTATTAATGTTCGTTGGGACGTTAAAAACTTTGCAGCACAACAAGGTCGTAAGCTAAGAGGCAATTAAGTGTTGACTGGTAATACCTACCTATCTCATATATTATATGCGCCGTTAGAGTCTGCATGTTTAAGCTGTAGATAAAAACCGCCTTACCACAAAAGATTTTAAACTCGCTTTAAACAAAGTAAACCGAATAAAATGATTTTTATCGTGCTTCACACACTAGGTGTATAGAAACTTTCTTTTTGTGATAAACATTTCAAAAATTGACGCGTTCGCAGGATTTGAACCTGCATCTCTCTGGGATTCCGGCCCAGAGGCTTTGTCCAATTAAGCTAAAACGCTGTCTGCGAAGACGTCGAATTAGTGAAAGTGTTTATCATTTTACCAACTACTACATTGTTGGAAGCGCCATCTGTGAGAACTGCTTTAAACCAGTCAGTCACTTAATGTGAAATTATTAGAACTTTTTACCATTAACGAGACGATGCAATGGCGCATTGCTTAATCAAATGAAATGATTTTTATCGTGCTTCACACACTAGGTGTATAGAAACTTTCTTTTTGTTATAAACATTTCAAAATATGTAAAAATGTTATACTGCACAATTTATACTGTTAAACATTGTCTAAAGCGTGCGCAAAACTTTTGTGGTAAGATGGATAGAGTTTTAACAGTTTTGTATTCAGCATTTAGAAAAAATGATTTTAAATAACCGAGCAAAAATGATTTTAAATACCTAATAACTCAAAATATTGCTTTATAATTATGGATTCTTATGAAAGCCTAGAAATTGTAAACCTGTACCAGCTTTTTTTAATAGTCCACTGCCGGAAGTATCAACACTCTACCAGGTGTTTGTTCTATATCTACCACGTTGGCCCAGTGCGGAGTGGTGGTTCACAAACGCCATTAAATTTCTGCAGACGTAAACAGGTGGTCTTACGATATTTTCCTTCACCGAAAAGCCAGTGGTGTGAAATTTCGCTCATAAGCTCCAAAAAATCTCATAGGTAAATATGATTTTAGGGCGGGTGTTACATATCTACTACCAGTAGACCATCACGGCTAATCATACTAATATTATAAAACTGAAAAGTTTTTTTGGTTTGTTTCTCTTTCACGCAGCAACGGAGCAACGGATTGGCTTGATTTTTGGCATGGATATAGTTCAAAGGCTGGAAAATAACATAGGCTACTCTTTATCCCGAAAAATAAAAGGTTCCTGTGGGATAGCACAAAAGTCAAATTCAACGCGGGCGGAGCCGCGGGCAAAAGCTAGTAATGTAATAATAATTAAATTAACTCAAAAATCGTTGTACCTGCCTTCAATACCCACGAAGAGGAATCGGATCATATATATCCGTTTAATAACCCAGTTGCAGATGTGCTGTAGATTTATACGGGACACCAAAACTAAATATTCATTTAGTTTAGTTTATTTATGTATGAAAGATATAAGTACATGTGAATACAATCAGTGCTTAGCATATTAGACTAATACTTATTGCTAATTCAGTAGGTGTACATATTCGCCCTGTCTAATAGGGCGTAGCATAATTATATATTATTGTTAATGCCAGACAGTGTATTTAACAGTAAAGAATTTTCAAAAATATTTTAGTTCGAAATAGTTACTTTTAAAAATCATACCTCTTCAGAAAAATCATGACCAAAGTATTTCGAGTAGGTATAGTTCAGGAAGTTTTATATAATAAGAGTCTGGTAAAAATACGCATAAAATTAGATTTTTAGAGTTTTTATCGCGGAAATTTCAACTATTATTGTAAAGCTCGAAAAATATTGGTACTAATAGAAGAGCTCTGTTTAACCTAGTAAGTGTATTACAACTTTAGAAACTAAATAAACTTTACGCAATGAAAACACGTTTCATTTGGTTTTGCGTCTTAAATCATCTCTTAGACGGATTTTAAAGTGTAATTTGTATCCATCGTGGGTTTGATTAAGCTTAACAAAGGCGGGAGGGATGTTTACTGTAAACAATTTCTTACAGATGACTGCCTCTTCCGGTGCAAATTTCAGTTTTTTTTGTGATTAACAAGCATAGTATTTCACCACTGTTACGTGGCGGTACGGTCGACGATGTTAGGTTTTTTATTAAACTGAAATTAATTTAATTTAGTTATACCACGATGCGCATACATTTAATATACTTATTTATATAAATAAGGTTGAAGTGACGATGACATGATTTTTAAATGCATATTGACTTCGACATTGATAAAATCTAACTTCAATGCATATTCTTAATCAACATCAATTTCTTTGTTGAAATAGGAATTGAAAATTGTCGTGAATAGCATTAAATCCTACTAATATTATAAACGCGAAAGTTTGTGAGGATGGATGGATGGATGGATGGATGTATGGATGTTTGTTACTCTTTCACGCAAAAACTACTGAACGGATTGAGATGAAACTTCGTAATAATATAGCTTATACATCAGAATAACACATAGGCTACAATTTATAAAGATATTTTGTGAATTGTCCAAAATATAACGATAAATGTTGAGTAAGTAGGAAAATTCTGCCATCTGCGAGCTACTCTAGCGTGCGCTGCAAGAATGTCAAAATAAACAACTGTCGATCGAATATCTGTCAAATCAATCGATAAGCAGTCCTTGCATATCATCATACTGATTATATATTATCCTTACTAATATTATAAATGCGAAAGTAACTCTGTCTGTCTATCTATCTGTCTGTTTGTCTGTCTGTCTGTCGCTCTTTCACGCCAAAACTAATGAACCGATCTCAATGAAATTTGGTACACAGATAGTCTAGAGCCTGAGAAAGGACATAGGCTAAATTTTATCCCGAAGATTGCATAATTCCCGTAGGATAGGACAAAATCTTGCGTTAGCGAAACTGTCACCTATCACAACGACGCTAAAAAGCCCAATTTTGAAGACACCATCGTAATTATAACAGTTAATTAGACTATTCGACTGCCTCGGTGGCTCAGTGGTTAGTGACCCTAACTTCTGGATCAAAGAGGCGTGGGTTCGATCCCCACCAGGGCAAATATTTATGTGATGAACATAAATGTTTGCTCTGTGTCTGGGTGTTATTTAGTTACTATCTATATAAGTATGTATTTAAAAATAAGTATATGTAGTATATCAGTCTCTGGCAGCCATATCACAAGCTTTGCTTAGTTTGGGGTCAGAGGCCGTGTGTAAGATGTCCTAAAATATTTATATTATATTATTATTTATTTCTGTTTCTTTTTCACTTTCGGCATTCGATAGAGAGAACACTTTTTACGTTGCTATTAAATTTACGATGGCGCGTTCATAATTGGGTTGATTGGGCCTAACGTGGATTCACAAAACGTAATTAGATGACAGGTGAGATACATTGACTGCAGACTTTTATAAATGTCCCGCTTAGCATAGCAAAGGGACAAATTGTCTTTCCACCATTATAGCTCCTCGAAGGGGAAATAAAGTATGAATTGACAATGACGACTGACATTAAAATTGGACAAAATAGTTTTCCCTTTGCCATGCTACATATTACAATGACGTTTAATACTGGGCCGTCATTTCGTCTGACATTAAAAATATTTTTAAATATACCACCATTAGAGGTTAAACATATTTCTTTATTCTACCTTTATGGTACAGAATCCATGCTAATATACGTAGAAACGGATCGACTTGATTTTTAAAAGTAGTATGGCATGAGCATGAATATCTTGACCCTAAGGTTATTAACCTTGATTCTGAGTTGTGACCTTGACACGAACATAAATTTCTGTTGGTTTGGTTAGGATTGAACAGTGCAGCCCGGCTCAGTTGCGGCACTCCTCATGAGGCACGCAACTTGCCGGCCAGCCTCTCAGCTGCTATAGTTAAAAACCCCAGAAAAGCGGCCCAACCTCGAGTGCAAACTTCTAAACTGCCTAGGAGGAAAAGACCAAAAAGAATCGGGAGACCTCGAGCGCCGCCTTCTCAGCTGTCTCAGAAAAAACCCAGAGAAGCGGCTCTACCTGGGATTTCCGCGCCGCCCATAAGCCTCGGCTACTAAGTTCTCCTGCCACGACAAGGCGGGAACCTATGAGCGGGTACACTCTAACCTTATCTTAATCAACAGAAGCATTTATAAGTATAAGGTATTTTGATATCGGGTTAGGTTTGAACAGTGACCACAAGGTGCAAGGTACTTGATTTTTTTATAGAGCAAGTGCCTTTATTACTACCACTAAATACAGACTTATAATGTAAAACTTCATAAACTACTACTACTAGATAACAAGCAATTGGATCATCCACAGACCCTTGAAGGTCCAAATATATTCTAAATGCTCAAGCCCACTGCCAGTTAGCAGCGTGCCCAACATGCTGGCAGCATTGCCAATCAGCTTGGCAATACTGCTTATACGTTGAGCCAAATAAACACCAGCATTTTGGTCACGCGGCGGGTACACCAGACGCTCAGAAAGACTTTTGAAAACATGATGAGCTCCCGGCCAACACGCGCACTATGTCTCAATTTCAAACGGCTCAAATATGTAACCACTGCCGAGGTTAGCATATTTGCGCCGTTTGTGCTGCTCCGCAGACGGCGCCAAAGTATCGACGCAAGTCGCGTCCCATACTAAGGGCCGTCTACACTTCCATGGGACCAGCTTCATACCGTCAGGCCTTTTGCTATCACCACGCGCAAACCCATTCGGTTAGAGTACGGCTGCGATATTGGCGGTCGCAAAAGCCCTGCGTATGACATCGTTCACAATGGCGTGGCAACCAATTCGACCAGCGCTTCTTGACCAAGAAAGACGGTGGTGACCGAGCTGGTCAACTAGGGTACTTGAATAGGTGAGAGCGCTCAGCTAAGTGCGGCGCCGCAGCAAGGTGGGTCGACTATCTCGACGATATCATCAATACCGCCGGTCGAGCCTGGTCACGACCGGCAAAGAGCCGAGGTAGATGGCACTGCAAGAGAGAGGCCTATACCCAACAGTGGGTCAAAGAAAGCTGCGGATGATAACGATGACGAAACAAATTAGTTGAGATTGGCTGTTTTTTGGGTTTAATTACCATATTTTTTGACAAGATAAACATAAATTAAATTATATCGCGGGCAAAGCCGCGGGTAAAAGCTAGTTCTATTATATATTTATACTCTTCAAAGTAATCACAAATTGGTATCTGTGCTACTTATACAGTCGTAAGCTAGGCGGGCTATTTCGAGTTTAGTTATTCAAAATATCGAAACTCTTCTATTGGATATCCGAGAATACTTACCAAGAAACAATGTCGTTATTTGTTTGTACCTACTGCCTGTTCAGTGATAGTAAAAGCATGAGAAACGAACACTCTCTAAAACGTATATAATGAACACTAGCTTTTACCCGCGGCTTTGCCCGCGATATAATTTAATTTATGTTTATCTTGTCAAAAAATATGGTAATTAAACCCAAAAAACAGCCAATCTCAACTAATTTGTTTCGTCATCGTTATCATCCGCAGCTTTCTTTGACCCACTGTTGGGTATAGGCCTCTCTCTTGCAGTGCCATCTACCTCGGCTCTTTGCCGGTCGTGACCAGGCTCGACCGGCGGTATTGATGATATCGTCGAGATAGTCGACCCACCTTGCTGCGGCGCCGCACTTAGCTGAGCGCTCTCACCTATTCAAGTACCCTAGTTGACCAGCTCGGTCACCACCGTCTTTCTTGGTCAAGAAGCGCTGGTCGAATTGGTTGCCACGCCATTGTGAACGATGTCATACGCAGGGCTTTTGCGACCGCCAATATCGCAGCCGTACTCTAACCGAATGGGTTTGCGCGTGGTGATAGCAAAAGGCCTGACGGTATGAAGCTGGTCCCATGGAAGTGTAGACGGCCCTTAGTATGGGACGCGACTTGCGTCGATACTTTGGCGCCGTCTGCGGAGCAGCACAAACGGCGCAAATATGCTAACCTCGGCAGTGGTTACATATTTGAGCCGTTTGAAATTGAGACATAGTGCGCGTGTTGGCCGGGAGCTCATCATGTTTTCAAAAGTCTTTCTGAGCGTCTGGTGTACCCGCCGCGTGACCAAAATGCTGGTGTTTATTTGGCTCAACGTATAAGCAGTATTGCCAAGCTGATTGGCAATGCTGCCAGCATGTTGGGCACGCTGCTAACTGGCAGTGGGCTTGAGCATTTAGAATATATTTGGACCTTCAAGGGTCTGTGGATGATCCAATTGCTTGTTATCTAGTAGTAGTAGTTTATGAAGTTTTACATTATAAGTCTGTATTTAGTGGTAGTAATAAAGGCACTTGCTCTATAAAAAAATCAAGTACCTTGCACCTTGTGGTCACTGTTCAAACCTAACCCGATATCAAAATACCTTATACTTATAAATGCTTCTGTTGATTAAGATAAGGTTAGAGTGTACCCGCTCATAGGTTCCCGCCTTGTCGTGGCAGGAGAACTTAGTAGCCGAGGCTTATGGGCGGCGCGGAAATCCCAGGTAGAGCCGCTTCTCTGGGTTTTTTCTGAGACAGCTGAGAAGGCGGCGCTCGAGGTCTCCCGATTCTTTTTGGTCTTTTCCTCCTAGGCAGTTTAGAAGTTTGCACTCGAGGTTGGGCCGCTTTTCTGGGGTTTTTAACTATAGCAGCTGAGAGGCTGGCCGGCAAGTTGCGTGCCTCATGAGGAGTGCCGCAACTGAGCCGGGCTGCACTGTTCAATCCTAACCAAACCAACAGAAATTTATGTTCGTGTCAAGGTCACAACTCAGAATCAAGGTTAATAACCTTAGGGTCAAGATATTCATGCTCATGCCATACTACTTTTAAAAATCAAGTCGATCCGTTTCTACGTATATTAGCATGGATTCTGTACCATAAAGGTAGAATAAAGAAATATGTTTAACCTCTAATGGTGGTATATTTAAAAATATTTTTAATGTCAGACGAAATGACGGCCCAGTATTAAACGTCATTGTAATATGTAGCATGGCAAAGGGAAAACTATTTTGTCCAATTTTAATGTCAGTCGTCATTGTCAATTCATACTTTATTTCCCCTTCGAGGAGCTATAATGGTGGAAAGACAATTTGTCCCTTTGCTATGCTAAGCGGGACATTTATAAAAGTCTGCAGTCAATGTATCTCACCTGTCATCTAATTACGTTTTGTGAATCCACGTTAGGCCCAATCAACCCAATTATGAACGCGCCATCGTAAATTTAATAGCAACGTAAAAAGTGTTCTCTCTATCGAATGCCGAAAGTGAAAAAGAAACAGAAATAGTCTAATTAACTGTTATAATTACGATGGTGTCTTCAAAATTGGGCTTTTTAGCGTCGTTGTGATAGGTGACAGTTTCGCTAACGCAAGATTTTGTCCTATCCTACGGGAATTATGCAATCTTCGGGATAAAATTTAGCCTATGTCCTTTCTCAGGCTCTAGACTATCTGTGTACCAAATTTCATTGAGATCGGTTCATTAGTTTTGGCGTGAAAGAGCGACAGACAGACAGACAAACAGACAGATAGATAGACAGACAGAGTTACTTTCGCATTTATAATATTAGTAAGGATAATATATAATCAGTATGATGATATGCAAGGACTGCTTATCGATTGATTTGACAGATATTCGATCGACAGTTGTTTATTTTGACATTCTTGCAGCGCACGCTAGAGTAGCTCGCAGATGGCAGAATTTTCCTACTTACTCAACATTTATCGTTATATTTTGGACAATTCACAAAATATCTTTATAAATTGTAGCCTATGTGTTATTCTGATGTATAAGCTATATTATTACGAAGTTTCATCTCAATCCGTTCAGTAGTTTTTGCGTGAAAGAGTAACAAACATCCATACATCCATCCATCCATCCATCCATCCTCACAAACTTTCGCGTTTATAATATTAGTAGGATACCAACGTCGTTGCCGAGATAGAATTCAAATGCATGGCTCTTTTTACCATGGAAGCTATCAAAAACTTAATAATGATGTAGGTACCTATCTATAGAATTAATACATTTTAACTATAGGTCAATTTTATATGAGATGCTTTTCTGAAATTGACTGAAGGTAATAAACCAATAAAGTATGTCATGGAGCGCTCTACAATATTGCTAATCAAATTAAATTTCTCTGTGTTTACTTTGATGAAAGTAGGCAATTTTAAAACAAATCACCGTCTAAACGTAGGTACTAAAAGTACTCTAAAGTCGTAAAGAAGGTAGGTATATAAAGTGCTTTTTATGCGGCCAAGGAGCTTTCGTGAGAACTTTGAGGATTTCTAAGGTTAAGGACGTCTGTTTCATAAACATTTTCAGACATTCTCACGTCTATCCCCCGTGGCTCTACTGCTCAGTAGTAAGTACTTAGCTTTTTTATGGATGTAAAAAAAGCTGTAGTTCCAAATGGTTATCAACCTTTTTAGAGCTTTTAAACGCCTTAACATCACTATAATATACACAATATATTTTACAATGTTTAGGACATCTGTTCTTCACAAAAATATTATTTTTAAGCAGACACCTGAATCTAAAATGTTTTTGCAGTTTCTAAAGAAATTTACGGAGGTGTTAACATGTGCGTTTTCTCCATGTTTATTATTAGAGGTTACTAGCATGGATACCGTAGTTTCATCAGGTGTAACGACGGTTTTAGAACCAAGGTCGACTGTAGAATAAGCCAAATTCCTCGTTTAATAGCCCAGATTTAAACCTAATGCAGCTTTAATAGGATTATGAAAATTTTAGATAGTTAATGAAATTTATGCTCTCTATAAACCGCTTATATAATGAGCAGTTTGTTAGTTTTAATAATGCAGTTTCACGATCTTACTACGCTTTATTACATGTATATTTTACAGATGGGTAGGCAGTCAAATTTCAGACAACGTGGGTTATTTATGTTATTTTTTTTGATCATAATCATAAATATATACCTACTTATTTAATCAATTTCCAAAAGTTATTGTGAAGTTGCTTATGTTGTACAGTATGGAAATTACAATAAATTGTATCGTGTTAAAATAATATTTATAATTATTTTTTTTAATAAGAAAGAAAAACTTGTACTAAACGATAGTATGTATTTGTGAAATTATTTTTATCGTGCTTCACACACTAGGTGTATAGAAACTTTCTTTTTGTGATAAACATTTCAAAAATTGACGCGTTCGCAGGATTATTAAGCAATGCGTCATTTCTCGTTAATGGTAAGAAGTTCTAATAATTTCACATTAAGTGACTGACTGGTTTAAAGCAGTTCTCACAAATGGCGCTTCCAACAATGTAGTAGTTGGTAAAAATGATAAACACTCAGTAATTCGACGCCTTCGCAGAGAGCGTTTTAGCTTAATTTGGCAAAGCATCTGGGCCGGAGTCCCAGAGGATGCAGGTTCAAATCCTGCGAACGCGTCAATTTTTGAAATGTTTATCACAAAAAGAAAGTTAGTATGTATTTGTGTTTATAAATCAATCAAGACTAAATTCAACTGCAATACTGTGGAACTCACATTTAAAAGCATGTAGTGAAAGCTGTCACGACATCCAAGTTTATTATTGATCCTACTGTACAGGTTTTTACCCACGAATTGTGATTGGGTCATATTCATTATTCGAGCCTTGTGCCATAAATAATACGGGACCGGGCTTGAAATTTCGTCTATCGGTTGTAAAGCGAGTGTTCTTCTACTGAGTCACCACGACTTACTACTGATATAGCGTTACTCTCAGAGCAAATAAAAAAATCAAGAGGGAACGTCGTTGAACAGTCAAGTGAGGCCGGTTTTTTATACATGTGTGAGTGCGTCGGTGTTGCACCGCCATAGTTCGACTGTCCAGCCAAGGCGTAGTTTCGTTGTACGTGGATGTGTGTGTAATTGTCTGTACACGGCTTGGCGTAGTTTTGGATGGCATCACTTGTTTGTTCACAACATTCTCTCTTGATTTTTTTATTTGCCATGAGGCGTTACTATAGAAGTTTTTGTTCATCCATCCATCAGCCATAAGAAGTCCAGTGCTGGACATAGGCCTTCCTTATGGATCTCCAATAAGATCGGTTGGAAGCAGCTTGCATCCAGCGCGACCCTGCCGTTTTAATGAGGTCATCCGTCCATCTTGTGGGTGGACGTCCTACGCTGCGCTAAGCTAAATAGATAGATAAACTCTTTATTGCACACCAAGAAATAAACAAAAAGAAGAAACAAAGATGCATAAACAGTGTAACAATGGGCGGCCTTATCGCTGATAGCGATCTCTGCCATGCAACCTTAGGATGGAGAGGACAGAAAGCGCAGATACAACAGAGGACAGAAGTTTTACATTTCGTAAAAATGGACACATATTAGATTTGTATTTCGTTTCCAATCGACCCAATGAAGACCAATGACGATAGAATGGGTGATCATACCGTATTACGTATATCACCTTCCTTCAAGTGGACAGGGAAATAATTTATTCCTGTTGTGGCTACGTCCGAGCTTGACAGCCTAAGGATTACTGCAAGTGCAAGCAACAGGGATTAAGTGCGGGTTGCAGGAACGTAATTGCCATGATAGAATCATCGTAAGCATAGATCTCTATTTTAACGTCAAGATACTAAAGCATACTTTACGCTAATATTGCTGTTTTTTATTATAAAGATAGGGATAAAAGCAAACATGTTTAGCCTTGTCAAAGAATGTATAATAATACTACGTCTTGTCTTACATTTAACGATTGAAATTACGAAGAAAACCGTACAGTAGTATCTAGTTCTTAAGCTAAATTATACTTAGATGATATTCGATCCGGTCTCGTCTAAGCTAGTGATCTAATATGCAACTTATTTGCCAGCAAACACTTTGTGTTTCTATAAGTAAAAGATAGCAGATAAAAAGTAAACATTTAATGATCATAATTCATCCATTATCATGATGTTAAAAACGTTTATTGGTAAATAGAAATTGTGGAATAGACCAGCCGGGCTAGGATGCGCGCCACGAAATATTTCTTTCGACGTGTCAGAACGAGACAGCGTTATGGCAAAATATGTATCTGTCACTTTTTCACACGTTCATAGTTCTTTTAGTGGCTTTTCGGGGTCGTATGCTTGACTAGCAGGTGCCTAAAATAAAATAATTCCATTGGTAAAATAATTAAAAATATTTGATGTGTCTTTTTGTTATGTAAATCTGAGTGACGGATAATTAAAATGATATATTTTGCTCAAACATTTTGTCTATTCAAATCAATAGTTTGTAATGCTAAGTTATTGCGATTGCACTTGAAATTGCTACGAGCTGCTACGGCTACGACGTAGCGCAATGATATTCGGCGTAGCGTGACAACCTACCAGCATGTAGCGGTATCATTGGATTCGTTTTTGTAAGTTTAATTATTATTTTCACTATATAAAATAACGTTTATAATTGCTGTACATCAGTAAACTGTACTGTACCGGCCTTTTTAATAGTCCACTGCAGGACGTAGGGTGATTGGGCCATATCCACCAAGCTGGCTCAGTGCGGGTTGGTGGGTTAATATTCGCCATCGAATTTCTTCTACGGAAATATGTAGGTTGCCTCTCGATGTTTTCCTTCACCGAAAAGCCCGTCGTGTGAAATTCCATACATAAATTCCAAGGAAATACATTAGTACGGGACCGGGATTTGAACCCACGACTTCACGATTGTGGTGGGTGTCATTACCACTAGACCACCATGGCTCCTAACATCAGTAAAGAAAGTATTAAATCTAATACTTGTCAGTTTGGACCAAGTATTCAAAATTTTGCGTGCAAACCATCAGCAAAGTTATTTAGTAAATTCAGAGCGATGATTGTATAGGAATATGTGGGTATATTTAAAGATGATGTTCATCCTTTCCACGTGTTACCGCTTTAAGGAAAAATTGACCAGATGCCGGAAACTCGTTTGCGAGAGGCTGCGGAGTGATTGTTTGCAGCAATAAATAATAACTGGTAGAATTAACTCGAATACTAAAAATATGGCAATGCTATACATAATATTTCTTTGGCTAACTGTAGTAAGTTACTTAATTTATTAACTACAAAGAAATTACATATTTAAACTACAGCTACATAAACGCTGATAATTATAATCCAAATGCCGAAGCCCACGGCCAGTTGGTAGTGTGCCCTGCATGCTGACATCATTACCACGCCAAAAAGCAATGCTTATATAGTGAGCCAAACTAAGCTGACCAGTTTTTCACATATTACAAAAAATGCAATTTAAAGGATCTAACAGAGATCGAATGAATATTGTACCACGTATCGACAAGCTCAGCGGAGAACGTCCAATACAATGTAGACAGATGATCTTATTAAGGCTGCATGGTCGCGCTGGATGTTGGCCGCTTTCTATGTTTCTATAGTCCTATGGTTAATAGATGAATGGATGATCGAATGAATAATTAGATAACTGATTCAGTTACGTCTAACTAGACACGCTTATCGCTACCGTGATATATTAGCAACAGCAATACTGAGCAAATTGTCACTATACATATCCAGTAATATAATTATATCTATTCGGTGCTAGCTACAGCGCAGCGGCACGTTAGGTAATCATTGTGAATGTAATTAATCATGTAAAGCCGGAAACATACTATCGGACGCGGCTGACGGACGCGACTGACAGCCGCGACTTAGCAATGTGCACAGTCTTAAAACATCCGGTGCGCCAGATCGCTCTCGGACGTCCGAACGCTCAAGGTCGTCCGAAGGTGACGTCCGCGACTTATGTCTGATAGTGTGCACGGCTCGGTGTACTTTCATAGTCTAGGTCGCGGCTGTCAGTCGCGTCCGTAAGCCGCGTCCGATAGTATGTTTCGAGCTTTAGTCAATTAATTGCGAGCGGGTATCATTTGAGGTAATTGTTTCTGCCCAGCAATAGATAAATGTGCGACTGAATATTTGCTATCTTAATAGTCTATCTCTTTCGCGTATTGTTTTAGTGATATTTTAATATTTTTGTTAGGTCAAAATTTTGACTAATGTACATTTAGCGGCAAGGGGCAAGCGCAACGTAGGACGTCTACCCACAAGGTGTATTGATAACCTCATTAAAACTATAGGATCACGTTGCATGCATTATCTTCCAATCGGTAGATATTATTAGAAATGTTTAAATAAAAAATCGGACAAGTGCGAGTTGGACTCGTGCACAAAGGGTTCCGTGCCGTATGAAAAGTCCGCCTAAATATACTTTACTTTAATTATTTACTTTTGAGGGGAATATACAACTTCTGCCTGTCACCGTTAAAAAACGGCTAAAAAATCATTTTTGTTTTATGTAAATATTTATTGTTTTCATTTTTAGTATTTTTTTGTTATAGTGGCAATAAAATACGTTATTCCAGACAACCTCTACTGTGTGGAAACATGTAATTGACGTGGACGGTGGTGTAAACACCTATGTTTAATGAATTTACCATATATTAATTATATAATGACGAAAATCCATGACATTTTAATTGACCTACTTCTATAATCTACGAGTATGATATTTACATTGTACTTTTGATATTTTGTACTGTTCCGACATTATTTAATTTGGTATTCGGTTGCCTTTCTACAGCATTCAATCTTGTTGCTGAAGTAGATAGTTATTTTTCATTTTTTTATTTAACCAATTTTTAAATTTAATTTTGCTAATGTGTAGTGTGGAATGACGAGATGTATTTTGCGGTACTAATTATTATTGTACAGACTGTTGTATATTTAATTTTAGTATTAAGCTCAATATATCAATATATGATTCTAATTCTAATTCTATTTATATATAAAGTTTGTCATTTAAGTTTGAACATTATTCATAAAATTAACTTTACTCGTATTATTCTGACTGAAAAATACTGTATCGAAATTGATTCATTCGTTTGAGAGTCGCAGACAAAGATGCCACAGACAGACATGAATAAATAATAATTATTCACGCTAAACATAGATTAATTATTCACGCTAAACTCCTTGTTGTGTCGGTGGTTAAAATAACCACACAGGAATAGCTGTAAAGAACTAAAGATTAAAAGCATTTCAACGATTTTACTCATGCGTTACACTCTAGCAAAACCATTATAACACGTGGGAGATATTGCGTGCTTAGAAGATAAAATAATCAAGACATAACAAGTAAAGGATAGGACAAGCTTTATTTATACAACATAATTAACTATCATGCGACCTGATCTTTGAGACATTGGACGTCAATAAGGAAAAAGCGAGTAACGTGAGGTAATTTTTATCCTTCAGGAGAATATTGCACATGTTCTATTAGTTTTACGATATGAATGTATTATTTTGGCCAAAGAAAAAACGGAGATAGACAATTAAATTAAACAATTTCAGTTACAATGTTATTTTTTAACACGCTTTTATTAGTTTCACCTGTATGTTTGCTTGCTTGCTTGTAACCAACTCCTTTGAGCTCGATTTTGACCTACTTTGAGCGATTAAATTTTCTTTAAAATTTGCACACCTATTAAAGACCGATGATAATGCATTAAAAAAAATTGTCTCCTAAGGGAGTTTTTAGATTTTTTTAAACTATATTTATGTATTCAGAGTTAACGGCAAACAGTGGCACAAATAATATCTGACGGAAGAGTTCTCAGACGATCTTGTACCAGTTTTTTGTTCCCTAAATAGTAAGGAATATTAAAAAAAATATTCCAGAAATTTTACTGTAAACTTTCCATCCATCAACCATAGGGCGTCCATTGCTGGACATAGGCCTCCTCTATGAATCTTCAATAAAACCGATTGGTAGCGGCTTACATCCAGCGCGCTCCTGCGGTCCTAATGAGGTCATCCGTCCACTTTGTGGGTGGACGTCCTACGCTGCGCTTGCCGGTACATAGTCTCCATCCCAGAACTTTTCGACCCCATCGGTTATCAGTCGACCCCATCAGTCCTCCATGCTATGTGCCTTTCCCACTGCGCTCTTGCCACTGTGATCCGCTTAGCTATGTCGGTTTTTGGTTCTTCTACGAATCTCCCCATTCCTGATTTGATCTCGCAGATGGACTCCGAGTATAACCCACAAACAGCAGACTGTAATCTTGTGCGAGCATACAGAAAACTTTTACTAAGTATTTTTTAATGTTCAAAAAAGAGGCCAATGAGAAAAGGAAGCTCAAAAGAATATTGTTTTAAGTCTGGACCGGAAAAATAAATCTTACATTACATTATGTTTCTTTGTACTCGTATTTAAACAACTGAGAAGCAAACGAAGTGAAAAACCTTCCCAACTAGCAAAAAGTTGTGCTATAACAGTCGCGGCGACGTTTTGGTTTTACTGTTTAGTTCTATAAAAGACCCATAATTAGTGCTATAAACGTCGAGTCAACGTTTATACAACGCGAAAAAGGCGCAGATTATAGCACTAAAAAGTGCTGTAGAAGTGTAGTAACTGTGTAAATAGGACGAATGATTTGTGGAATAAACATCGATTAACAGCAAAACGATCCCAATTTAGTGCAGTAAAAGCAATATAGCTGCAACTGTACCCCTTATTGATAGAGTTGAAGTGTTTATGTTGCCACTAATCAGCAATAAAGTGAAGTAAACGCTGCTAATTTGCTACAATTCGACATTTTTGTTCGTTAAACGCCAAATTTGCACTGTTATTCCATTTTAAATTAAATGATTGCGTATTCTGTGCCATTATGGAAATGCACCAGTCTTTGTGTGTTTGTCACTTAAAATATTATAAAAGACAGAGGTGTCGTGTCCATTTAGTAATTATTAAAAAGAATACAGTTTCTATATCTAAATGTTATATCTACATAATTATATAGGAAAATTACTGGCAATTTAACTTTGTCGATAAACTGTAATGTATTATTTAACATATATGTGTGGGCCACGCGTCTTTTGCAATAATTTTGTAGATATATTTTATAAATTCCATTTAATTTTATTAATATGCTACTAGGGAGCCATTACGCGAACACTAGTAAATTTGTTGCTGTTATATCATACTAACTCGACTATTCGTCGAATAAATGTGACTGCGTTGCATTCATATGCAGCCATGTTTTGGGTTTTTGAGCAATAAAAGTACCAAAAACTCTTTTACTCAATATTTTGTCGAATAAAAGTGCTATAATAAAATTGTTACACTTGAGGTTCTGTAACTGTAATTGGAAAATTATAATTCGACTTGTGTTTTTACCGTGTTATAAAAGAAACTACGTTGCTATTTAATCACCAGGTAGCTAGTATTCGACAAATTTGCTGAATAAAAAGTATGTCAGGTAATTGTCGTATAAAAGCTTTTTTTACACATTAAATAGTAAATCAAACACTATTATAGCCCTCGTATAGCATTTAGTTGTGACATAAGCCAGATACGAGCACTTCTATACGATTTGCACTAAAAGACATAACATAAACACTTTTACTGCACAATTTTGTACGTATGTAGCTACTATTCAACAACTATTCGATGTTTAGTCGAGTAAATGTTTCCTTATTCGACTATTTTGCTTGTTGGGCTTGTCGCAGGTCAAGGGAAGAAAGTATTTTTAATATAGGTGTAGCTTGCGTTTCATTAATAGTGATTAGGTACAATATACGAATGCGAGTAAGTAGATACTTAAGGGCTTCAATTAGAATGTTTCATACTAATAAGCCTTTAGGAAATAAGTGAAACGTAACAAAATAATCAAAAACCGCGACTGCAAAAAACCAACATAAGCGACGCACTAAAAATAAATAAAATGCTTGTCACTATTTCTATAAACTAATAAAATTTAAATACAAAACAAATGTAGGTACATTTTTGTAGTCTCCTTTTAATTCCCTTTATTTTGATATCCCACTCGATAATAGGTTTGGATAAATAAAAAATTTGAAGTATGCACAATTTGGCACCAAAAATCCGTCATTTTTTTGTCTTTAAATACGTCTCCAAAGACACTTGAGTTTTTGAGACGGATCTAAAGATATCTTAACTGTCGAAATCCATCCATCCTTTTAGAAGATATGTGTGAATTAAGAAATTTACAAACAAACATACGCGCGAAAAACAATATTCTTCATTGGCAGTTACGTAAAAATGCAGTTATGGCAGAAATAATATCATAATACCATAATGAATGCGTAATAATATCATGAAAACCAAACAAATATAAAATACAAATTAAGAAACAGAAATAATAAAATAGAAACCAAAAAAAAATCAGTAACTTAAACCTCAAGGAAAGGGGACAAAAACAAAATTTAGAGCGAATTGAAAGGACATGTCCACAAAATGTATGGAGGCTGGTATAATAATAATCAAAAATTCTAACCACAACATTCGTTACATTTCGAGAAAGTTCATATTTTTCTGAGTCTATTGCAACAGTTAAAAATAAAAAAGAGCCCTCCGATTTTTTTAAAATTAATTTTGAATTTATTAGGATAAATAAATATATTTGGCTCAATAAGTAGTTTATCTCTATCTACCCTGATTAAGTAACCTACAAATTGTTAAATAAAAGCATTTTTACCAATTAGACACACTTTTAAAGTGTTTGTTTGTCACATTGTACCTACTAACTGGTCACACTGATAGGTTATAATTTTTAATTTTAGCAAATTAAGCGATGAATGTGGAAGAATCAGCTACGAATGCAAGTAAAATAACGATAGAAGCACTTTATCATTGCTAAACTAGAAAAAGTAATAAGCTTTATTGTTACTTTTAAAATAATTTATTTTTCGCATTTAAAAAAAATTGGAGGAGTGAAAAAATCTAAATTAAATATTTTTGGGAAGCCCATAAAACAAGCTTTCAAATGACGTATATATCATCTTGGTTCGATTTTTCTCTGAATAATATACCACTTGTGGACGTCACCTTTAATATTTTCATTCTTAATAAGTACCTACCTTCTAAGAAAAAAACAGAATTTGGTTAGCAGCGGGATCGCATAATTATAATGCGATCAGGGTTTTTTAAATTGAGCTAATGACGAAAACGACCTTATTTCTGTTTCCTGTTGTACCAACCTGATAATTGAATCTTTATGAAAATAACAAATAGACATGAGTGGTTGGTTATGCATGCATTTTGATTATTTGTGTTTTCTTTGATATCAGCCAACTGAAAGAGCTGCGATTTCATGAACGCGTCCAGTGTTCGTTCAGGCTCGGCTCGGTACGGTCGTAACAGTCTCCCGCTCCGCTCTGCGCTCAGCACTTCGAAATAAAATAGTGTTTTCAATACATATCTAAACATTTCTTTGGAATTTTCGCTAAAGTGGAAAGTGTTCTCTTCTACCTATTGTGCAAGAACCGGCGTGCGAAGAAAAACTAATAAAAAGTTTGTAACTCTTGGAAACTGATTTTATTCAGGTGAGTCTTGGAAAACTTTCAAGTTATTTAGAATAGTCGAACGGATTAAGTTAAAGAAAGTATCTAGCGTACGGAATATGTAGTTTTAAGTAGGAACACTATTTTTGCCATCTCGAAATTTGTGCGAAATTGGTTATTATTTGTTTCATGTATATACATAATATTAACAAAAATTAATTCGATATGAAAAAATGTTTATTTATTGAATAAGTATAGTCCTTTTATAATTTTAAATTGAAAAAATCATTGCCTTTTATGCATAGGTACGTAACATAGTGGCTAAGATTAAAACGAAATAAATGACGACGAAGTTTCTTGTTGCCACATGTTTGAACTGTGCCTATAAATAAAATAAATATTTTTCTTAAAAAAATACTTATTTAGGTTCTGGTTACTGTACTAACGCATTTATAACAGTAAATAATAAATATTCAACTATGAAAAGTCTAATTATCTTGTAACATAACTTTATAAAAGCAAGGCCAGAAATTAATGAACAGTTGACTTAATACTGATTACATAAGTCACGGCTCTGCTATATTTATCGCAGTGTAAATTAATGGTAATTTAGATGAATCTCAAAGGTGACCCACGACTATTCACGCCTCATTTCAAAGGCTCTAGGGAGGTAAAATCTTCACAAAAGAACATAAGTAGAGGTAAAACTGAGCCATTGCCGCGCCTACGTGTGATATTTGATCCACATTCTCCGAAATGTGGGATGATATCTCAAAAAAGATTAAGTGTTTTTTTTGTTCACTAGTGGAATAATAACTGTTTGAAGTAAGTTGATACAAAGGTAGAATGATATTACGTGTTTAGTACTGGAAGTTAAAAAACTGAGGTGCAAGTAAATATAAAAATAAAGATACATTTGTCTGCGTCGGTACATGCTAGCTAAAAAATTACAGGACCGACCCTTTATGTAATTAAATTCAGTTTACGATTATATATTTACGATTATCAAACGTAGGTACGAACCTGATTGATTCAACGTTTCTGACCAGTAGCCAGATAATGGAACAGATTGCCAACTTTCCATTTCCCAAAGAGATATAATCTGAAGCTTTTCAAAGACAGTGAATAGCTATTTTCTAAGTCTTTGTGCTTCATCTTCGACTACTACGCTTGCCACCAGGTGATTCAGAGGAGTCGGAGGTTAAGCCGGAAACATACTATCGAACCCGGCTTACGGACGCGACTGACAGCCGCGACTTAGCAATGTGCACAGTTTTAAGACATCCAGTGTGCCAGATCGCTCTCGGATGTCCGAACGCTCTCGGACGTCCGAAGGTGACGTCCGCGACTTATGTCCGATAGTGTGCACGGCTCAGTGTGCTTTCATAGTCTAGGTCGCGGCTGTCAGTCGCGTCCGATAGTATGTTTCGAGCTTTAGGCGCGGATTTATTCGCGATAAGAAAAAGTTCTTTTAATTTTATTTTTTTTTAATGTAATTTATTGTCGCTTAGCGACCACATCGCCCTCTAGGAAATACAAATCAGGGATTAAAATAATTAAAACTAAACTTATCCTGTTAGCACTAGAGTACATGCGCCCATTTTTTACACTAGTGCACGCGTGGCCTACTATGGTAGGCCTTTTTAAAATGGCTCTAAGTAAGTTTTTAAACTAAAACGTATTAAAATACAATTCTAATGATATAGTTAAACATCGTAGTTGTCTAAATATGTGTTTCTTTTCTTATATAGCTCAAAGAAATTTAGAAATACTATCAATTTTGCAAACTTATATAAAAACTTAAGAAAAATATTACCTATGAAATGAATTTTCGGAAATTTGCATTAAGTATAACTAAAATCGTAATATCGTACTTTAATTTGAACGTGATAAAGAAAAATCCACTTGCTGTACGTTTCGATATTTTTTTTAGTCAACGCATTTAGGGCTGTCGGACAGAAAGGCCGTCGACCAATCTGGTCCAATTTTGGTATGAAATTGTGTTATACTAATAATGAGATGTATGTTATAGAAATGCTATTAACATTATTTTTTATTATCATCTTTATTAATATCCATCAGCCATATTTCCAATTGTGCTATCCTACATTTATAAATAATTAAAGTTGTGTCAAATGTATTAAAAACATAAATTAAAACAATTATAGTTATTACACTTTCTATATACAATCAAACAATATTAAATATGGTAGAAAAACCTAACAAACATTAAATTAAGTAAAAAATTCTATACTCATTTTGGTACACCGATACACGCGCGGACTACTATGATAGGCCCGCGGTTTTGGCGCCAAATTACACAAATGTGAGTTTTCAGCTACGTCATATGAGTTGTTTACCTTTTGACAAATTTCAAGAAGGCTTTTCAGGAATTTTAACCCTCTAACCCGTAAACCTCAAAATATATAGCCAATAATATGACCCTGGTCTACTATAGTAGGCCACGCGTTTATTCTAGTGTTAAACCTATATATCTACGTGTTCATACAACTTTTTCTAGAATTTCGTTTATTATAGTAGACGGGGGTTTTCTCACCTTAGACTAACTACGAGTGTTTCTATGATTTTTACAGGTTATTATTTGGTGTAAAACCGAAAATCGTTTTTCGTCTTCCCGTAGATGGGTATATTTCTCATCAAATAACGAAAATTGAGATATTATTGAATTTTTTTTTCATAAACTTAGATATTTTTTTGCTGAGATCAAAAATGTTGCATTAAGATATCTATTTAGGAGTCCTCCATATTTTGCATTTCATAAATAGACTAAGTATAATAAATACTCCCAAATGCAGTGAGGTAATCACGAATTTTAACTAAAGCTACAAAACACCGGCACATAAATCTGAAATTGCATGCTACATTTAGAATATGGATTTTACTCCCGAAAACGCATAAAAACAACAAATTATATGATGTAGGGCTAGGGACATGAAAGGAGTCCACATCATCAAAAGTGGTCATGTGTGATTTCGGATGGGCGTGGGATGGCGGGCGAGGAGAATGAAAGTACAACGTTAGGTTACACGTTATAATTCTTGTCAGATTACAATCATCGGTACAAACTATTTCTTGAATCAAACAGTCCAATTAATAATCTCTCCAGATTCAGAAGACACTCCACCGAACACGTAGCACGCGACACGATGCAAACCGATCGCCGTTCCAATATTTAATCTTCTCTTTGATATTGAATGGCGGCCGCCAGCCCTTTCTGGTTCACTATAATAGATCCAACCGTTTTATTACACGATAGCCATAGAACGTAAATTTTTAAAAACGTTTGTTATTTTATGTAATTTATAAAAAAACTACTGCACTTATGAACTCAATTTGTCAAAGATGATTAAGTATTATACGGGATCAAGGAGCAAACGTAGGCAGTTGTCATATTTTTAAAACCTCGCATTTAAAAGTGAACTTTTGCGTAACATGACGCAGTTACGTTCTATTGGTGCTGTCAAAAAGAAAATAAACGGTTGATTATAGCGCTCGGTGTTGTGTCAGAGTAAACTACAATGACAGCTCCACCTCCATGACGTTGACAACTGCCGCTGCTGTTCATTATTATTTTATACTACGGGACTAATCGCGCACTAAAATTACGAGATAAATAAATACCTCCTTATCCCGACGTTTATAGTACAAAATAATAATGTGTTCAAATCGCGAAAGTTTAAAAACAACGCTGCTGTTCACTCTAAATAATCGACTGCATCCCCTTAAAATGCTTAATACATGCTACATACATGTAACGTGAGGGAATGATCGCCATAAATGTAACTCTTAAGTATTTTTCACATATTATGTTTTTGCACAAATTCACCTACGGTTGAGAAGAAATCGCTATTTTAAATCATTCGAGTGTTGACAGGCACTAAAAAAATAAGTTTGCGTTCGTAAATATAGTTCGATAAGTGCGTTCAGAAATCGAATATTCGTAATAGAGTGAGGGAATTATTTTTTTTGGCGGGACATATTTAAAATCAAATTATCGTTTTTATAAATTCGTCGTTGGAAGATAGAAGCTTTTATGAACAATAACAAACATCTTTCTAATATATTAGCATAATTTTATTATTAATAAACTTGAGATGAGTTGCCATTTTAGTAATGTTTTTGAACTAAGGGACAAGGTGAGAGAAATACTTTCACGGTAACAAAGTGACCATATCTTTTTCTTCTTTAGAGGTAATACGTGTTCTTTTCAAATAATAGTGGTGTATAGACAGCGAGTATTGACATAAAAGAAAAACTAATGTAGTTAATGCATATGACTTGGCACTAATTATTCTGGAAACAAATTTCGAAATTTAATGAGAAATAACCAGATATATTTCAACATGTCTAATTTTTGTAAATAATTTCATCTCTAATATTTTACTCTTCTTAATTATTGCCTTAGCTCTTTATTGCAAAATGCTTGCTTTTTTGACCGACGAAAACAGGGAGGAGGTACTCAATTCGACGCGTATATTTTTTATTTTTTTTTTATGTATAACCACGCATAACTTTTTAAGTAGTGGTCCGATTTTGATAATTCTTTTTTATTGGAAAGTATACTTCGAAATTGGTCCCATTTAAATTTTATTGAAACCGGCTGAGCCTTTTTCGATAAATCAACAATAATCAGAAATATTCGCGAATTCTGTACACGGTTGAAGTCGGTCATGCTATTTTTTGCAAAAAATAATTATTGCTCCGTAGCAAAAAATCTAAAATATTCTTAGAAGCAGGTACGAGTATATTGTTATTCATTGTATGTAAGTGACGAGTTGATATTAATTTAATACACCTCACGAGGTTACGCGTACGGTAGTTGCCTACTTCATTTTCAAAGTGAGTAAATTATTGCGACGTGCGTGATACCTACGCGTAGTAATTAAAGTTATTGTGCCTGGGTTTCGTAAAGTTCATAGAGTTTTAGAGAAAGGTCTTCTTTTTAAGTTTAAGTTTAAATATTAGGGGACATCTTACATACGGTCTCTGACCCCAAACTAAACAAAGCTTGTGATTTTAACCGGCTGCGTAATGTATGTAAAAGTATGTAAGTATTAGACACTTGGATGTACTTAGCATAAAATCATAATCCGACTATACATTATCACGTATTGTTTTAGTCTGTAGGTATACCGATTTATTATAATTTACCAGTACTTACGACGATAGTTTGTGTACCTACTTTGCGAGTCGTGTCTGTGCGCTGCGCTAGTATCTAGGTACTAGGACATTGACAAACACCGCCTAATGCGGTCGCCTAATGTCCGTAAGATCGAGGTAATAATATAATTATTGTGTCCTGTCTGGCTATAAAAAGCCGTGGTGGTCAAGAGGTAGTGACACCCGCCTTACAATCGTGAGGTCGTGGGTTCGAATCCCCGGTCCCGTACCAATGAGTTCTTTGGAATTTATGTACGGAATTTCACACCACAGGCTTATCGGTGAAGGAAAACATCGTGAGGCAACCTGCATACGTTCGTATAAGAAATTCGATGGCATATGTGAATCCACCAACCCGCACTGGGCCCGCGTGGTGGATATCGCCCAATCACCCTTCGTGGGTAGGCCTACGTCCTGCAGTGGACTACTAAAAAAGGCTGGTACAGTCTGGCTATTTATACAGGGTTATTTCTAATCAATAAGCATCCTTTTAGGGACTTATTCTGTACATCAAATCTCAAATCAAAAAATCAGTTCCATAAATTTTGTCGCGGGTGAACGCTATTTTTCTATGAAACAACAAAAAATTTTTTTGAGTTTTGACAGAAGTCGTAGAACAAAAATTGTTAGTTTTGATGCACAGAATAAGTCCATAAAAGGATGCTAATTGATTAGAAATACTCGTGACCCTATATAGGCGCACTCAGTGTGCGCAAGCGTTCCCGCAATACCGACGCAGATGCGCAAAGAGAAAGGAATACCCAGGATTTTTAGTGGGTAAACCCCTAAGATTCCTCAGATTCCAATATAACCACCCTGCCTCCCCCGGGGTGGGATGGTATCCATTAAGGATTTTTCCTGGAATAAAAGATAGGCGCACTCGACAATAGGCTTGATGACCGGGTAAAAAAAAACTTTAATATAATTAGTCCGTGAGTTAGATTATTAAAAAATATTGGATACGTATTTTTTCTTTTGTCAACCAAACAACAAACGACAAAGATAAACCTTGTCAAAGTTTGGGAGTGGGGGTCGTGACGTCACTTCTCTTACAGAAGTCTATACATTTGTATGACACTTGTGACGTCACGCGGAACTTTGACGGGCTATATCTTCATGAATTTTTGTTTAATAGACCAAAGAAAAAATACGTATCTAATATTTTTTGATAGTCTATCTGACGGACTAATTATATTTTTTTAGTCATAATGCCTATTGTATATCAGGTTTACAATACAGCCTAAGTATAACCATCTGGAACAAAGTAATATAATAGTACATTATGATATAAGTGCGGTAAGTTAAAAATTACAGCCGAGGCAATATTGCTGAGGCTGTAATTTTCAAAGCGCACGTATGTATGTCACACGACGTTTTATAACATATTTGCAAGGAAATTAATAAAACTCTGATTTTCTTAAACGAATAAATCTTTAATTACTTGTTAAAGCAGTTATAGAAATTTGAACAATTTTTAAAAGTTGTTACGTTGCCAGAATATTGACCACTTTTCTGACATAAAAATCTTGGCTAGGATTTTAAAAAGTATCGTTCATTTTTAGATGGAGTATCTTAAAAAACTGTGCATGTTACTTTATTTAAAAAAAAATCGTGCGTTTTACATTACAATAACGCACAAGTGCGTAGTGAAATATATTACGATGTTGAAATTGGTGTAATTAAAGCCACTTTACGAGCATAAAAATAATATGTTATAAAAATAGTGAAGCTTTCACCATGATATACCTTCATTTATCATGTCATATCAGTTCATGGTTTTCAAATAGGTAATTACTGTGGTTTCAATCGATTACGGTATAGGTAAAGTAATTTCTTATATTGCGTGGTACACATATTATGTTTCGAATAAAATATACCCTTTGTGTTAATTTACGGTGGTACGTAACGTATAATCAAAAAGAGATAGATAAGTAAAGTATGGGGAAAGTCTATGTTCCACATTAGATTTTTTTTAGCTGATATGATGATACATTAACATGAAGCTTGTACTTGGGTAAGTAGGTACATTAGTCAGTAATCATTCTTTATAAATTAGTAAATTCATTATTCCATTAAATGTTACATATGTCGTAACTAAGTTTGCACCTGTATTTTAACAGACAGCAAACTCCCAACAGTGCGCAAAAATAATATTTAATAAATAAAAAATAATTCTTGCTATGTGGTTTAAATGTCTGGTCTGAACTCTATGTATTGTTGTTGTACAAGTACACATGGACTTACGAGGTTGAACTACTTTTAATTTAATTTACAATTAGGTCTTTAATTGCAACTAGTAGGTACCTAACACAAACTATTTCATTTAGTAATATCACTAAAGTGTGTTTGTGCTAACTTTAAGTATTAGTAAGTATGGCTAAATATAAGGTCGCTGATTTCGTAAAAAAGTTTTGGGTGGCTTCTACTTATTCTGCCCTATCGTCAATCTTATCAGCTCTAATTAAATTGTCAGGAGGTACAAGTTTAGACAACCTTTTAAAGAAAATAGCGCCGGCCGTTCATAATGGAAATAAGTTAGGATACCTACATAGAAAAGCTCTTTTTGTCGCTAAACAGGTGCTGTTATATTTTTGTTTTTTATTTTTATACTTTCGTGATGCGATGCGATTATATTTTAAGGTGAAGGTGCCCTGACATAATTATTTGAACCTTTGAATTTTTTTTATGTATTTTTGTTGGTATTTTTATTTCAAATCTTGTTAGACTATGCGTTTTGTTTAGGTATACACTGTTCACGAAATTATAGGTAACAAGCAGTATTTCCTTTATTTTTAATTTCTTTTTTTATTAGCATCATGCCGTTAACTATTTTTATTATGACTATGGCATTAATATCATTTTTATACAAAATGGGCTCACATTTAGGGCGGGTCTCCACCAAAGCGGAGATGTGTGCGGTGTGCTGTATGCTGTGCGAGAAGAGATTGTTTTTCAGCGCGGGTGCGAGGAGTTGAGTGCTCAGTACGCATTTTGAAACGCTCGCTGACATCAATCACTGCACGCCGCTCACATCTCTCGTCTCCACTGCGCGTCATCAGCGCACAGCTCACATCTCCGCTTCCATCTCGCTATACAAATATTACACATCTCCGCACAGCGATCTCCACTGAAGCTGAGCGGACATAAGATGTGTCAATAACACAATTCTATTGGTTGTTTAAAAAACATCTCTTCTCCGCTCGTCTCCGCTTTGGTGGAGTCCCCGCCTTAAGCGCTTCCCGCCTGATTTGCAGAGATACAGTTTACAAATTTAGTATAGAAGGCACAAACTACTCTAGATTTGAAGATACTCATCGTAAGTCCATCAATTAATTTGATTAAAGTACATATATTAATTATAATTTAGCGGCAAGCTTCAAGTAAGTAGCCCAACGAGCTATGGAGAGGGCTACTGACATAGTCCAGCGGATTGACAAGTTGAAATGACAGTGGGCAGGGCACATAGCACAGAGGGCTGATGACCGATGGGTTCGACAAGTTCTCGAGTGGACAAATAAAACAGTTCGTACGCGGAGAACATGCATTCACCAACTCCAGGTACTATACTGAACTGAAAAGTAGATTGTAGTAGTGAAAACACTTTAGAAAAAAGAAATAAGTAAAATAGTAAAGTAAAGTAATTTATTGGCCTTATAACATCTCGTCATATTGGGCATTTCATTTACAGTAATTGCTTAAGAACTACTTAATCATCCATCATCATCATCCATCAGCCAAAAGACGTCCACTGCTAGACATAGGCCTCCCCTATGGATCTCCAATAAGACCGGTTGATAGCGGCTTGCATCCAGCGCGATCCTGCGGCCTTAATGAGGTCATCACTACTTAATACATAAACTTAAAAATTGAATGATACAATAAAATGGCAACATTACATTACATTATTTTTAAAATATTACATTAGAATTAGAATAGAATTGACGTCAAAATTGAATTACTAAAACAATTGTTATAAACAATGGATTTCATTTTACAATAAAATAATAATAATTTATTTAAAACTTGTTTAAAATGTCAGTATATGAGAATAATATTTTACCAAATTTACATTTTTTGATTATTTTTGCTACGTTCATGCGTCAATGAAGATTCTGTGAGACGTAATTTCATGAATTCATTTAGTGAGTAAAATGGATTCAACTCAAAAAACTCTTTAACACATCGTTTGAAGTCATTCGTTTCCAGATTGATTATGCTTTGGGGTAATTTATTGAATATGCTAATCTTGTTGTAAATTCCTTGTTTTTGTACTTTGCTTAAGAGATCTTAAGAGATAAGTCATCGAAGAATTTACATCATTCACTGAAACTATTTGCGGTCGCTTCTTTAAATAAGAGTTCATAATATCTAGTTACTTTCCTTCAAACCCATAATGTTGGAGCTTCAATGCTAAAACGTCGTGTCTCAAACAATCAAATGCTTTAGACAAATCGCAAAAAATACTTGCGCATTTTTGCAATCTGTCCAATGACTCAAGAATATAGTAGACTACATTTCTAATGGCCATTTCAGTAGATCTTCCGGAACGAAATCCGAACTGAGACGTAGTGAAGAACCTATTTTCTTCAAAGTGTTCAAGAATCCTCTTTTTTATAACTGTCTCAAATATTTTTGAAATTGTCGGTAGAATGCAAATCGGTCGATAGTTGCCTAGCTCCTCATTATCATCCTTTTTGTACAACGGAATTACCCTGCCTAGTTTTAATCAATCTGGAAATATTCCTTTTTCTAAACAATAATTAATATTTATGTGTAATAGTTCCATTAGATGCCCATTTGTCAAAATTATTTTTTTCAATATCTTAGAGTTAATGTCATAAATGTCTGGTGTAGTTTTTGGCTTCATATTTTTTATAATCGTCAGTAATTCATGAAAGTCAACTGGAGCAAATAGTATTAACTTCTTCGTCAAATTTCTCATGTCTAAGTATTTTTTTGCATTGATTAGGATCAGTTCTCATATTAGATGTCAATTTATGTGCAATGTTCTTGAAAAAAATATTGAAACTATCTGCAATCACTTTGCTTTCTACCAACTCTTGTTCGTCTTCAGATTTAATCTTATTTATCTTTTTCTTATATGACTGTTTTTTGTTGAACTTCACAAGTTCATTTATTATCCAAGATTCTTTAATTATATTTTTTGAGACTCTGATCCTATGACTATATTGAAGTTTTTTAGCTACATTCAATACTCTTCTTAAACCTTTTTTTATATATTCTTATTTGTTTGCTTCTTTTTTCATTTGGTTTATGTTCTTGTAGGATTTCCATCTTTGTCAGGTTCGACTCCTTTTGAGCTTAGTTTCTCAGAAATATTACGTTTGTTGAGTTTTGTTTCTGGAAAAGCTACTTTGTAGCAATATTTAATAGCGTCATGTAAAATTTTCATTCTGGCATTTGCATCTTCACATTGAATTATTTCATTTTTAAATTTAACATAATCTCTATCAAATAAGAAGTGAAAATAGTTGCAATTATTTATTGACAATTTCCTGGTATAGCATGGAGTGATTTTATACTGTTTCTTATTTACATTGTCAGCAATCGTTAGTTTAATTACTTTGTGATCAGATAGCTTAAGATCTAGAACCTGTGCTACGCAATCGTCAAAGTTAACTATAAAATTATCAATACATGTTGCACTTTTATTTCTATTCGCGTAGGTTCGTTTATTACAAATTGACAATTATAGTTCTGCAGTATTTTTAACAATCTTTTGATATTTTTATTTGGTTTTAAAATATTCAAATTAAAATCACCTGCTATTATGATTCGCTTTCCTTCGTGACAAAGTTTTTGCTTTTTTGTTTTGTTTTTGTTGAATATCAAAAAAATAGATCAATATCTTTATCAGGTCTGTATGCTGCAATGATAACTGTCTTTGATGATCGCAACTCTACTGCTGCTAATTCAAAATTCATTTCAAAAGCTATTTTATGTTAACTTCTTTTCTAAACTTAAACTCTAAATTTTCTTTAACAAAAATCGCAGTTCCACCATAATTTCCTATAAAAATTAGTTGTTAATTTATAATGAGAGATAATTATGAATTAGAAATAAAGTAAAACCTTCGAAAAAAAATGGGTTTGAAAAAAAAGGTTCTTCGTTATCAACTTCATTTGAATACTAATTAGGACACTAATTAGGACTACCGTCTTTTTACAAATGATACGATATCTACGAGATTTAAAAAACCGCCGTGACGTTTATGTAATTATGCTCTTCAGAATTTCATGAAAGCAGTAAATTTTCTCTGGAAATAAAATTAGACATCAGTTTACTAATTAATGAGCGTCAGAATCGAAAATGGTTTAAGCCAAGAAAGCTCCTCTCACATACTTTTAACCTTCAAAACGAAAAGGCGGCTTTGTAACATGTGTATACCATATTTGTTTATTTGTGTAATTTTCAGTCCTATTCCCAGACTCAGGTGGTTTTTTCCGGTTTTTGTGGTCATTTATTTTATTCCTCTTCGTAAAAGTAGTATTTCATTCCTTTTGTAAGTGTAATATGTTTTTTTTACTCATTCTAAGGATACTTACTAACATTAATCCAAAGAAATTTCTCTATTGCTCAGACCAAATAAAAAAATCAATACAGAATGTTGAGAAACAAACAAGTGAAGCCGGCAAAACTACGCCTTGCCGTGTACAGACACGACAGGGACAGTACACACACACATACATGTACAAGGAAACTACGCCTTGACTTGTTAGTCGATCTATGGTGACGCAACACCGACGCACTCACCACATGTATAAATAAAAACCGGACAAGTGTGAGTCTGGCTCGCACACCGAGGACCATCGACAAAAAGTTATTTTTTTCACTTTTCTCGTCTTACATTGAAAATAACACATTGTTAAAATAATTAAAAACCTGTTTTAGCATGTTCTTATGAAGTTCTTTTATATGATACCTTAAATGATACGATTTATTCACTTTGAATTATGAACCCATATTTAGTGAATTTTGAGGCCCTATTTTTTGTGATTTAAACAAAAATGTACAATTTTCAGATCTTTTCCTATGTGTGTACTCTAAGACAATGCTTCTCGCCAAATTTCATAGTTCTATGTCAACGGGAAGTACCCTGTAGGTTTTGATTTTTGTGAGTGTTGAAATATGCGGTTTTTTACGACAAAAACGGCTCTTACTTTTTTAAACGATAACTGAGAAGTTTTTCTTTTACACAACTGCAAGATCTTTTAGATATACGTATACAGTTTAAATTTCAACTCGATATCTTTACGAGTTTCCGAGATAAAGTGTCTTGACATACACACAGATGGACAGACGGACAACAAAGTGATATATAAGGGTTCCGTTTTTTCCGTTTGAGGTACGGAACCCTAAAAACCGGCTTCACTTGACTGTTCAACGACGTTCCTTCTTGATTTTTTATTTGCTCTGAGCTCTATTCATGTAATATTACAAAACATAATCTATAAAGGTATATACAGAATACTTTGTAAGAACTCCTTTTTGGACTGCCGTTTAAAAAGGGTGGTAAAAATAAAGTACGATCAATGGGATATTTTGTGGCAACTTTTTAACGAACAGGGCGAATATTTAATTAGGGTTTCATACTAAAACAGTAAATGCGAGGCCTTGTTACAAAACCTTCGTCGTCAATCTGTCTACCCTACCTTTAATGGGCTTAATTTTTATCCGTAAAAGGTTGCTGCCTAAAATTTTCATATTTGAGTTGTATTCGCAAAAGACCCAAAGACTTTATAAATTGTGTAGATTAAACGTGAAGTATATTTTTTGATAAAATACCGGTTTTAACTCACGTATGATATACGGCCGGGCCGCTGTGAAACCCGACCGGTTGTGTGCGCGTGCGCCAGGCGACGGGAGTGCGCGTATTCCCTGATGAAGAAGGAGTACTAATTTACTCCGAAACCGGTCGGGTTTCACAGCGGCCCGGCCGTATATCATACGTGAGTTAAAACCGGTATTTTATCTAATATAATATATTTTTTGAACTTAATATATCGAAATATGAATGAAAGATCGAATGACAAACCATAAATTTAGTAACGTTGGTCATAGGCTTAGCGATTGAGCCACAAAGTTCTTGATGACATGTGACAAAAAAAAACGAAGTCGATGCATTTGATATAGACTAACATGAAAATTATAATAAAACTTAATTCGATACAATCTCAGTACGACGAGAAATCGTAATAAACAGTAAATGGTATAAGTACCTACCTAAGTAAATACTTTAGGTGCAGACGCGTTTAAATTGTCGCAGTCGCAAAAATTGATTCAGTGCGAATCAGTATTGAACTAAAATTTGAAAGTTCACTGCTGGATATAGGCCTCTCCTATGGATTTCTAATAAAATCGGACGAAAGTAGATTGCATAATATCGTCGCCCCCCCTAGTCTTGGACGTCCTACGTTGCACTTGTTGATACGCAGGCACATGGTCTCGTCAGCTACATGTTCTAAGCATTAAATACCCTATATATACCCTCTGCTTTTTTAACTTGTTAATCAGCTGGGCTGTGTACTAAAATACACAGTCAGGTCATACATTCTGTCACATGTTTAATTAAAAATAATTTAAACAAGTTTATTCATTATGTAACCATTTATATACCAAAATGAACTTAACAAAACATAGATTCTTATGACAATAAAGTTTATTCAAAATGACCTCCGTGATTTTGAATACAGGCCTTCAATCTGCGCGGCCAGTCGTCTATCGCAGCACAAACGAGGTCCATGTCAATATCGGCGGTTGCCTTAATCAAGGATGTCTTGAGTGACTCCAAATTAGGATGAGGACACAAGACTGGCTGGCGGTGCGTGAAATCGACTTCATCCGGCACGAAGACTGGCCCACCTCCAATCCAGATTTGAGTCCGTTAGATTACAAGATATGGCAACACTTGGAGAAAAAGTGTTGCCATATCTTGTAATCTCAGTCTTGTATCTCAGTCTTGTGTGCTCTTCGCTCTATGAGCTGGCGCCGAATCTTGTTGGAATACCCAGTGCCTGTTATTGAACATGGTATGAGAAACAGGTTCCACAAGGTTCGTCAGGACTGTATTTTGATACACAACTGCATTCGTTTTTACACCTTTCTCACAAAAATGTACCTCTGTTAAGCCCCAATAAGAAACTCCCAACCATACCATGAGCGAGGATGTAAAATGACCTCGTTGGACACGCGGAATACGGTTGCTCGCTTCTTCACTACTGTGTGCGTACGCGTACACCTTATCATTTTGTTTGTTGTAGCTCTCTTCTACGGTAAAAATTTTTTCATCCGAAAAAAGAATTTCCCGATATTTTTTTTCCGCGTACTGCTTCAACAAAGCGCGGCATCTCTTCAGTCTCAGGTCCATTAGACAAGCATTTAAACGATGTCCTGTTTTTCTTCGATATGCCCGAAGCCCTAAGTCTTTATTTAACACCCTTTTCACCGTGGTTCTGCTTAACCCCATCTGAAGGGCCAACAGTTTCTGCTTACGTTTGGGATTTCTTTGAATTCGCGCCTTCACAGCTTTTATCACTGCTGGAGTCCTAACAGAACGTGGGCGACCACTTCTTGACCTGTCATCTACACTAGAGTCTTCATTGTATCGTTTGATGGTACGATAAACGAATCTTTTGGTTATATTCAAATTTTTCAGTATGTCAAAAAACACGGTCTTCTTTAAGCGTCCACTTCATATTTAAAAATGAGTAAAGTTCTAAAAAGAATACATTTTTATTTTGATGAACAATTCGAAATTCGAATTCAATAAACTTTTTTATGGCCAGCATTCTAAAAGAAAAGTTTTTACTGTGTGACAATACTTATGACCTGACTAGGTATATACTCAATTGGTAAAAATATCAGACCAAATAAAAAATTCAAGACAAAGTTGTGAACAAACAAATGAGGCCGGTAAAACTACGCCTCGCCGTGTACAGATACATACAACGAAACTACGCCTTGGCTTGTCAGTCAAACTATGGCGGCGCACTGTTCAACGACGTTCTCTCTTGATTTTTTTATTTGCTCTGAGCTAAAAAATATACTCTTATTACGGAACCTTGACACGAGGCTGATACGCACTTAACTGGTTTTTCGACTGTTCTTTCAAATTGAGTACTTACTCAATTTTTTCAATTCGTTGCACGTCACTGACGAGCCGAAAGAGGAAGTGCTTGAGATCGTTTTATACAAATGATGGAAAAGAGGTTCTTGTAGGGACGTGTTTCGAAGGCTGTAACTGTATTACGGACCCACAGACCTTCATAAATATCTTACTCATGGGAAAATAAAATATTATCTTCGTGTGGCTTTTGTAACTTTAGTGTATTACTGTCGTTGTACTTGCCTTTGGTATATATATCTTTTTCATGTACAAACGATAATGTTGCAGGACACACAGGCCTACAAGCGTTCTAATTAGGGCTTTGAATCAAGCCACTGTAATTATCATTAACTGTCAGTCGTAATCAAAAATTTGATATAATGATATTGTAATTATTATCATTGATTTTCTGGTGTTCTTCGTAATCGTGCACTTGATCAGTAATTCAGTAGGTACCACTGTTTAGCAGTGATGACATATGGAACTGAAACGTGGTCTTTTACTGTGGGTCTTATGAATAAGCTCAAAATAGCCCAACGCGCTATGGAGAGTTCTATGCTAGGAGTCTCGCTGCGAGATCAAATCAAAAATGAGGAGATTCGCAGACGAAGTTACCGACATAGCCCAGCAGATTAGTAAGCTTTTAACGGGAAATAAAGCATCAAATATTCCGTTCCAGTCTTCTCATTATATCTATCTAGTACCTGTAACTACGCGTATTACCCCTAAATTTGTCTAGAATACTTGCGTCTGTAGCAAATTATGTTTCAATTTGGTAGATAACGATAATACACATTAATGCTTCTACGCGTACATTATGGCTACCGAAGTTCTCCGAAATGGAACTCAATTTCTCTATTTATTTGTAGGTATTCGGCGCTCGTATTCTGAAATTGTCATTTAATTCACGTGTTTTTAAATGTAAATTTCAAATAAACAAAATAAAATAAAAGAGACGTCCACGAATGGTATTTTATACAGGGAAGAATCTAACCAAGATGATAGATACATCATTTGAAAGCTTGGTTTATAGGCTTCACAAAAGTGTTTAATTTATATTTTTTCATCCCTCAATTTTTTTAAATGTAAAAAAAATGGTATTGGTGATATAAGTACAGCTCACATTTTTTTTCTGTTTTAGCCATATTAATGTGTTTATATCGTTCTTTTACTTGCATTATTACCTGATTCTTCCATTTTTATCACATATTTTGCTAAATTATAGAATTCATAAAAAGTTGACGCATCCAGTTAGAGTTAGACCAATATTTCAACAAAATCATTAAAAATTGGGTCTAATTGATAAAAATGCTTTTATTTTAGCTATTTCAAGATAGTTTACTCAGAGTTTCCTGAAATAATCTACCTATTCTGTCAAATATATTTATTGTCAAAAATATATTGACTGCCTCAGTGGCTCAGTGGTAAATGACCCTAACTTCTGGATCGAAGAGGCGTGGGTTCGATCCCCACGCAGGGCAAATATTTATGTGATGAGCATAAGTGTTTGCTCTGTGTCTGGGTGTTATTTAGTTACTATATATATAAGTATGTATTTAAAAATAAGTATATGTAGTATATCAGCTTTGCTTAGTTTGGGGTCAAAGGCCATGTGTAAGATGTCACAAAAATATTTATTTATTATTTATTTATTTATCCCAAGAAATTCAAAATTAATTGTTAAAAAAAAAGCGGAGGGCTCTTTTTTGTTTTTAACTGATGTAATGCACTCAGAATAACATTAACTTTCTCGAGATGTGCTGTGTATAGTGCTGTGGTTAGATATTTTGATTATTAATATACCAGCCGCCATACATTTTGTGGACGTGTCCTTTCGTTTGATATTACAATGATGTTCAAAAATAGGTTACAGTTATTTAATAAAATTTAATAAGTAACCGTAGTAAGTAACTGTTAAATGAAAGCTTTCGGTTCAAATCGTAATTAAAATAAGAAAAACAAGAAAATAAAGCTGTTACTAATATTGTTGCAAGTTATTAACAATTTATTGTCACTCAATTTTAAGCAGTAGGTGGGTAACATTAATTACGCATAAATGCTTTAAAGCCCACGATTTATAGTTACTGATTCGAAGTTCTCTGAAATTGTAAATCTGTTAGTGAAACGTCAAAACCGCAGTTGATATTATTCTGATATCTACTCTTGTACAACGCATTAAATTCCATATTAATGAGCTTTTCTCTCGTGTGATACATAAATATATTATGGCTATTAACTAAAACATCATTGATCCTATTTTAGTACCAAACCCCTATTGTTAAATGACATGGTAATTAAGTATATTTATGATTTGATTTGTCTATATATGAAACCAAAGAGTATAAAATTTTCAAAAGAATCACCAACGGTGACTCACTTTTTTGCATATTGTGGAGCACAAATGTTTGTCTCGGTGGAGATGGACAAAAACATCTTCATCTTGAATCTTTTGGAGCTTATGCAAATTATATTTGTGACATCAGTAAGCTCGATTACAGAGGCGCCATCGTAACTATATTACCTAAATAGCATAGTTCTGTTTCTTTTTCACTTTAGGCATTCGATAGAGAGAACGCTTTTTACGTTGCTAATAAATTTACGCTGGCGCCTCTGTAATCGGGTTTATTGTCACATTGTGAAATTTGTGAACTAATATGACGAACATATTTCCGGTGGAAACGTACATTTAAAATTTTATTTTGCCAAATATTTGTAAATTCGCTTTATGTAGAATTGAATATATTCTCAAGTAAAAATATCGGTTTCTACTACGTACTATGTAAGATATTTTTTTAAGTCTCGTGTCCAAGAGGTGACCATTAAGGCCCTATTACAAAACTATAATGCATAATAAAAGAAAAGTAACAGTTGTCAATTTCGATTACGTTTAAATAACGACTGCAGAGATTATATTACCCAGTTATTTTACCGTTTAAAAATTATATGAATCATGAAAATCGTGTTCGAGGAATTTAGCTAATCACAGCGCTGTCAAATCTGTAGATAAAATTTAATGATACGCTATGGTGACATCATTCAATTGAAATGACGCAAATCGCAAATCAAGCTTCATTATTTCATTTCCAGTACTTAAAGTGGTGAACCGTTGACAAATTAATTTAAATTTATCGTCCCATTTCTGCTCTTAACTTAGTCATAATGAAACGCTGTATTGTTTCTGATTGTCTAACTTTAATAATTGATATTAACGGTTGAAATTGAAATAATATGGATACCTAGCTTATTAGCTTATTTGTGTTAGTTGGAAAAAAAGCAGAGTAACGAAGTCAATCATGATTTCATTGTCATCAGTGGTAGCATTGAACTTCTACGGCTGGATATAGATCTCTAACAGGGTTTAAATCTAGACGACCAAAACATTCAAAAATCACGAATTAAAATTTGCTGTTCCATGTTTGTTTCTTTTTCGCAATTTTGTGGTTGGTCCCTTAGTTCAAATTAGTCATAGCAATGAGTACACTGATATTCTAGGATGTCTCCGTCCTCTCGATTTACACCCGTAAGTATACAGGGTTATCTGCTTACCCTATACTAAGCTAAAAGAGGAGGATTAAGACCATTGTTATGAACAACTTTAACTATGGGTCCAACCCAAAAGTCTAGGAAAAAAATCAGCTGCTCCATACAAAACTGTTACTTGGAATTGACAAAATGTATGAAACAGCTGATTTTTTTTTTTTAATTTCGGTTTAGCCCAAAGTAAAAGTTGTTCATAATGATGGTCTCAAACGCCTCCTTTCAGTTTAGTTGCCAACATCTTGTATAGACAGACTAACCTTTAGAATTTGTAGGTACTTATACGTACTTTAGATATACAAAATTTCTGGATTTCATTACTTAATTGTACAGTAAGCCAACTATAACGCTGACACATCTGATAAATGTGCTGCAGGTCTAATAAGGCATTGTAGAGCAGGCTAATCTATTCACTAGATGACATTTCGCTGTGAAATAATAACTTTGGCGGAAACTTTGGCGACCACTGGTGGCTAGCATCAACGATTTATCTATCTCAGATGTTTCAGAACAATAACTAGGGTAATTAACAACTCAGAAAAGTTGAAGAAAAATAATTATTTTTAGGAACTTTTCTGAGTGACTCGTTTTTTTTAGAAAAGCCAGTTTCTTTTCCAAATAGAAATGCAACCGGCATAAGAAGTTCAAAATGTTCAAGGATAGTGACCATGGAGATGCAGACAGAGGCTTTATTGTACCTAACGCAAAGCAAATGTGCAAACATTACAGAATTTAGCGATTGCGTTTTGGAATGCAGTGTTGTGTGAGTGCATGAGATTAGTGGATAGTGTGTATATTTGTGGTGCACTGTAAGTAAGTACCTAATAATTATGAAATTAATGACACAACGAGTTGTGACCAAAATGCTGGTGTTTATTTGGCTCAATGCTTATGCATTCATTCAGCGTGGCAATGCTTCCAGCATGCTGGGCACGCTGCCAACTGGCAGTGGGCTTGAAACATTTGGATTACTTCAAGGGTCTGTGGATGATCCAATTGCTTTTTATGTAGTAGTAGTGTAGGTACCTAGTTTTAAGGCATATAAATTAGTACTTATTATATTTTGTTGTAGTTAATAAAGGCACTTTTGCCCGATAAAAAACGCGTAGTTGTAATTTTGAAAAAGTTTTTTTATTGTCGATCGAGACGACATGAGAAGACTCGTGAAATTTGTGACAGTGACGTAATATCATAGCAAGAAAATAATAATCGTTTAAAAATGTATTGTTTACTTATTGATAAGGCGGCCAAAAGTACAGTAGATTCGCATATTTTCTTATGATAATGAAACTCAGTAAGGACTTAGGATTACCAGCACGTAGGCAATACTAGGCGAAACATTGAAATGCTAATTAGATATCGTAGAACAAGTAATACCTACTAACTGTTGAATATTTAGTATAAGGTATACTTACATAGGTAATTGCCTCGAGTGTTTTCAAGTCCACATAAGACGAGCAGGTGTGTTTATAGTAACTTAATCCTCAATGTGTTTAGATTAGGAGAAGAGAGTAAGACAAGGGTATTTTGTGTCGACAATAAATCAAAACTAATACCAGTTGTTGCAAAGGTCCCTTTCTAATGTATAAGTGTATAATTTGGTCGAATGTAAGCTAATATAGATAAATTCACTTTGAATCTCTCAATAATATTCATTTTAAAGTTTGGACAAGATAAGTATGCGTATAGCGTAACTATTCAGCCATAAAAACCAATGAATATTTATTGGAATAAAATTCTCGTTATATTTCATTTTGCTCGTATTTTCGTTTAGCTATTCGTATAATTTTCTAAAAATGCTGATATCTATTGATGCGAGAAAAATATTGAGTGAACATAGCATTTCATTTTAGCACTATTTGTTAAAACATGGTTATTATAAGTAAGTATTAGGTATGTATATTACAGGAAGGCTTTGTGCGGGAGCATTACTTAAAGTTGTCTAAAATCTCGAACACACAGGATTAAGCTGTTTTATATTTTAGTATTTATCATCTTATTATGTATTATAATAGTTTATGTAAAAGTGACGTCCACAAGTGGTATATTATTCAGAGACAAATCTAACCAAGATTATATAATTATAGATCATTTAAAAGCTTGATATATGGGCTTCTCAAAATATTTAATTTAATTTTTTTTATCCCTTCATTATTTTTAAATGTGAAAAATAAATTGTTAAAATAATAATACAGCTTTGTATTTTTTCTAGTTTAGCAATAATAAAGTACTTCTATCGTTATTTTACTTGTAATCGTAGCTGATTCTTCCACATTCGTATCTTAATTTGCTAAAATTAAAAATTATAACCTACCAGTGTGACCAGTTAGTAGGTACAATGTGACAAAAAACACTTAAAAACTGTGTCTAATTGGGAAAAATGCTTCCATTAATAAAAATAGAGGTTGCTTAACCAGAGTTGCTAGAGATAAAATACCTATTGAGCCAAAGATATTTATTTATCCGAATAGATTCAAAATTAATTTAAAAAAAACGGAGGGCTCTTTTTTGGTTTTAACTGATGTAATAGACTCAAAAATTATGAACTTTCTTGAAATGTAGCGAGTTTTGTGGTTAGAATTTATGATTATTATTATACCAGCCTCCATACATTTTGTGGACATGTCCTTTTTGTATTTCATTTATATTGAAATTGTATTATAATTTGGTATATATTATTTTTTAGATTTTATTTGTGTTGATTCTAGTTAATTTATCTCTTTGTTTGTTTATTCATGCCTATATCTCAATCTTCTATAGGTTGACTTGCAGATAATTTGGCGTTAAGTCCTCCTTTTGTAATAAAGTAAGTAATGGTGTGCAACAAAGTGTTAAAAAATAATATAGTTCGTAATATTTTTTTGATTTCTTATTACTACACGTCTTCACAGCATAAGCGTAACAAGTATACTTACGTATCTATACTTAGCCAGCTTACCTACATACTAATTTATCCTTGAAGTAAACAGTGGATAAATAGTTGTATTAACTAGTCTTAGTAGCTTCATTTGTGTTCTAAACTCGTGATGTTGGAGAATAGCGGTCGGAAGAATACATAATCGTTTTCATTTTAAATTGTATGACTTGTTGTTGTCACTGCTGTGTAATAACAATAAAATCTTGGACTGCATTGAAGTTAAATGCTTTGCATAAATCTTTGTTTAACTTTGCAATAGCTATTCAATTCACGTATATTATTCTTTTTCATACAGCTTATGACATAAAATAACGTTAACTCTACGTTGAATCGAGATTTATAGGAAAGGACTATGTTCTTAACCTCTTTATGTCATTGAATCAGGAATCAGAAGATTCGTATATGGGCCAAAGGTGACGTCCACAAGTGGTATATTATTCAGGGAAAAATCGAACCAAGATGATCTAAACATCATTTTAAAGCTTGATTTATGGGCTTCTCAAAAATATTTAATTTTGAATTTTTATCCCTCTATTTTTTTAAATGTGAAAAATAAATTGTATTAAAAATAATAATACAGCTTTGTGTCTTTTTCTAGTTTAGCAATAATAAAGTGCTTCTATCGTTATTTTACTGGCATTCGTAGATAATACTTCCATATTCATCTCTTAATTTGCTAAAATTAGAAATTATAACCTACCAGTGTGACCAGGTAGTCGGTACAATGTGACAAAAACACTTAAAAACTGTGTCTTATTGGTAAAAATACTTCTATTTAACAATAATGAAGGTTACTTAACCAGGATTGCTAGGGATAAACTACCTATTGAGCCAAATATATTTATTAATCCTAATAGATTCAAAATTAATTAAAAAAAAAACGGAGGGCTCTTTTTTGTTTCTAACTGATGTAATAGGCTCAGAAAAATATGAACTTTCTCGAAATGTAACGAGTGTTGTGGTTAATTTTTGATTATTACTATACCAGCCTTCATACATTTTGTGGACATCTCCTTTACCGATATAGACAGTGGATTAGCATGTTGGAATGGCAGTGGGTAGGCCACATAGTTCGTATAACGGGTGGCCGATGGGCCGTAAAGTTTGTAAATGGAGACCAAGTACCAGCAAGCGCAGCTTAGAACGTTTACCGACGAAGTGGACCGATGACCTAATCAAGAGCTAACAATACGACCGTATTGGAAATTCATAAGAGAGGCCTATGTTCAACAGTGCGGACTGCGGCTGATAATTATGAATACATGGTCACTTGGATCATGGTCACTGGATACATAGTCACTTTACATAATTATGGACATGGATCACAAAGCGATGTATCTTTATAATTATTCAAGAAATATGTAGGTACCTAAAGCGTATTCACTGTATTCACTGCCTCGGTGGCTCAGTGGTCAACCCTAACTTGAGACTTGGGTTCGATTCCCACCCAGGGAAAGCGTTTTTGTGATGATCATAGGTGTTTGCTCTGTGTCTGGGTGTTATTTAGGTACTATCTATATAAGTATCATTTAATGACATTGCATAATCTGCCGCATGCACGAAGATCTGTGGGCCAAAACCTGTACAATGTGGACACCCATCATCAAGAGACCCCTCGGTAGGCCCAAAAAAAGATGGCGAGACGAGCTTGATTCCCACTGCAGTGGATGGAACACCAAAGCTCTCGATCGAGAAATATGGAAAGAGGGAAGGGAGGCCTTTGCCCTGCAGTGGGACAATAACGGCTAAAAATAAATAAAATAAAAATTAATGACATTGTTATTTTTCATGATACTGATACAATTTTATTTTTGATTTTGTGTTCTAATATTTATTTTTTTGTGTACCTAATAGATACTGATTTGGTAAAATTTAAAAAGTGTGCTTATTTATGTATAGTAAAAATTTAATTAAGTTGAACTTTTAAAAATTGTAACTAGACGATTCCAAGTGCCTGTATTGTGTCTAAGGAATAAAGAAATTTTGACTTTGACTTTAAAAATATGTATAAGTAGTGTATCAGTCTCTGGCAGCCATATCACAAGCTTTGCTTAGTTTGGGGTCAGATGCCGTGTGTAAGATGTCTCCTGATATTTATTTATTTATGACTATTTGACTTTGACCGACGAACCAGACCGGAGGAGGTAGGTACTCAATTCGACGCGTACTTACCTATATTTTTTTATGTGTCACTAACCACTCATAACTTTTTACATAGTAGGCCAATTTCATTTTTTATTGGAAAGAATATACTTTGAAGTTGGTCCCATTTAAATTTTATCGAAATCGGCTGAGCCATTTTTGATAAATCAACAATAATGTGAAATTGCTACATCGATCCGTACGTACTATGGTACATAATTCTGAACACGGTTGAAGTCGGTCATGCCATTTTTTGCGAAAAACAATTATTTAATTAAGCGCTTAAGACCTGTGCTTGAGAAGTTACGAATATTGAATCATTCAGTTATCCGTGGTTACAGAGGTGTAGCAAGGCAAGGGCGACGTGGGTATCCCCTATGGCCTCACGCCCTTATAAGGGCCTCGCACCGCAAAGGCAGGACAAAAATATTTTTTCCATTATCAAAGAAACATCGAATAATTTTCGCATTCGCTAATCACTACGGTCGCGCAAAATAAGATGCTTTCATTTATGTTGTTTTTAAACTTTCGCGATTTGAACAAATTATTATTTTATACTACGGGACTAATCGCGCACTAAAATAACGAGATAAATAAATCACCTCCTCATCCCGACGTTTCGGCCGACATTACGGGTCAGTACCCGTGACCACGGTCGATGCAACTCGGCCGAAACTTCGGGATGAGGAGGTATTTATTTATCTCGTTATTTTAGTGCGCGATTAGTCCCGTAGTATATAATAATAATGTGTTCATTTACTCCCTTCTCAAACCAAATCTAATCTACTTATTTTAGAATAAGTAAACGGCGAATAAAAATTTCCAACTCAACTTTTGGTGACTGGTTTTGGTGAGGTAAATTAAATTTTAGCCCTGCTACGCTATATCCTGGTTATCCCCGTGCCGATATACACAACCAGTATATATATACGCTATATATACTGGTTGTGTATATCGGCACGGTCTGAACTATTTGCAATTCAGAAGTTAATCTCGAAACTCACTATTTAGACAATGGTCTCTAGGCGCTGAACCTTCTTAATTGATATTAAAGACTTTTATTAGACCTAAGAGACAGTGAAACAGTGGGCTATTCTGATGAATTATTCTTTCTTCGTCGCTTACCACAACGCTCCTCTACTAGTTGTTTAGTTACGGTTTTGTGTAAGTAGGTTGTTACACACTGAGTAAAAGTTAATTACTTACAACATGTTTTTTATGAGCATTCTGCTTTTTTTTGTAGGAGTTAAGTAGGTTTGGGTTTGTAAATGAGTCACCTGGTTTTTAATATGGAAATGAGTAATAATCATTTGCGCGAGTGTGTGCATGCGCCAGTCGACGGGAGCGCGCGTATTCCCTGATGAAGGAGTACTAATTTACTCCGAAACCGGTCGGGTTCCTAGCGGCCCGGCCGTATATCATACGTGAGTGAAAACCGGTGTTTTATTTAGTATGAGTAATAATGATAATTATTTTTCGCCAAATATGGCAAGACCGACTTCAATCGTACAAAATTCGTATAGTAATCATATCAATGTATGGTATTAGATTATTGAAGATTTTTCACTAACCATTCAGCCGAATTCGATAAACTTTAAATGGGACCACTTATATAATACGAGCTACAAAACAAAAAATAAAATTTATCAAAATCTGTTCATAATATTTGACAGTATATTTTTTAACTTACTTACCAAGAAAAAAACATACAGTCGAATTGAGAACCTCGTTTTTGAAGTCGGTTGAAAAATAGACTTCTTTCCGTACAATATTATGTTATTCTAAAAGAAGAAAATAACAGAAAAAGTACCGCGTTTTATTATGCTTATGCTTCTATGAATAATGCCACATAACAATAAAACTTTGTTGTATATGCTTAAAACAATTTGGTAACGTTAATAGGAATATTAAGATCCTTTATTTTTATTTATACGTTACTTAAAAAACGTAGCCACATTTTAAGGAAACTTAGGTCTTAAAAGATTCCGAAAGAAAACAAAGTTAGCCTGGATACTTCGAATCTCAGCTCACAGGTGTACGAAAGTCTGGAAAACTTACGTGTCTAAAGTATCCTGAGTTAAACTGTCCGTGTAAACTTCTAACACCACTCAAGTAATGAAATTGAGACTTGGTTTCACTCCGAAAGGTTTCTCTGTAATGTGAGGAAGGTAAATAACTACGCACAGAAGTGAGACGGACGTCGAATTTCCATTTAGGGATTTACAATTTAAACCAGCGGTCGGCAACCTTTTGGCAAGCAAGGGCCACAAGGTGGCAAAATAAACTAAAGGCGGGCCGCAGTCATCATGACCCTATAAGCCCCATATATAATACGCATAATTGGTCATATTCCATGGGAAAAATAAAAATGCTATTAAAAATTGTTAAAAGATACGGAATTTAATTTGTATATGTAATCATTATTGTTGTTATTGTTGTATTGAATGACACAATTGTGTTTAATTTTTTATGAATTATGGATAATTATTGTCTGAATTAAAATGATAAATAAATAAAAATAAGTTTGGGCTTTATAGCTAGAAAAATAAGAGAAATACAAAGAAATTAAAACTACAAACTAGGTACCTAATTAGAAAACTGATTTTACACAAATTTTAGTGTGATGTCTGAGGTTGCATTTGAGAGGCTATTTCTTGTATGTCTGTCATATTTGTAGTCGCGATTTGTAGAATAACTCTCAAATGCTCATCTGTGAGACGAGAAGCATAATAATTTTTTCTATAATTACAATTGAAAAAGTTTGCTCGCATAAATAAGTGCTACCAAAAATTGTAATGAACTGCTTAGCATTATTAGTGTGTACTTATTTAAAAATCGCGCTTACTTAATGTGTTTATTTTGATAATAATGGTTATTAATTATAACTTATTTACAAAACATTCACGGGCCGCAAATAGGACGTCCGCGGGCCGCGCGTTGCCGACCGCTGATTTAAACGATCAGCAACATTATGGAAACTTTTTAGGATTCAGTAGATACCTAAGAAGGAAAATCTTCTTTGATAATAATAATTAAAGAAGGATTTCTACAACGACCTTTTTTGTTTTTTCTGCAAAGCCCTGCTCTGATTCACTGTTTCTAAAATATAATACGAATTACTTCCATAGACCCAAGAGAGTATGAAAGGCTATTAGTATAATTTGATGGTGGCTGAGTAAGCATTTTAGAATAAAATATTAGGTAAACTGGCTGCTTAAAAAAGTCGCAAAAAGAAGAAAATTCACCTTTTATATTATTTGTGCTATCAAAAAGTGATATAGGTACCATTTATGACGGACAAAAAACGGAGGAGTTACTGATCTTCGAGTATATACATATATAGTTATATTATGTATTACCACGTATAACATTTTACAGAGTAGTACGATTTCAATTATTATTTTTTATTCAATATTTTTTTTTTATTGGAAAGGGTATACTTCAAAGTTGGTCCCATTTAAAGTTCACCGAAATCAGCTGAGCCGTTTTTGATAAATCAAAAATAATGTTAAAATTGCTACATGGATCCGTGCCGTTTATTCGCGAATTTTGTACACGGTTGAAGTCTGTCATACCATTTTTGCAAAAATAATTATTTGTATTAACACAATGAAGTTTTGCCGTAATCCATACCAAATCACCTCCATCGGATCTATTTGATCTTCCTACGGGTTGTATCCCTGAATCGATCTTAATGATATATGACACGGAAGCTGTGCGTAACTTAAGATACACTTTTATGGCGAATATATCTCGGATAACGCCGGGCGCAGGTAGTGAACTTTTATTACATTTTTTCCAATATTCTCTGAGTGGAATTATGTTATTAATCCCATAGCTTTTTCTTCTTTGAGGAGTGAAACGGGATACTGATATATCCTGGTTTTATTCAAATCGTAGGCCAAGTAAATTCGTAGTATAATTCTATATGTAAACGTGTGCGTTACATCTAAGATAACTTTAGTTTTTCAAATGATTAACTCGCTTGAACAAAACTTTTTCAATAAATAAAATTCTGTTTAGAAAATAAAAATCTGTTTAATAAATAATATTATGTTTAATAAATAAAAATCTGTTTAATAAATAAAATTCTGTTTAATAAATAAAACTCTGTTTAATAAATAAAATTTTGTTTAGTTATAATAAACTAGTTTTTACCTGCGGCTTCGCCCACATGATATTTTGATTTTTGACGCAATATCATTATAATTTATAGCCTATGTGTTATTCTGATATATAAGCTATATTATTGCAAAGTTTCATCTCAATCCGTTCAGTAGTTTTTGCGTGAAAGAGTAACAAACATCCATCCATCCTCACAAACTTTCGCGTTTATAATATTAGTAGGAGTAGGATAATAGTTATAAAAAATAATAAATAAACAGAATTTTATTTAATTTTGAATAATTTTGATTAAAAAAATAACATTGGTCCAACCAAATTTCGTGAAAATAAAAAATACTTACCATGGTACGTTTTGAGAGAAGCTTCGATCGTATATACCAAATGCTCCGAAATCTTTTGGTTAGTCCGCATTGGTATCTTTATTGTACCTATCGGTTCCGAGCAAGCGCCCCAACACATGAATCGGGCTTTTCTTCTTAGAGCGTAATATTACCTATACATCTTCTTTGTCAGAAACGGCACGGAAACTATTGCCAAGAAATTTTACCTTCAACGATGTATTTCGGGACTACTAGTAACCAACTTTGCATATATTTGGTGCGGTGATTTATGTCATGGGCCCTCTGCGACTTTGCCGACTTTGACAGCTTCAAAGCTGACTGTAAATTTTGAAAGTGCTTCGATTGCTGTTTCGGTAAAAGTTTAGTACCTAACAAACGTAGTTTCTATGTGAATAATGTTCTATTTTTAACACACTTTTATTAGGTCGACCTGTATGTAACAATGTAATGGAATCTAAGGTAACTAATTTAACCATCTTCCAAGGGTCGTAGCGTACTGAAAATTGGCAGCTTGATGTAGTTCTGATGACAATACAATAATATTATGGTACTGGCGAACTGATCTGATGATGGAACCGGCAGATATGAACTGGAACTTCATGATGGAAAATCGAATCGCTATGATACGATTTTCCATTTAGTTATATATTTAGTTTTGGATTTCTTAGAAAAGTGTTGTAATGAACTTAGACTACGATTAGGTTTCAAGGTCTGATGATGAAGCTGGAAGATAGGCACTGGCATTCTATGATGGAATATTGTATCATAGTCGTGTTTGCACTTGTGAGAAAGGCCACGTAATGGACTAAGCATGGTTTTCTAGTATTTTTCAAATTATTAATCAAAGGTATTCGACGAGTAAATTCATTGGATAATTATTTTCAACCATTAAAACCGTCATTTTTAGTTCTTTTACATAGTAAATAGTAGTAGTAGGTAGTATGGTATTATCAATCAACTAGATATGATTATGATTTTTATTTAGATTTTTATTATTTTGTTTAATGTAAGCTTTTTGGTAAATGAGTAGGTAAAGTTTTTGTTTGTTTTATATATGTTTATAGGTATTTTAGAATTGAATAACGTTTTTAATGCGTTTCTGGAAAATACTGGCCATCAGCAAGAGTGTTTTCCATTACGGTGTTTTAGAGATATAAAAGCTTAGTGGGAAACGTAAAACATTTGAAAATGATATTTTAATTCTACACACCTATTGTGTAACGCTACATTTTGATTAAGAGACATAATAATATGGCATACATTTTTACACAGGGTTATTTATAATCAATAAGCATCCTTTTAGGGGCTTGTTCTGTACATCAAAACTAAAAACTTGTATTCTGCGACTTTTGTCAAAACTCAAAAAAAGTTTGTGGTTCTATAGAAAAATATCATTGAAATGAAATGAAATTAAATTTATCACGTGATAACTTACATCGTATGTCATTAAGTAATCAAAATCATATTTACAGAATCGAATTCCAGATTGAGATATATTGTTACCCAAGCTAGGATTGAACCTGTGTTATGGATATAACAATACTCTCCGCCGGACGAGTGGTGAAATTACATAATGATGATATATAAAAGACAATAATTAATATTTAATAAAGTAAATAGAAGATATATAAACATGAACTTACTTTTGACTTTTTCGTCATGAAAAAGGCGAAATTAAAAAAAAAAATTACATAATTAAATAAAATTAAAATAAAATACATTCACTCGCGACAAAAAGTATGGAACATCTGATTTTTTTTTTGAGTTTTGACTAAAGTTGCAGAATAAAAGTTGTTAGTTTTGATGTACAGAGTAAGCCCCTAAAAGGATGCTTATTGATTAGGAATAACCCTGTACCTATACCTATGTATAAATATTTTTTTAAGCGCCGTCCCGCTAGGGATGCAAACGATACATCGATGTTTAAAAACATCGATGTTTCGTTCATAAACATCGATGTTTTAACATCGATATTAATAATGTTAACATCGATGAAACATCGTTCATCGAGAACGATGTTTTATGAACGATATTTTTTAAATGCCAACTATCTATTGATAATAATACCATTGGCTACGGCTATTATTACAGATAACTTGGCTGTATTGTCTACAGTTCTTTGCCACAATAAATCTCGTTTGTATTGTCTATGTCAGCGTTGACATAAACAACAAACGGTTAGCATAGCAGCTAGCACGAATGATGCGAAGAAGATAGTTATAATCAAAAATAATCAAAAAATCAAAAAGATTCAATTCGAAGAAAAATACTTCAGTCTTCATCTTATTTTGCGTATCTGCGTAAGTAGTGATTGATTTAGAATTTGTTTGTTAAACTGTTTATTATTTAAATGCGAGGTTGGACGACACATGAAAATATTTTGTAGGTTAAGTTTTTGTGATTGTTGATTTTCTCATATTATTTTGAATTGGCTCGACGGTTAGCTGAGGTGTAGTTATTTTCATGTAATTTAGGCATTGTTTTCTCGTAAATATACTCAGAGCTAGTAAAATCTACCTATGACGTGATTTGTTTATTCGCAAATAGTGATGGCAGGACGCATATTAGTACTTATTCTAGCTAAAGTATAATTATTTTATCCACCTCTGTAAATGACATTCTTACATCCTCTGCTTATTGCACATCTTTCTTTATAACACTCAATATTGTCTAATCCTATCATGCAATTTTAACCCCATCATTCCTTTCTAGATTCACATTTTTACAGCATTAATTCAACTTTCTTATCTTTTCTGTCATTCATATCCAATTTTAAACACCAATGTATCGTTTACAAAGAAAATAGCTCTTTTAAATAGCTTTAAGATTGCTTGCACAACACACAAAACTTCATGTATTGACAAAACGATTTATCTTCCATATTTAAAGCAATGACTTATATAATCCTAAAAACATCGAAAAAACATCGATATATCGTTCATAGTCATCGATGTTTTTAACATCGATGTTTACATTTTTAAAACATCGATGTTTCAATATCGATGTTTTTTATGAGCGATGTTGCATCCCTACGTCCCGCCTGCCTGCCTGGTGTCATTATAGATTAATGTTGTTGTACTTTTCATAAGTAGTTTCTTTTAAAGTGTATACAAGACTGTATTTCTGTACTTACGAGTACCTTATGGACAACACATGTAACGCGCAGATGTCTTGCGTCGCTCTAACAAGACACTTTTATCAGTTATTTTCCGTTAACGCTATAGTCCCAAGTCCTTACCCAAGTAAAGTATTAGGATTTAGCACGAATTCCAATTTATGTACCTATATTATGTAGTCTCTGTAGTAGAATAAATAGTATAGTATTCAAGTGGCAATGGGCATGCCACATATTTCGAAAAACGAATGGCCGATGGGGCCGTAAGGTTCTCGAATGGAGACCACGGACCAGCAAGCGCAGCGTAGGACGTCCACCGGCTAGGTGGTCTGACGATATTATAAAGATTGCAGGAACGCGCTGGATGCAGGCCGCTTCCAACCGACCTAATTAGAAATTCATGGGGGAGAACGACCGTAGGTAGGCATTACACTTTATTTTTGGTACAATAATTTATAAGTTCGGGAAATCAATTTATTGTCTTCGAGGAAGTTGATTTTGATCAGAATAAGAATATCAGGAATCTAAATAAATGTTTGATTTGCAAGTCAGATTCATTGACTTCGAACAGTTTCTACAATATTGGAATTATTATTTTACAGATTTTCAATATAATTACCTAGATATGTCTTATAGTAGGTAACCCTTTTATTCCGTTGTAGGTACACATAGGCCGTGAAAGTTTAAATGAGATCCAGTTTTTTAGCAGTTATTTGTCCCAAGTTCTGACCTTGCATAGCTTATTAAATTCATAACCCTCGACCAACTGTAGGTACAGGTTACAAAATTGAAAATTGTATTTGCACGAACTAACTCGCCTATAAAATTTCACGAGTATTGGAGAAAGTAATTTTTATTGGATAAACATCATTTTTTGCCTGTGACGTCATTGTAGGGAGGGAGCGCGGGGTCAATACATTTTCGTAGTAGCCTAATCAATCTTTACAATGCTACTGCACAAGCAAATTACATGTACTTGTGAAAATGACATAACATAACCCACTTCAACCATGTACAGAATTCGAATAGTTCGAATATGTGTCATCGCTGTAGTAATTTTTCACATTAATGTTGATTTTCCAAAAAGTGCTGAGGCAATTCCGATAAAATTTAAATATTTAAATCCATCGATCCATCAGCCACAGAACGTCCACTGCTGGACATAGGCCTCTCCTATAAATCTCCAATAAGACTTGTTGGTAGCGGCTTGCATCCGGCGCGATCCTGCGGCCTTAATGAGGTTATCCGTCAACCTTGTGGGTGGACGCCCTACGCTGCGCTTGCCGGTACGTGGTCTCCACTCGAGAACTTTTCGACACCATCGATCACCAGTCCTCCGCACCATGTGCCCTGCCCATTGCCACTTTAACTTGTCAATCCGCTGAGCTATGTCGGTAACTTTGGTTCTTCTACGAATCTCCTCATTCCTGATTCGATTTCGCAGAGATACTCCGACCATAGCCCTCTCCATAGCTCGTTGTGCTACTTGGAGCTTATTAATAAGGCCCATAGTTAGAGACCACGTTTCAGTGCCATAAGTTATCACTGGCAACACACACTGGTCGAACACTTTTGACTTGAGACACTGAGGTATGTCGGACGAGAAGACGCTACGCAATTTTTCGAACGCTGTCCATCCGAGTTGAATTCGGCGATTGGCCTCTTTGTTGAAGTCGGACCTACCTAACTGGACTACTTGTTCTAGGTAGACGTACGAGTCAACGACTTCAAGAACCGAGTTTCCAACAGAAATCGGGGTGGGTAAAACATGGGAATTACACACGACTTTTGTCTTATCCATGTTCATCTTAAGACCCACCTGTTGAGAAACCCGATTGAGGCCTTCGAGCATAGTGCTGAGCTCTTCCATCGATTTTGCCATGAATACTATATCGTCGGCAAACCGAAGGTGAGTGAGGTATTCGCCATTGATATTGATGCCGAATCCTTTCCATTCCAGGAGCTTGAAGGCGTTCTCCAAAGTAGTCGTAAACAGTTTCGGAGAAATTACGTCTTTCTGTCTTACGCCTCTTTTTAAAGGGATCACCTTGGAGCTCTCTTCCTGTACTCGGACTGACATAGTGGCGTTATTATACAAGCACTTCAACACTTCAATGTACCGATAGTCAATACGGCATCGTTGGAGAGACTCGAGCACAGCCCATGTCTCGACCGAATCAAAGGCTTTTTCATAGTCCACAAACGCTAAGCAAAGTGGCAGATTATACTCTTTATAACCTGCCGCAGCGTATGAATGTGGTCCATGGTGCTAAAGCCTTTTCGGAAACCGGCTTGTTCGCAAGGCTGAAAGTCATCAAGCCTGCGCTCGAGACGTGTCGTAATGACCCTTGAAAACAGCTTATAAACATGGCTCAGAAGTGAGATGGGTCTGTAGTTCTTCAATAAGGTGCTGTCACTTTTCTTGAAAAAACAACACCACCACGCTTCTGTTCCATGCTTCTGGCGTGATGCCCTCGAGGACGACGGTGTTGAAAAGCTTCTGGAGGACTTTTAGTACCGGTGTTCCACCCGCTCTCAGCAGCTCTGATGTGATACCGTCGTCACCCGGCGCCTTGTTGTTCTTAAGCTGATTCAGGGCCATTCTAATCTCGTACAGGCTGATGTCCGGGATATCTTCGGTGAAGTGTCGGGTCAGCTTGGCTCTTGGATCTTTGGCCGCGCTGCTAACAGGCTTAGCGACCGAAGCGTATAGCTGTCCATAGAAACTTTCGATCTCCTCTAATACCTCTGCCTTGGTCGACGCTACACTGCCATCTTCTCTCTTCAGCTTTGTCAACTGGCTTTGCCCAATAGACGAATTCCTCGCGAACACTTTGGAGCCTTTGTTCTGCTCTATTGTCTCTTTAATATGTTTAGTATTAAAGAGACGAATGTCGCGCCGTACGGATTTTGAAATTTGTCAATTTGTCTATTGACATGCCTATATGACTTTGCATCATCGGAAGACTGCAGTCTCTGTAAGCGTCGTTCGGCCATAAGATTTAGAGTTTGATCGGAAAATTTTTGAGGTCTATTTGTACGACGGGGTCTAAAGAATTTAGCACCCACCTTCTGGACAGTTTCTACGAGCCCGTTGTTAATCTCGTCCACCGACGCAAAGTTCTCCAGGCAAGCAAAGCGATTTGAGAGCTCGAGCTGAAAGCTCTCGGGGTTCTAGTTATGGGCACGACTAGGCCGGAGCGTAGACTTCATCAGGCGTGACCTTTCGAGTTTAACGTTAATATCCAATGTGCCTCTTACGATTCTGTGATCACTACCGGTTTTCACTCTGTGGATCACGGAGACAATTAAATATCCGTTTCTCAGTGGTCATGATGAAGTCTATCTCATTTTTAGTGGAACAATCGGGGCTCATCCAGGTCCACTTCCTGTGAGGCGGCTTCTAGAAGAAAGAGTTCATCATGAAGAGTTCCTCTCTCTCCAGAAAGTCAGCCAGCCTCTGGCCCCTGGGGTTCCGTTGTCTATATCCAAATTGCCCCACTCTCAGCTCATCATCGCTTCTTTTGCCCAACTTTGCGTTGAAGTCCCCCATAACAACAGTAAAGTGGGTCTTAGACGTATGTATGGCCTGACTTACGTCTTCAGACATAGTCTCCACTTCGTCATCTGGGTGTGATGAGGTCGATGCGTATACCTGAATGACCTTCAGTAAATACCTCTTGGATATTCTGAGTATTAGATATACAACCCTGCTCGACACACTTTCGATGGTGATAACGTTGTTAGCGAGGGACTTGTGCACGAGAAAACCGACACCACCTTGGGACCGCTGGTCACCTTCCCGGTAGTAGAGCAGGTTGCCGGATTTCAGAGTTATCGTGTCCTCCCCCTCTCTACGGACTTCAGACAACCCCACAATATCCCAACGCAACCTACTCAACTCTTCTTCCAGCTCAGCAATCCTCTCGTCAGTCCTCATAGTGCGCACGTTGTGTTACCAGGGCCAGTCGTCGTTTGCGGGAGTGGTAGCCGGGCGTCTGCCAGCGATTCTTAGCACCCCCTTCTCCGCCGTTACCGGGGCCGCTACCGTAGCCCCGGGCTAGCGGAGCTGCTGGGGACTGGGGGCCTGGTTTATTTGTTTTTTCCATATTTTGGGGGTATTTGCCCATAACCGCCGCGCTGGGCAAGCGTGGTGGCGATCGCAGAAACGTAGCTTCGCGGCAGGGATGCTGCTCCCCATCCCTGCCCTGTGTCATTTTAGCTACGTTTTTCTTTGAATGGTTATACCGCCATTAGTCGGTTTCGCTGTACCTCAGTCGGCTCTTACGACACCTGGTACTAGAGGGGGGTGCTATTCTACTCTGCCGGCGCCCCACGACCGAACAAATCTTACTACGTCTTAATATGTTAAAGAATTTCGACAACATCTCAATCTCAATCAATTATATCAACATTCAGACCGACGAAAGCAAAAGTCAAGTTAATCTCTCTCATTTTATTCGCTCAGTTAATTGCGTAGAGCTCCTCGCGGAAGATTGCTAACCCCGCGCTGGTGGCGGTTGCTACCCAACACCACTGTAATGATAACTAATAGTACCTATTCCGTCTTCATACAAACGGTCGGAAAGCGAATCATACCTACGCGCCTCGGAGTGCGGTATGCTCTGCTAGTCAGTCGCAGCGTGACGTAGTGACGAACGAAGGTGTGGACACGGTAATGTGGTGTGGATTTGTAACTAGTAAGCGTGTGATTAACGTTTTTAGGGTTCCTCGTTTACTACGGAACACTAACAAACACAATTTGTTTTTTTATTGAACGCTTCCTTCTTCATTCCCTACTAATTTCCTTTTTGTTATTAATTAATCATTGTACACCATAGTAGATAGTACTAGATAGAAACTCAATTAGGTAATGTGTAAGTAGATGAAATTAAAATGCTGAAGGCAGGCAGCTCTAGCGCGTGATACAGAAATAAATACAGTTTTTTTTTGCAACAAAAATAAGAGGTACAATAATAACAATTTACAACAAAACAAATCATAAAACACAAACAAAAACAACAGTATTATATCTATAATCCTTGTCACAAAACTGATCCCAACTCAGCATAATGCTGGTTGCTCGTAAGCGCAACCAGCGCTGGTATTCTGTTGGAACCAGCAAGTGACATTACACCCGAAATAATGCGCGGACAGCAAATAAACAAACATAAATCAAAAATAAAATCTTAAAACAGTCAACAACAAATTACATACCTTACACATTATATATATACTGTTTTAAGATTTTTTTATATATTTTATTTTATATATATAAATAAAATAAAATATATAAAATATATATATATATATATATACTTATATAGATGTAAAACCTCGCCAGACATATTGGCCTACACGCTACACGCAATAACCATGCTTAGATATTTTAAATTATTATAACGGCACTTTTAGATGATGCTAGTGTCAGTTCTAAGGCTTTCATCACTTTTTTGATAGACAAGAAGCAATCGTTTAAGACTACACCTAAAACCATGTATACTTTGCAGGTTCCTAATGGGTGATGGTATGTTGTTCCAGCACTTTGTCTCTGCGTATCTGAAGCTGAGTTTGAAAAAGACAGTTTTGCTGTGACGCTCTGTTCTGAGCAAAGACAGCTTCTGACATGCACGTCTTGAGTGAGGATTGCGACCTTTCTTCCATTTTAACTTATTTATGACTTTAACTTATTTATTTATGAAACGGTCTGCGTCGCCACGTGACGCTGTAGGTATATATTTCAAGGACAAGGCCGAGTCACAATACTGTTAGATATCATTACCGTGCCAACACCACAATGGTCTCAATAGAGGCCTCATGAACAACGCATTGCCAATATCGACCGGCACTTAGCTCTATAGGCATGATGATCATTATATTGGATCATCAGATAATATTGCACACGTATTTTTTCTTTTGTCAATCAAATAACACATACAAAGATAAACCTTGTCAAAGATTAGGAGTGGGGGTCGTGACGTCACCTCTCTACCAGAAGTCTTTACTCTTGTATGGCACTTATGACGTCATGCGGATCTTTAACGGGCTATATGATATTTTCATGAATTTTTGTTGAATTGACATAAGAAATTAATATGTATGTAATATTTTTTGATAGTCTATCTGACGGACTAATTATATTTTTTTAGTCACCGGGCCTGTAGTCGTAAATTTAAATTAAATATTTCATAAGTAATCGTGTTTTTAACACGCCTTTATCAGTTTCACCTGTATGTTTGCTTGCTTGTAACCAACCCCTTTGAGCTCGATGATGACAATGCATTTATTAGATTACAAAAAAAGTGAAAAATAAATATGGTTTAAAAAAAAAACTAAAAAACACGCTTTCATAGCATAGCAAACTAAAAAGTGTAAAAAAAAAATCAATATATGCAGAAAATAACAATGAACGAAAAATATTAATACAATTGTAAAAAAAACCGTGGGGTGCTCAATTTACGAGAAATTAAGACACAAAATGCCCCACGTTTTTTTTTTTTTACAATAGTATTGTAACGCAGTAGGCGCACGCCCGTTGTAGGTATGCAGTAACTACGATGCAATCTGCGGTGTTTACGTGATCACGCTTCTGGGGAGCTCCATTGTTTCGCGTTTTTTTGGTGCCTTTTGTATTCGGTTTTATGGTTTTATGACTCGAGCGGGGTCGGCCTTTGTCTGCCGTCGTTGTTTAGTTTTTTTGGTGTTTTCGTATTGGAGAAACAATAGGAAAGTTTCGAACTTTCAAGTTGTTTACGTTTGAACACAATAGCGTTTATTAGATCTAGTAATGTCACGAATTATCTAGTGAATTCCAGACTGTAATAACGGATATAAATACGCAGGCCGACCTTTGGGGACGCAGTTTTTCGTTTACCGTCGAAGCGAAAACATCTCGTGGACCAGTGCGATTGTGAAGTGACTAGTTTGTGTGAATATCAGTGCCAGTGTAAAGTGTTTGTGCGAACCAGTTGTGTCGTGTGTATTGTGATTTTTGTGAAGTGATTGTGTGCAATAAAGTGCAAAGTGATTAATCGGCGTTTTAACTGATTATCCAAGAACCCATCTCGTAACAGTATTAATATTTTTCGTTCATTATTATTTTCAACTATTTGTATTTTTTATTTATTTGTATTTATTATTCTCTTGGACTCCGTCTGCCGTTATTGTACCTATTTAATCACGCTATAAAAACAAGTGTGCTACACTCGTCGTTTTAATAGTTTTAACATGCTTGCGTCTGATCTAATTATTATTGTCTGCGCTAGGCCTAAATTTTATGGCGCCAAATATCAACAAGGTCATGTTTTGTGAACAAACACATTTTCTGCACATTTGAGCTGAGCACTCCCCTCTGGGCTGTTTATATGAACTTAATTAGTTTTGATAACGTTTCCTTGTTAGAAGATATATCTTTTTGTTTACCGACTGACTATCAGTTAACAAAGAGTTTTATTGTTTGTTTTTTCCTAGTTGTTTTTTTGGGAAAAGACTTTTTGTATTTTTTCTTTTCATAAAAATAATTGTATTGATTTCTGAAGTTTTAACACAATTTGTTTATATTAAACACATTGTGTAGCAGTAATAAACTTAGCAGTAAACCAATATTCGTTTACATTGCATATTCATTCATTTAAATTGTACAACTGATGCTCAATAAAATTAATTAAGTACTTAATTACGAATTATTCCAGTCTGTCCCCCAGAACTGTCTCCCGGGAACGGAAGAAAAAATTCTTGTATGTCCCCGATTTATTTTCGGGGGACAGACCGGCATGATTTCACTCCTTAACAGAGTGAATAAATCATGCAATACCAGAAAAAAAACACGGAAAACTTTTTAATTTACTAAATAGATTTAAAAAATAGTTCTACGTTTATTTCCTCTCTTTCTCTCTTCTATTCCAAGGAACTGTTTGTGAAATAATATTGCGTAGTGTACGTGCCCACATGCACACTAAACACGGATAAATATTGTCTTGTCGCGGTCTGTATTTTCCTGAAGGTATGTAAACGACAGCTACGCAGATGCTACGAAACGGAAAACGCTACGCTGCCGTAGGCATTTGCATGTTTTGCGATTTGGTATCTTCCGAATACTTGAAAAAATAAAACAAGACACTGTATCGTCTTTTATTAGATATAATGAAACCGATCGGTTGGAAAATAGTGTTTATTTACGTACATTATTGTTTCTGGATTTATACCAGTTACATTACAATATAATAATTTTATTTTTAACACTTTTGTTACATGTCAGATTACGTATTTTTATGTATCTTTATCGCCTCTATGATTTCAAAACAGGTTGAAAATGATCGGTCAAGTGCGAGTCGGTCTCGCACATGTAGGGTTCCGTACCGTAAATAAGCCCCCCTTAAAATATTTTATTTAAATTATTTATTTTTAAAGTGAATATTTAACTTAATGTTTAATGCATCTACCTGTCACCATTATACTCGTATCGAGCGAAAAACAGCTAAAAATTCAGATTTGTATGAGACAGAAATCTGAATTTTTAGCTTTTTCTTATAATGAGAGCCCCAATTATTATTTTTTTCCTTTTTTTGTATTTCAACGTTCTAGCGTAGCGCTCGTAGCGTAGTTTGACTAGGTGTTTGTCAGCGATCACCGAAATTAAGCAACGTTCCGCACGGTCAGTATTTGGATGGGTGACCGCGGGTGGCATTTTCCAACTGAGCGCTACCGTGGCTCGGATGACACGTTAAATTGTAGGTCCCAGTTGTATTAACCGTTTAGCCATGTCAGAGGCCTTCAGGCGGCCTAAAAACTCTGACACCAGGGCTAGCCACCCTGCCTATACGAACTTACTTACTTACTTTAACGTTCTAGCCATACGCTTCATGAGATACAGCCTGGTGACAGACAAACAGACAGACGGACAGACGGAGTCTTAGTAATAGGGCCCCGTTTTTACCCTTTGGGTACGGAACCCTAAAAATAGTTTGCTACAATCGCCAATACAATACTCGTTGTCAAATTAAACCTCAAAAAATACTACCTAATAATTACGACTGTACAAATACCGCAGCATATTCTGATATTTACATTAATTAATTTTATCTACACATACGAGTACCTATAGTGTTTTTATTATTTTTTCTTTGAAACCAAATGTTTACTCTAGATGTAAACCTATAAAAAATGTATTAGCTTCGGTCTAGTACTTTTTTAAGCACCACCAATAATATCTAATAGGTACACATATAAGCGTTTGAAATAGGTTAGTTGACTTAGTCGAGCTGTGAAGAAGGAAAACTTCAGAGTTGTGGAGATATAGTTATCATTTTATGTGTTTTGTCAATACCATATTGTAAATAGGTTTCCTTTATTTTTTACCTGTAATAGTACTGTCATTTTAATAGTAGGTATACTGCTGAAAATAGGCCAACATACAATGGGCGATTGAACCATATTCACCTCGGTGGTGCCGAGGTGAATATGGTTCAATAGGTTCAACAGGTTGGTGAATTCATATACGGCAAAACATTTTCTCTACGAATATATGCAAGTTATTTCTCGATCGAAGCCGTGGTGGTCTAGTGGTAGTGACACCCGCCTTACAATCGTGAGGTCGTGGGTTCAAATCCCGGTCCCGTACCAATAAGTTATTTGGAATTTGTGTACGGAATTTAACGCCGCTGGCTTTTCGGTGAAGGAAAACATCGTGAGGCAACCTGCATATGTCAGTAGAAGAAATTCGATAGCGTATGTGAATCCACCAACCCGCACTGAGCCAGCGTGGTGGATCTTGCCCAAACACCCGTCGTGGGTAGGCCTACGTCCTGCAGTGGACTATTAAAAAGACTGATACAGTACAGTACAGTACTTCTAGATATTTTCCTTTACAGAAATCAACATCATATTTTACAAAAGTAAATCTAATACCACGAACAGTTTATACTCGTAGTGCCACATAACTGAAAATACCTACAGGGGTATAAGCTTGTTTGAAGTGTTCGAGACATTTGCCACTCTTAAAAATCTGTGGAATTAGTGGTTTTCATTCGAGAGATGCCTACATCTACCTAGAACATGAACGAAGTAGTAGACCAAGAATCAAATGTTAACAAAATGTTCAAATGTTATTAACATAATTATACACTAATAATCAAGCTCATGTTATATTTTTCTGATGCTATTCTAGCTAGAGCAACTGTGAGGTGCAACTCTTATTTCCTAACCTAAGGCTGGACAGAGGTCTCCCCTACTTTTTCCATGTATCGCGTTCTAAAAATGAGTAGTTTCCGCTCAAATACATTTAAAATTATAAAAATATCTATTTAGACTTTAAACTTCGAAAATATCTAAAATATTGTTTTTGTACTTACAAATAAATTTATAAAATTGAACATATATTCATACACAAGAATTTCTCGTTTAATGTAAATATAAGATTAATTATACTAAAATATGATTTACCTACTCAGAGTACAATATATTATAGCATATACTCGTAGATTGGTAGTGATTAAAAATAATGAGAAACTAATGTCTGATCATAGCTCGTTTCTCATTATTTTTTAATCACTCAGAAACATAAGCATTATAGATGTTATGGACAAGAGAAACAACATACAATTGGTTGAAATAATAGTAAAAAAGCTAATAAATAAAATTAATGTTTGCCTCTTGCTTCAAGGCTAAAATCCTTATCCAACAAAAACATGTTCAAGTGAAATATAGCCAAGACCACAGTTCGCACTTTCGAAAAGTTGTCAGATCTTATGTAGAGCCAAGCTTCTAACTCTACACGCCTTAACTCTACAAGTCCTTAGTCAATATATTATGTGAATTGGCCGTTTCGTTACAACAATAACTATTTGTATAACAGAATTAGTGACCAGTTAATAATTAATCTTCACTTTACGCCCATGTGCACTTTAATAAATTGGTTAAATTTCATATTTTTAGGTTAAATCGTTTTCGAATTATGAAGGGGCTCAAAATGGTTCATGTAATATTACACACGTCGCGTCGCCGCGCCAGTTCCTTTTTCTTTGTCTTGGCTGGACACACTACCGCGTGTCTTGATAAACGTACGAAAGTATTCAGACAAACAGAAGTTTTCATGGTACACTAGGAATTCTTTTAATGTTTTGTTTTTGTTGGCGATGTATGGGCAATATAAACGTTATTGGCGGAATTTTGAACAAATCTTATTCCAACATACGAGTACATAAACGTTATTATTGCTTGCTTAATATTATTGTGATTTTTTGTGCTATTATTTTGTTTATAGCCTTTTTTATGCATCTTGATTTGATAATAAATTACCGGTATTATTGCAAAGATTCTGAGTATAGTTGATAAGTATGTAGGTAAATAAAAACCTAAAACCACGATGTCTGTTGGAAAGCGAAGTTGTAGCCGAGGATGGAGTGTGTAAACCTAGACTATACCTATTCACTCTTGTCTTTAAGATATTCATATTATTACTCCTCTATTCATTTCCATTAAACGGGTCCCGACCATAACTGTTTTCAAAGAGGAAGTTAAAAAATTATATCTGTCGTAATCTTCAAATCGTTCTTAGTTTTTGGGTGGTTTAATAATTTGTTTGCTTATTATTGTTTTTGTTTACTTATACATTGTTTATATGTGTATGTTAGAAGTAAAAAGTATTTATTAGTTTATTTTACAAAATTTTTTATATAATATATAAAAAATATGTAGTATGTATTATGTCTATTGTATAATTCTTTTTTATTTATTTTATTTTGTTTTACTTTTAAAGTGTCCTCTAAATTAGCACACCTCGTCGTATTTTCTTTTGCACCTATCTCTCTCCATCCTAAGGTTGCCTGGAAGAAATCACTTTCAGTGATAAGGCCGCCGGTTGCTTCACATGTTTTAGCATCTATTTGTGTCTATTTTCTGTTGCATGTGTGTGTGAATGTGATTCAATTAAGTGTTTATCTACATTTTATTATTGTCAGGAAACAATGACGGAGGTAGGGCATTCCAATCCCAGTATAATCCTTCGTCGTTTGACTTGTTGCGAGTCTACTGATCAGAGAACTCATTAGCTGTAATGTTGTCTAAATTATCATTAAAAATTGTCTGGTGGTGCCATGTGGTAAATAAGAAAAAGTAACTGAAAAGGAAAACTGTTAAAACAACTTATGTTTTAACAGTTTTCCTTTTCAATTACTTTTAGATTTATTTGGCAACTTTGTTAAATATTTTACATTACAATTTGGAATGGCACTGTGCCACGAGCTTGAATTCCACGTGATCTATATTATTTATTTATAGATTCTTCTTCCACATATTTTTTGACTGCCTCGGTGGCTCAGTGGTTAGTAACCCTGACTCCTGGGTCAAAGAGGCGTGGGTTCGATCCCCACCCAGGGCAACCATTTATGTGATGAACATTGATGTTTGCTCTGTGTCTGGGTGTTATTTAGGTACTATCTATCTAAGTATGTATTTAAAAATATGTATATGTATTACATAAGTCATACTGGTATGTCTGGCAGTAATTTCACAAGCTTTGCTTAGTTTGGGGTCAGAGACCGTGTGTAAGATGTCCCTAAATAATAGGATGGGGAAAAAGTTTCTTCGCATTTTTTAAGAAAATTCAAAACATTTTTTATTATATTTAATTTACATTTGACTAAAGTATGTAGGTACCATTTTGTTCGATAAATTTTGCCATCTTGTAGGTAGGGACATGATCCCATTGTTATAGAAAAATTGGGACTTCTGATCAAAATACCGCGACAAGTGGTTTTGGCAGTCCTCTCGTGATGTTAACCTGACACTACCTAAAGAATTCTGAAGAGATCGAAACAGGTGGAAATCTGAAGGTGCAAAGTGCCAAACTCTCTTAATTTTTGCTAAAGATGTGTGAGGTCTAGCGTTATCATGATGAAAACCACACCCCTTCTGTTGATTAATTCCGGCGGCTTTCTCTCAACTTCTTGCTTTAATCTCATCTGTTATTCGCAGTAGAGCTCAGAATCGATGGTCCTGCATGGTAACAGCTCATAATTAATAATGCCTATCAAATACCTCCACACACACAGCATCACCTTGTTGCGAGTTAACCCGGGTTTCGCCATAGTCTGTGATGCCTTACCGACCTTTGACCACGACCTTTTTCGCACGTTCTTGTCGTACGTGATCCACTTTTCATCACCAGTTATCAGCTTCTTTAAAAATGGTTCGGTTTCATTACGTCGTAATAAAGTATCACAAATGAGTACACGGTTCATTAGGTTTCTTTCAGTGAGCTCGTGCTGTACCCAAATATCGAGCTTTTTTGTTGTCCCAGTTTTTTTCAAAAGCGCCAAAACTGTTTCGTGGTCAATTCCCAGTTCTTCAGCTACGTTGTAACTACTGATATGCCGATCTTGCTCCACATTTTAAAAAATAGCATCCATTTTATCCGTAATAGGGCGAACAGAGCGACGTGCGTTTTGACATCAAAATTTCCGGATTGAAAACGCTTAAACCAAATTTGTGCTACCCTCACAGACACTGCACTAGGTCCATAAACATCGTAAATTTTTTTCTCGGCTTGCGTTACTTTTTTTTATGTAGTAAATTTTTAAAATGTATCGAATTTTTTCATTAGATTCACTCATCTTGACAGTACGAAAAACAAATGAAAATCACACATTTACCTAATTTGAATTTGGAATTATGTTCTTTAAAATTTAAACTTTCAATTCATTTTCATTTTTTCTTCCAAAACCAGCCAGATACAAATAGTATAGCCAAAGAGATTTTGTTACAAGTTCGTACGTATCCTATAATGCGAAAAGACTTTTTCCCCAACCAATATTTATTTATTTATTTTATATGATCTTTCAAAGACTCTCACAAAAACTTAATTATGACACAAAAATACTTAACATCATGAAAAATTCTGAGAAAAGTAGAAGAGAGAACAAACTTGTGAAATAGGAGTTAACTTTTAATAATAAAGAGCTTTTTACTATAGAAACCTGATTTTCTTTCAACAAACTTAATTGACGAAGCGAATTTCTTAGAAACATTCATTTGAAAATTTATTGAATGGAAACCTTTCATTGAATTCAATTTTATAACAAAAATAATATTTAAAAAAATACCATTTGCTATAAATGGAATAAAGAAATTATCATTATCATCAAAACTTCTTCTGGAAAAGTCTCAGAAAAACTTTCGTGATAAATTTGAAGTAATAACTCCTTTTGCAATCGTTTATTTTGGTCACAAAAATATTTTTTCATAATTCGTATATTGGCACGTAAATAGGTATATACCTATAAGTATTTATCTTTTAATCAAATAAAGTTATTTAGATAATTATAAGCTTTTAGTAATATTCATTAATATCATCATCTAGTAATATCATTAATAATTTTACTATGGAAATTAACGTGGTTTTCTCACATTTTATACTATATATAACGGGACTGAACTCACGTGTGGGGATAGTCGTAACGACTAATTCGGTCGCATTCGGCGACCTTTCTCAAGTTGGCGAGTGCTAGCACGCGGAGCCGTCTTGCAATGCACTGACAGTGTGACAGTGTGACTGAATGCAGTGCATTGCACGGCTAAGCGTGCTAGCACTCGCCGACTTGAGAAAGGTCGCCGAATGCGACCGAAACTATAGTCGTTACGACTATCCCCACACGTGAGTTCAGTCCCGTTATATATAGTATAAAATAATTAATAATACTTCTAGTAATCAATACGCTGGATGTAAACCGCATCCAAAATCCAATAATGTCCTAGAGTTGTAATGTTGTGATAATCACTCTTCACTCTTCTTTAATCTTTATAGAAAAATAATACAAGCCTTGATAAACAATCGTGAGGCCTACATATACAATACTATACAATTATGTACGTTGTAGAAGAAATTTGATGGGAATAATGTGAATCTAGTAGATTTTTTCTGTTCTGTGGAATCTACTAACCCGCTCTAGGCCAGCGCGGTGGAATTAGTTCAATTGTTCTTTACGAGTAAGCCTATGTTCAGCAGTGAACTATTAAAAGATTGGTAAGTACCTAAAATATTTTACAAAATATAATGTAGAAAAAATAATGTAGAAAAAAAGAGCTTAGAAAAGTATCTAGCAGAAAATAAAACATTTTCGTTCATAGCCAAAAACACCTTATATCAGAGTGATAAAACAATAGATGAGAGTGATTTTTCTTACGGACACGAACGTTACAAGGACAAATTATCTACAAACAATATGCATTAGGAAAATAATCAAGAACTGTTTTTCCTTACCTAGTTTTGTGAGACAAGGGCTTTTCAAACCGGCCACAGCTGTCTCACTCGCACATTGGCAAGATTTAGTAATATCATTAAACGTAATATTTGTTTGTAAAATTTGTTTGTAATGATGCGTAGGCTTAATTATGTATAATACTTCTGAAAGCGAAGCCTTGCAAAACAATACTTTGTATAGTGAGACCAAGAGAAATCAATTTTTAGGGTTCTGTACCCAAGGGGTAAAAACGGGACCCTAATACTGCCGTCCGATTTCTTAAAGACCGCTAAGTGACATTTTTGCGATTTTGACTTTTATACACTACTGAAATCAGAATTTTTTCCTCTATTTTCTAGTCTGGGTCTTATTTTTTTCTTTTTATTAGTTGCTGAGTTACGACATTTAACTACGTACTTTTTGGTATTTTACAATTCTTAAACACAGTTTTCCCATTTTACAACACTAAAATACTATTAAGTGCGCATACATGAGGTTTGAAGCTTTAAATTTATTCTGGATTGCAATTTTAGAAAACGTCTAAGTATCTTTGCGTTACTTTTTAACCGTTACCCGGCTTAACAGTGTTTTTTCACCATTCTATAAAACAGCTAACTCTACGTTACCGAATAATCGTTGAAAAACCATTATGAACATTTATAATTTACAATTCTAAAAGACGGTGACTGTTCTTCAGCTGGACAGCTATACGCTTCAGTCGCTAAGCCTGTTAGCAGCGCGGCCAAAAATCTAAGAGCCAAGTTGACCCGACACTTCATCGAAGACATCCTGGACATCAGCTTGTGCGAGATTAGAATGACCCTGAATCAGCTTATGAACAACAAGGCGCCGGGTGAAGACGGTGCCACATAAGAGCTTCTGAAAGCAGATGGAACACTGTTACTAAAAGTCTTTCAGAAGCTTTTCAACACCGTCGTCCTTGAGGACGCTAGAAGCATGGAACACAGGCTTAGTGGTGCTGTCATTAAAAAAAAGTGATAACGCTTAATTGAAGAATTACAAACCCATTTTACTTCTGAGACGTGTTTATACTCGTAAGTTGTTTTCAAGGGTTATTACAAACCGTCTCGAGTGCAGTTTCGATCGTGTCTTGCCTTGGCCTTTGTCTGCCTGTCGGTCTGTCACCAGGCTTTATCTCATGAACGGTAATAGCTAGGACGTTGAAATTGTTACAGATGACGTATTTCCGTTGCCGCTATAACAACATATACTAAAAACAAAAAAATATTTAAGGGGGGCTCCCAAACAACAAACCTCAATTTTAACCGTTTTTCGCTTGATATTAATAACGGTGACAAGTACCTTAGTGTGTGTGTACCTTGAAATATTTACAGGACATTTAACTTAATATTCACTTCAAAAAAATAAATATTTAAATTAAAATTAAATAAATATTTAGGGGCTGGCATAGGAGAAACGTGAATTTCGGCTCGAAATTAATAATGGCAACAGGAAGATGATTGAAATATTCATAGAATGTACATTCCCTGCAAAAGTAAATAATTAATATAAAATATATTAAGGGGGGCTTCCATAATGTACGAGGCCCCTTCGTGCGCGAGTCCGACTAGCACTTGGCCGATTATTTTTATAATTCCGCCCGAATGTGTAGGTAAGCCAAAGATAACAAATATAATCGCCTTTATCAGAACGAGATAAGAGTTTATGAATTTATTATACTCGTAACATTGCTCCACTTTTGAATCTTCCTTTTGTTTGGTCTCGTTTGTAATTCTTCTTTTGACGAATTTGGTTTGATAGCTCTTTGTGGAAACTTCACTCGTGTAGACGGCGCACTCATATTTGCATTACAAATATGTTCAATTTTGAATCTTACGTTTTGCATTATTTTGCTGACTAAAAAAGCTTTAGACATTATAAGTATCGCTAGTCATTAATTTTTAAAACACGAAGTTATCAGAAAACCGCAGAACTTAGCGAAAATCTTGATTTAAGGGAATTTTACGTTCTTTCGTTTGAGTGAATGGTTACATGTGATCTACATATAAGTAACAAGTTTTGATTATGGATACTTGTTCTGACCTCCTTCTACTAAAGTTTGTTCTTTCTGATATAAGCTCTGAAGTAGGATATAAGTATCTTAGACATATTAATAATTCAGTTACAAATCGCAGAGTTTACTCAAGAAGTGCTTCTTTACTTCTACTAGCTGACCTGGTGAACTTCCAGTAATATCCCCATCTGTCAACTGTCAATGACAACTTTTATACGCAGGAAAATGTTGCATGGGAAAATGAAATTAATGTTTTATTTTTTATTTTTATAGCAACTTTTATAATTTTTTTCACCGTTTAAACCTTTCCTTAACTTCTACAAATATTTCAAGATCAAAATTAGCCAAATCGGTTCAGCCGTTCTCGAGTTTCAGCGAGACTTACCACCGCGATTCATTTTTATATATTATTTGGATATAGATACGTTCTGGCCATAGGCTTTATTTTTATCCCGCTCATTCGTATCACAGACAACTTACCAGTCTACCCAACTGAGCATGTAAAGTAGAACACGGAAAAGTTAAGGAAATCAGAATTTTAGAAGCCTTTATTGTTTCTTGCCAGTTGTTCACGAATGAAATTCAAATCTAAAATTTTTCTTAAGAACTGGATTGTTAAAATGTTCGATTGACCAAATTATTCCTTTTTTGTCGGAAATACTGGATTACTCAAATTTTCATAACAAGAATTAGATTTGGTGATTCGTAATTTCCAGGTAAAATATTTAAGGGCGATTATAATTTATTTCGAAGAAGCCGAAGACAGACAAATTGTGGGAGATTTTTTCGCTGTGGATAATCGGTTTTTAGGGTTTCCTACCTCAAAAGGAAATAAATCTGTCTATCCGTGTGTCAAGACCTTCTATCACGGGAATGCGTTAAGGTATAGAGTTGAAATGAAAACCATACATGAACAATTGCACATCTATGGTTTCTAAATGTTTAATTTTATCACAATTGAAATGTGATAATTTCGGTTATCGTAAAAAAAGTTAAAGCCGTTTATGTCGCAAAAATCTGGATAATTCCACATTCAAGCTAAGACATGTTTTTAATTATTTTTACAACATATCGACGGTTGAAAGGCAATAATTACCAAGCGACATATTGGCAACTTTACACCAGAGCACTTTAAAGTTTTATTTTTTGGAAAAAAAATCATATAAAATTTTCTATTACTCATTTCTACTCGGTTCTAATAGAATATAAATGAAATTTAAAAGCTTTATGAACTGTCATTTAAAAAATATGATTTTTCTCAATAATTTAAGAGATAGTGTCGGTTAGTAAAATTTTGATCAAAATCACAAACAGGTAAAAATTACTAACCAAAAACAAATTTTTATCATAAAACATGTAAAATTAACTAAACCCCAATATTTTATGATTATATTTGAAGCAAAATGATGCATCCAGAATAAACAGATGTTTAACACATAGGTAAAATGATCGAAATAAAAAGATAAACCACTTTACTGCCAGGCAATTTCAACCATAGTCCTATTTAAATAAGGTAAGTGTAGGACAAAAAGTCCTACACTTACCTTCCAAAAAGGAACAACCTAACAAAAATTGAGGTTTGTACACTACATTAGAAACTTTTGCAAAAGTTTTCAACGGATATCGTCATCACCAATTTTTAAACAGCCCTTGTAGTTATCTACAATCACCCTCTACTAAGTATGAACCTCATCTGATGATGAATGAAAAAAAATGCTATTTCCATCCCCATCCCCATCTTTCCTCAGAAGGACTAACCTATCCGTCTTCCGTATTTTTAGGAACTGACCTGTCTCCAGACTGGCTGGACTACTTGCGGCATCGCTGGATAGACTCAAGCACAGCCCATGTCTTGACCGAATCAATGGCTTTCTCAAAGTCCACATATGCTAAACACACTGAAACACACCAAATTACCAACCTTCTATCTCGCTTCAATCTACTCGCTTTTTTCGATTTTTATGTACTTTTAACAATAGATTTAAACTAATGTAAAATATAAATTTAATAATCTAATATAAAGTCATATCTGAAAATCTATAAATATAAAGTCATAAAATCTTAATAATGTACTTACCGAGTACACAAACAAACTACGATATTAAGCACTTTGCACCATGCGCGCACGCATGCGTGTTGTCTAAGCGACAGTTCGGTGAAGACGTAATCGTTATTTTGTTACCAACAGCCACTTAGAATCTGATTTACAGTGCGGATAAGTGACAAAACAAAAAAGGTGCTGCATGGATAAGGTCACTTTTAGAGAAATCTCATATCAGAAATAGTTATCTAAGTAACATACTTTAAAAAAATCGGCGGGTAGAAAATTACTTAACGACAAAATATATCCTGTTTTAGGCAGGTAGATATTCACTACTTCACATTTTTGAATAAATTATATTTAGGTAAAAAGTACTAAATGACAAAGAAAGTCTATTGAAGGTGTGTTAAAAAGTCTTAAATTACGAGAGAGAAAAACAACAATCAGGTAAAAATTCTTAAGTAATGTTAATTCCTGGGTACTCGCAAGGCAGAAAATACTTTATGTTTAGATGCATTATTTAGAGTCAAGGCAAGGCAAAAATTACTTAGTGTAATTATAAAAATCTAATCCTTACTATGTGAAAAATATTCATAAATCATTAAAATTTTAGTCGCTTGGACGCCGAAAACTGTGAAAATGTGTCTTTTTTTAAGTTACCAAACGACAACAAACTTCGTCCTAGCGCCGTGAGAGTAAAACCAATCGACGCAGTTTTTTTTCTGATTTCAGTGATATGTATAACTCAATATCGCCCAAACTGTCGCTTGGTAATTTTTGCCTTTCAAGCGTCGATATGATTTTTGATTTATGACGAGAAATGTACAAAAATAATTAATTTCCCTCTTTTTATGCATTTTAAAGGACAACTAAAGCAATCTAGATCACTTTTGCATAAACAACCGATAACCAGCTTTGCCTTAAGGTTTAAGGAACTTCGATTTTCAGACTTTGAATGGAACCCTGGGTGGGCGAGCCTGATTCGCACTTGACCGGTTTTTATCTATGAAAATTAATATTTAGAGGCAATAACTTAGCTCTTACTTATTAAACAAGTATCTATCTGGTAGTTTAATGATTGCCCGGCAGCAAATTTATTAAATACTTAAGCACCTATCTGCTTCTCAAAAATTATTTTTTTTCTCTGTAAATAAATATAATCCTGAAGTAGGTACATTTTGCCTCAAATTGGGATAACTTTTACTTTAGAGCCAAGTAGCAGTAAAATTTGTTAAGAGGAAAAAAAACTCATCGTTGACAAAAACCTGTCTAGAAGTTGTCTAAAATAAAACTTGTCATGACTACTAACTAATGTCTCTTACAGTACGTATATGTTTCACAAACGAATCGAAAATTGTTGTCATACCAACCGATCTAGTAGAAATTCCATAAGAGATGCCTATATCCATCAGTCGACGGCTTATACGATGATGAATCGCGTATAAGTAATCGCGATTTTTTTTTATAGATTAAGCGCTTAAAACTTTTTATGAAGCGTCCTTCTGAAGGTTCTTTAAGCGATTAGAAGTTAATGGAAATTTTCAACGATAGTAAAAAACAAGTGTTTACTACTTCAATATTTGGAGCGTGGCGTGAGCTCCCTCGTTTAGGACGAGATATAATGCTAATGGAATCCAATACGGACGAATACACAACACTAAACTTTTATTAAGCACTTAGTGTTGTGATCGAATAATTATATAACAAGCTAAATACCTAACTAAGTAGTGTAAGGGGATGCGCCTGCTTCCTAATTTAGGTAGTGGTCGATCGTGGGTGTATTATAAACTCTGTTAAAGCACGGATTACACTTTTAATCCACTCGTTATTAATATTATAAGTATTACGAGCGCGCGCCATTCGCATCGTCCGTCGGTGTTAGTGTTGTACCGCCACCGCTCGATTCGGAGAAGCGAGTGTGCGGCTATTAGTAGGTACATATATCATTTATATTATCCGCGAGTCACACAATATGGCTAGGTTTTTGGGATATTTTTTAACCCCGACATGAGAATTGGGCTTTACACGTCGTCACGTCGGCGAACGATTGGGCTTCTCGATGACGTTGTTTTTTTTTTTTAAATTTGTGAGCTGTTTTTTGTTGTGAATGGTCCTTGATATATCTGTCGGAACAATAGCTTTAAGTTTATTTTTAAATAGTGCCACTTTGTATAATTTCGAAGGACTAGGAATGAAAGTGGCAACATTCCTGGGGTAACGCTTGTAACAAACGCTGCTGATTGGTTCCAAGGAGGTTCTAAGTGACATCGCATGATCGACCGATGGGCGGGAAAATGCGATGATGACATGTCAGATGTCAGTGTCACTTGTCAGTTGTAACGAGAGCTTGTTCGAAGGAGGTTCTGAGTTTTGGCGGGAACGCGGAAAAGTCATGTCGCCTCATTGTATTATTTTGTTAAACTTGGGTTTTTATCAGTGATAATTAGTGAAAAATTGTGGTATTTCGTTAATTATGAACTGAATTACGTGCATGAGTGTGGGCAAGTGATATAATGTGACGTATCATATCGTTCCGTGTTGTTACCAAAACTCCATAGACACCTCTAGTAAAGTCTCCACTGCTTTACTGAGGTATGACTTAGACTACGTTTGGACTTGACCGAGACTTTATTGGACTATGACGTGACTACGACTGACTATTTTGATAAAATATCAAAAATTATTAAAACTTAATACTTGACACTGGCAAATGCACAACAATGCGACACCAAACAAAAGAAGAAGAAGAAGAAGAAGAAGAAGAAGAAGAAGGAGGTTCTGGTGAACTGTGATTAGATCAGCTCGAGTGGTGATTCTTGATAAAATGAACGGAACGCCATGTCCTTCGCTTAAAGTTTTCTCTATAATTGTAATCATAAGAGTAATCCTCTGTGAAATAAACTGATTTTTCTTGACTTCGCATGTATATCCTCGTTCGCCAAACCCACGTCACACTGAAGCATTGTTGGGTCAGATGGTATAAAATCATTACCACATTGAAGCACCATAACTGACGCGGATCCTTTCATGAATTCGACATATCTTTTATGTACACACACTTGAATAGATACACTATGAACGTAATATACCTAATGACATAACTCTATGTCTACACTGGCGTAACTTTGATAAATTTGACGTCTAACGACATTTGAGCAAATATCTACAGAGCTACAGTCCCTAAGTGAAAGTAGTAAAAAAATGTGTCCGAACGCCGTCATAAATACCTAGATACTCGTATTTACATTAAATAATTCACAATGACCCGTTTTCTATAATCTCGACGTTATGTTACCCAATTAGTATTTGTAAACGAGCAGTTTGACATTGCGCGGCGTTGTAGTCGGCATGCAATCGTTTTCCGACTAACTTAAAAGCCTGCCCACTACGTGGCTTGGGCAGAGTTTTGGCTCGGACACTTTTTTGCACGATTGTGACTCTATAGATATTAGCTCGAAGCTGACGACAGATATTTTTGCAATACTTAGCCAAAATGGATGGATGTACCAGCCTTTTTAATAGTCCACTGCAGGACGTAGGCCTACCCACGAAGGGTGATTGGGCCATCTCCACCACGCTGGCCCAGTGCGGGTTGGTAGATTCACATACCCCATCGAATTTATTCTACAGACGTATGCAGGTTGCCTCACGATGTTTTCCTTCACCGAAAAGCCAATGATGTGAAAATCCGTACATAAGTTCCAAAGAAACTCATTGGTACGGGATCGGGATTTGAACCCACGACCTCACGATTGCAGGTCGGGTGCTTGCAGGTGCCACCACGGCTTGGCAATGGATGGATAAAAATGGAAAAAAAAAACAGCCTTAAAAAGTTTACTGGATCACTTAGTCAAATGATAGCATGTGGAATTCATTTTACTTCAGAATATACCTAACTCAATTAGGTACGTTACGCATAAATCAATTTTCTCAGAAATTATACAAAATATATTCTCAAAAGATTTTCTGAATAGATAATATTGTTCCAACAAAAGATGGCTGAAACCAAATATTTGTTCAAAAACGGAAATTATTAGCATTTGCTTTTAAACATCATAACGTATTCGTTGTAAAGTATTTAGAACTTAGAAAAAAGTTTATACTCTCTCGTACAATTCCACATTATTGAAGAAAAAGTAAGTAAAAGTAAGTTCGCCTGGGCCGGGTGGACGCTCTGACACCAGAGCTAGCACTGGTGTTAGATTTTTAGGCCACCTAAAGGCCTCTGTTATGGCTAGAGTTTGAGCAAAAAGAAAACCGTCGTGGCGTTACGGTGAACTAATAATAAGATTTTAATCAGTAGCCAAAGTACTCGTAGGTACCGTCTACTTGGTAGACGCGAGTCTACTAATAAAAATCGAATTGGTGTCTATCAAGTATCAAACACTTTTAGTTGTATTAGCAATGACAGAGCAGTGTTGCCAACGTAACAAAATTAATAAAATGGCACACCTACGACGCTTCTTTTTTTGCACAAACTCTAAACGGTCAAAACGACCGACTTGAATATAAAAGTAACTAATTGTTTTTTGCGTAGTATTAACTAACTAGATTTATTGTCTTTTATTGCTGTTACAAATAACTTCCCTATTTAAAAGAAAAAAATAATTGTAAAAAAAACTACGTTGATTTGTTTATCATATTAGTGATGTGTTTTTAGGGTTCCGTACCTCAAACGGAAAAAACGGAACCCTTATAGGATCACTTTGTTGTCCGTCTGTTCGTCTGTGTGTATACTCTTTATCTCGGGAACGCGTAAAGATATCGAGTTGAAATTTAAACTGTAGACGTAAATCTATGGTCTCTTGCAGTTGTGTAAAAGAACAACTCAGTTATCGTTTAAAAAAGTTAGAGCCGTTTATGTCGTAAAAAACTGCATATTTCAACACTCACAAAAATCAAAACCTACAGGGTACTTCCCGTTGACATAGAACTGCGAAATTTAGCGAGAAGCATTGTCGCAGAGTACACATATAGGAATAAATCTAAAAACTACATTTTTATTTAAATTACAAAAAATAGGGTCTCAAAATTCACAAAATGTGGGTTCAAAATTCAAAGTGAGTAAATCGTATCATATAAAAGAACTTCATTAGCACATGCAAAAAAACAGGATTTTAATTATTTTAACAATGTGTTTGTACGGAACCCTCGATGTGCGAGCCTGACTCGCACTTGTTTGGTTTTTATTTAGTGTGGGTATTGCATTTTAAATTAATTGATGTGTTCCTACTTAGATCGAATTAAATACAAGAATACCATAAAGAATCATAAAGGCAACGTTTTTTGTGTTTTACTATGCCCATTGATATTTTCGCCAACTGTGAACCGAATCAAAAAACTCTTTTTTTTTTTTTGTTCGAAAGGGTACCTATATATATATACTTCCGAGGTGGACCTATTTAAACTACTAAACTACTATTTGTAGTGTAGTAAGTATTTTGTTGTAAATAAATATGTTGAACATATATTGCTTAGTCGTGGAATATAGCCTCAAGGCTACGGTCGGCTGGAGTGTCATGTCCATGTAGGTGCAATATATCTTGTGTGCACAGGTAGGTAGGTACATCAATATCGTAGCAGCCACCGCACAAATCTGATTTTATGGGACATGCCGCGTCGATCTAACTGGGATCTTTTCTAGCCAAATTCTTTACTTAAAATTCTGCTGATTTCTTATTCACGGTTTCAGGGTTGGTTCATACCAACAATACTGCACTAACGTAGTCTTTCTTAGGTTGTGCGAAGTTATAAGTAACCCTGTATGTGTCGCGCGCCGGGTAAGGAGAAGCCTAGGTCTCTCTAGACTTCCGTGGTAACAGCTGTTCGATGTATCACTAGGTCAGGAAATTATTATGTGGGCCTTTGTGCCTCTACCTATTCATAGTGTTTAAAAAGTGATAGCCATAGAAATAAATAAGACAATAAAGATAAAATTGGAGAATTCCGTGGCCGGATCATAATATTGTGTACGCTCATTCGAACTATTCTGTACAGTGCCGGCCAAAAAAATGTATAAATCCATACAAAAATTATTATTCGGATTATGTACTCTTAACTATAACTTTTTCATCAACCTGTTAATTTTTATTTTGTGTCCCTCAGCAATTACAAATAGAAGATAAAAAACTTAAAAAGAAGTGTAATAACAGGCTGTTTTATTGCAGAGAGCTGCGGAGAAGAGATATATAGATAGGGTGGGGAGGTGGGAGCTATCTCTCAAAAGTGTCTCTCAATGCCTATATTTGTGTCTGATATTTGTTGCTTTATCCACTGTATTCCACATTTATGTGATTTAAAATACTCGAAAGTTTTGTAATAGGTATATTATACGTTGTTCATATAAGAGCAGTAGGTATAGGCTAGGTGGCCTAGAGAGTCAGGAGTTTTTGCGCTGCCCGAAGGCCTTTGACGTGGCTATATGAATCAACTGGGACCATCTGATCTGATCTGGGACCATTTGATGTGTCTTCCTAGCCTTAAGTGTTATAAGTTGCCATAGTACATTTACGATTTATAAACATTTGTAACCTCAAGTTTTTATACATTTTTGGATGTTTATTCAAGTCATTATGTCAACAGAAAATTAGATAATGTTACATAAAAACTTTATTAGGTAGGTATGTCTATTTAAGAGAGTCATTGACCAGAAGAAAGAAGTTGCGATGGATCGAGACTCAAGGAAGGAAATGGGGGAGAGTTTTACCCAGGAGTGGGACAGTTAAAAAAAATACTAAGAGTAAATAACTGCCTAGTCAAACAAGCCCCCGCAAAGTGCATTCCGCCCAAATGTGCCCATTATGCTCGCGGCGTTGCCCCTCTGAATAGCAAGGGAAGTCAAGGCTTAAGTTATGTGTTAGGAGGCATCTATGCAGCAGTTGCTAGACTGCAGTTTCCAGTACAAAACTTTACGGCTCATCACCTGAATAGAATAGAAACACTTTATTGTTCACACAATTGACAATATAACAATAAAAGAGTACAATATACCTAATTAAAATAGTGCGACAACCGGCGGCCTTATCGCTTAGAGCGATTTCTTCCAGGCAACCTGATTAAGAGAGGAAATGATTATAGAGGAAGGTAAGGGACGGGGTGTACAATAATGGCGAACTAATTAAAACAAGAACATACATATCAATGTACACAATAATAATGCATACAAAAACATAAAAATATAATTAATCAACTAAAAATGACTTTCTAACATGGAGGCAACTGCGATAAATAAAATTCTATGACTTGCTCCTTAAAGACAGCCAAGAGAAGGAGCACGTCGAATAGGAACAGTTAGCCCGTTCCAAAACTGAACAGCTTGGAAAGTAAAGGACCTGCCGTAAAATAATTCGGAGCGGGCAGAAGGAGTCATGAGGGTAAGGTTTTCTTTGGACCGGAGGGGAAGGGAGTGGGCGGTGTGCCAGAAGGTAAACTGTTCTTTTAGATAACGTGGAGTAGAAGGATTAAAGCAGTTAGTTCTGTGATTTGATTCGTAATTCTATTAATGCGTAGCTGTATGTATAGATACATAAACTGTCCATATAATACAATAGCTTGTCGCCATAACTATTGGCACTAAGGGGAAAATGTTCAATAATGTGTTTGTCCACTTTTGGTACACCGCCCTGTACAAATCCTGCTTGCGTCTAGTCTATAAAAAGAACACTTTACGGTGTTATCGCGTTTCTACCACGTGCGCGGTCGATTACAGACCGTTTCAAGCTCGTTTTGAGGGTTTGGTCTGGTAATGAAAATCCTAGTTGAGCTTAGATTATAGGTGTATGTATTCCACATTATGCCCCTAGGTAGTTGGAAAGGTTTTAGTAAATTACGAAGTCGCATTGTTTAATCACATCTAACAAACATGTTACTGACGGTTAGGGTTTGGAAATTTTTTGTGATTTCTTTGGCTGGTATTTTGAAGGAATTTTACTTACTAGTTTTGATTGAAATGAACTAGATTCATTGTTTGAATTAAAAAAATTGAAATTTATTGCAAATAGACTTGAATGTAACAGCTGTTTTTCTTTTCGTGGTTTTGGGGTTTGGGCCCATAATAAAAGTTGATATATAAAATAAACATAACGATGAGTACCTACAATGAAAAAATATCCATTATCTACATGTAATATGTCCAACATCTAGATAAACACCCATTATAGTTGTATTTCATTGATCCCATACGGCTTGCCGGAAATGCAATATATTTCACTAACAATTAAATACTGATAGTATGGATTTTGGAAATCTACTAAATTATGACTAAGCTTCGACCGGGTCACGCTTAAATGCATAATTAATTTCACAGGAAAATTAACAGAGTTGTTTACGAGAGAATTTAAATTCCGGATGACAGCCGTCACATTATTTGCCAATTGAAAGGAAAAAATAATTCTGAGACATGCTCCTTGCGCTCGTTGAAAAAATTTGTTTTGAAATGAGTTTTATAAAATTTTTAAGTTCTATAAAGTGTATATAATGAACGAATGAACACTTTTTTGTTGACATTAAATGCAATAGGTAAATTGTACAGAGTTTTAACACTAAATGCAATAAATAAATTATACAAAGTTTTGAACAATTTGATATCCGTAGGATTATGTTTTATCTTAGCTTATTTTTTAAATAAAATGAGATGCATTGGTAATTAACAACGTCTATTTTATTTTTATCCAAAACAAGAAAATAACAATTTCTGTTTCGAGTTAATTTAATTTGCACTTTGACTTAATGCTGGTTAGTGAATAATCTCGTGTTTAACTAAATTAAAAGATTTAAAAATGAAAAACACTTGACTTAGTTTTTTTGATATTACAAATGTTTTGATATATTAATATTGTGAAATTGCGCGAAATAGATGGAATTTGACGAAGGTATATAATCCCCTTGAATCGGAAAACATGACTGTTGTCGCAAATTGCGTAGACGAATGAGAGAATCGACAAATAATTCAAAACCTTTTAAAATATAATTACAAGAGGATAAAGGTATTGTCAGATCACGTTGATTCAATCAATTCAGTGAGAAAACAGAAACAAATGAGCCTTTTGATCGGATACCTTCCAGAAAATACTTTGCGAATTCAAAGCAAATAAATTTTTAAGTACAAAAAATCTATAGGAAATATTAAGCCTCTTTTCTAAATAAAATTGTTTTTCTTTTGCTTTTGTTATAAGTATGTTTAAAGACTGGAGATGAATCTATGCCCCTTAATATTAGTATATTAATTAATAGAAAAAAATAAAAAAAAGTTGCTGTCAACGCATGTTGGCAGGATTTTTCTCGGCCCTTATTTTTCAGATTTTTCTGCTCTAGCGGGCCAAATTCTACTCCAATCTTTCCTTTTTTTCTTATTTTCTTTCGAGGTAATATTTGTAGAGCTAGAGATAGTCAAATAATTGTTTTCTATTGTGTTGTAATATTCGGTAGGTTTTTTGACAGTCGCGGCTCATTGTTGTTTTCTTGTTTCCATGTCAACGCCATCCGAGTCTGCGCAGACCGCCCACGTCACGGTCTGACGTCCTGACGTCTCCACTTATAGAACCTAAGTTTATTTTTATTTATATTTGTAGTATAATTCTTGTTATTCATGGCATTTTGCGCCCCGGCCGGGCCAAATGCAGTTTCCCAATACGTTAATGTGTCGCAGGGGGACATGATTCAGTGCCTAGAGTGTTCCCAAGTGCGATTTTTTAAAGGACAGAAAGGCCTCAAAATTCACCGTATGCGGTGCCATAAAAATAGCCAAATTACACTTTCGGCCCCTATTGCAGGCTCTGATGGAGCCAGCAGCAGTCCCGTGAGCGCTGCTGCTCCTTCCAAACCGCTTTGGGAGGTTCTTAGCTCACTCAAAACTTCTCTTCCTGTTTTAAAACGCATCCCGCGTGGTGCACGTTTTTCGGTTGCGCAGTGTTTATCTGCTGCTATTCGGAATGTTATTTCTAAAAATTCTTTAGTCGCCTGGGAACACCTCTTGACTTTTCCCTACGTTGTGCTTTACGTACATTCGGACCCAACAAACAAAAAATCCCTTACCACTAGGGTAAAGGAAAATTGCGTAAAGTACAGCGCATTGGAAGAGAACTCTTTAGATTTTGAAAGCATTATTCCGCCAACAAGGCAGAATAAACCAAATTCTAAAAAAACAGACGATTCGGTTACCATTAAAATAGTAGAGAGCAAAATTAGTGATGGCGATATCAAAGGCGCCGCACGAGTCCTGTTCTCCAGCGACACTATTGCCCCCCACACACCCGATACGGTCCAGTCACTCCGTGACAAGCATCCGCCGGCAGCATGTCTCCACCTGCCTGAGCCACCACACCCTGATGACGTTGTCATTGAAGTGTCAGCTCAGGAGATTGCAGCGGCCGTTTCTTCTTTTCGGAGCGGCTCAGCCGGAGGCCTAGATGGTCTCTCGCCTCAACATCTAAAAGATCTTCTATCTTTTAGCTCTGGTGAGGTGGCTGAGTCTCTCTTGAGAGAATTAACGGGTTTGGCAAATCTCATGTTATCTGGGCAGGTCAATGATGACGTTATCGAAGTCTTGTATGGCGCTAACCTATGCGCGCTTGTCAAAAAAGATGGTGGCATCAGACCTATTGCTGTTGGCACCACATATCGTCGTCTCGCAGCCAAAGCCGGTTGTGGAAAAAAGGTTGCTCTTTTGAGTAGCCTTTTTCAACCAATACAGCTTGGCTTTGGTTCGCGGGGTGGATGTGAGGCTGCTGTTCATTCGCTTCGTACTTTTCTCGGTCAAAATTGTGGAGAGGTGTTGCTTAAGGTGGATGTCAAAAATGCTTTCAATTCGGTTAATCGAGACGCCTTGTTGGCACAGGTCAAAGACAAAATTCCCGATCTTTTCAATTTTCTTTGGCAATGCTACGGCAAACCCACTAAATTAATTTACAAAAATGATGTTTTGCTATCTTCCTTTGGCTGTCAACAAGGTGACCCTCTCGGACCAGCCATTTTCAGCCTGGCCATTCATCCAATTGTTCAACGTCTCCAATCCAAACTCAACGTTTGGTATCTGGATGATGGGACTTTGGGTGGCGATGCGAGCACAGTCCTACGTGATTTGGAAATTCTTATAGACGAGTTTCGTCAAATTGGTTTGGAGCTAAATTTTTCGAAATGCGAACTTTTCGTTTGCGACTCATGTCCGGATAAAGATTTCATATTTAACAAATTTAATGATTTGGCACCTAACATCAAATCGGTAGACAAGTGTTCTCTTCGCCTTCTAGGTTCGCCGATATTAGATGAGTCTTTTCCGCCTTTCGTTCAAGAAAAAATTCAAAATTTTTTGAGTGCCTCTGATAGGCTACTCAAAATTAACGCCCACATGGCTTTTACCATTATAAGATGTTGTCTGTTTGTTCCAAAATTTATGTACGCTTTACGATGTAGTCCATTGTGGAAACACAATGAGCTCCTTTTGAGCTTAGACGATGTTGTAAAGCAGTCCCTAGTATCGGTTTTGAATATTGACATGAGTGAAAGCGCGTGGCTACAAGCCTCCTTGCCTGTTAGGCTTGGAGGGTTAGGGGTCCGCCAAATTTCAAGTGTTGCTTTACCAGCTTTCTTGTCCTCCATTCATAGTACTCAGAACTTGATTGAAAAAATCCTCGCACCTTCTTTAAGCCATTCTGGCGTAGATGTAGCTCATTTGAATGAGGCAACGAATGCTTGGAGGGTCGCTTGCCCAAATGCCGAGCTTCCAAAGACTTTATCGTCGCAGAGACTGTGGGATCGGCCGATCTGCGAACTAGCACGGAAATCTCTTCTAGACACGTGTCCTAGCGTCGCGGATCGCGCTCGTATCCTTGCAGTCTCTGTATGGGAGTCCGGTCTTTGGTTGCAAGCATTGCCCTCTTTCAATACTGGTAACCTTTTAGACCCAACTGCATTTCGTCTAGCTGTCAGCTTACGCTTGGGTGCAAGGTGTTGTGAAGCCCATCGCTGTCAGTGTGGTACTGCAGTTGACCAGCTCGGTCACCACGGTCTCTCTTGCTCAAGAAGCGCTGGTCGGATTGGACGCCACGCCAGCCTTAACGATGTCATACGCAGGGCTTTTGTCACCGCCAATATCGCAGCCGTACTCGAACCGAGTGGGTTGGCGCGTGGTGATGGCAAAAGGCCTGACGGCATGACGCTGGTCCCATGGAAGTGTGGACGGCCCTTAGTATGGGACGCAACTTGCGTCGATACTTTGGCACCGTCACATCTTCCTGAGACTCAGAGTAGGGCTGGAGCGGCGGCCAATTCGGCTGAGCAGCACAAGCGGCGCAAATATGCTAACCTCGGGAGTGGTTACATATTTGAGCCATTTGGAGTTGAGACTTTGGGTCCGTGGGGGCCGGGAGCTCATCTTATTTTCAAAAGTCTTTCTGAGCGTCTGGTGGACGCGACGCGTGACCAAAATGCTGGTGTTTATTTGGCTCAACGTATAAGCATTGCCATTCAGCGTGGCAATGCTGCCAGCATGCTGGGCACGCTGCCAACTGGCAGTGGGCTTGAGCACTTGGATTATCTTTAGACCTTCAAGGGTCTGTGGATGATCCAATTGCTTTCTATGTAGTAGTAGTGTAGTATTGTCATTATATTTAAAAAAAAAAAAAATTAATAGATAATTAAGGGTAAATCATGATCAACTCATACGTACGCGGCGTATGAGAGGTGCGTAGACCGACGTGCTTGTTAAATGATTATTAAAAAACAGCAGCTGTACAATTTTAGTGCCTTAACTAGAAATATTTACTACCATATTTTTGAGTTGTTATTTTTTTATTTCTGTACGAAAAGGCGTACCTATTCACGCTTCCAAAAACGAGCTTATACGCGCGTAAAAAACGCTAGTCTGAAACCGCTTTTACCTACTTACCACGCATTTTTAACACGCTTTTATTAGGTCGACCTGTATGTAACTGTGTCTGGGTGTTATTTAGGTACTATCTATTTAAGTATGTATTTAAAATATGTATATGTAGTATATCAGTCTCTGGCAGCCATATCACAAGCTTTGCTTAGTTTGGGGTAGGAGACCGTGTGTGAGATGTCCCCCAATATTATATCAATATATATATATATATTATATTATTAACTGTGTAATGGAATCTAAGGTAACTAATTTAACATCTTCCAAGGGTCGTAGCGTAATGAAAATTGGCAGCTGTATGTAGTTCTGATGATAATACAATTATAATATGGTACTCTCGAACTGATCTGATGATGGAGCCGGAAGATATGAACTTGATGGAAAATCGTGTCATAGCTGTTTTGTATTTCTTAGAAAAGTCTTGTAATGAACTTTGACCACGATTAGGTTTCAAGGTATGACGATGAAGCCGGAAGATAGGCACTAAAGAGTGTTTTTCTAGTGTTTTTTAAACTATAGTAAAATTAAAAGAGAAGTAGGTACAATTAGTCCACTGTTAATATATTATTAGGTAAATATCTACAACAACTTAGGGTTGAAATTTGCATATAAGTAAGCAAACATAGAATCTATTTACCGATAAAATAATTATACCGTACAAATACATAAGTGATCCCTATTCCCCAAAATACTTATTCAGGAATTTCTCATCCGGTAATCTTCAAAAGGGTACGTGAAATTATTCCTACTGTTGTATTAAGACAATTATCTGGGAATTTATGAAAGGGTTGTGCTGACATACCTAGTAACAAGAAATATTATTTAGAGCTTAGGACATTTCCCTTACGTAGGTCTAATGGTAAACCTTTGCGAATCTATGGAACTAAAGCGTCTTAGCCTTCACAATTTAAACGTTATAAACACTGTGATTTATGTGTTGACACGGCTCTTAATCACGCTTGTTTAACTATTTACGTTTAACTCTACGTTTTGACTTGTTTCTACAAATAATTCATAACATTATGCCTTGACGTCGGTAAGCTGTTTTCTAGCTAGTGTAGGTTATTATTTCCCAGTGGATATTTTCTATAAATATCTGTGCATGTTGTCATTTGTTTTTGTTTGTGTTCGTGTTAGATTACATGAATAGAATATCGATGGGTATTTGGAATTTCGAGAAACATATTTTTTTGTATTATCCCATCCTAAGTTTCCAGGTACTTTTAGCTTATTATTGTAACTTTATTACAAATATTGTAAGTCAATGTTACAATGATCGTACATTTTTTACATTGATTTGAGTGATTTTTCGTTTTTGTTTGGCTTTTCCAAGTATTCAGCACTTCAATCGCGAGCCTTAGTTTTTACAGTTTTTTAAATGACCTTATACAAGACTTATATAAGCCTCTATAAAATCATATTTTTACGCAAAACTTTGGCTTAAAAGTATACATAAACTAAAAGTTTTTCTGAAAAAAATAACACGTACTAACGTGCAATATTTGTGTCACAAGCGAGTCAGCAAAAATATATCATTTTGTTACAATTTAAGGGCTGAAAAGAGTTTACTACCGGAACGTAAATTTTATCAAATATGTACGGCGAAAAGTGACGTCCACAAGTGGTATACTATTCAGAGAAAAATCGAACCAATATGATATATACAGAATTTGAAAGCTTGATTTATGGGCTTCTCAAAAATATTTATTTTAGATTTTTTTATCCCTCCATTTTTATCAAATGTGAAAAATAAATTGTATGAAAAACAATAATACAGCTATGTATTTTTTCTAGTTTAGCAGTAAAAAAGTGCTTCTATCGTTATTTTACTTGCATTCGTAGCTGATCTTTCTACATTCATCTCTTAATTTGCTAAAATTAAAAATTATAACCGACCAGTGTGACCAGTTAGTAGGTACAACGTGGCAAATAAACACTTAAAAACCATGTCTAATTGGTAAAAATACTTCTATTCAACAATTTGGAAGTTACTTAATCAGTGTTGCTAGAAATAAACTACCTATAGAGCCAAATATATTTATTTATCCTAAAAGATTCAATATTAATTTTAAAAAAAACCGAGGGCTCTTTTTTGGTTTTAACTGATGTAAAAGGCTCAGAAAAATATGAACTTTCTCGAAATGTAACGAGTGTTGTGGTTAGAATTTTTGATTATTATTATACCAGCCTCCATACATTTTGTGGACATGTCCTTTCTTGATGTCCTGTAGAAAATGCGAAAACACTGGTCGATTCACGATCCTCTGAACTGCACATTTCGTGTCTTCGGTTTCACAAAATAATCTAACTGATAGGGATTTTATTTACAATGTCACTTCAAAATCTCATAACTACCAAAATCAAAGTGACGTGTAACAAATATAATTAATTCACTTTTATCTGAATATAAACTACAGATTTGCCTGGAAGGATCTACATAACTAATAAAAACAGTGTTGAGCTAAAACATTCAAAAAAAATCATCATTTACATCGCTGCGTTACTGTACACAATTAAAGTTAATGGCTTGTACTCTCGGAACGACGAGCTATTTTTGTTTCGCATTACAACGGTTTGTTATTTTCCTTCTCACTGTTTTTTCATTTTTTGTTGCCACTGCGACGGACAGCTAATGGGTTTTTGGAAAGTATATCAGATGTGCGCTATCAAAGTAAATTCCACATTTTGTGATTAGGTACAAACATCGGAATAATTCGGGAAATATTGGTCTTTTCATGGTTGCGGGATTCTGTTCAGTTGTTCTTTGTCGTATTATGTAATTCATCATTTATTATAAGGCCCAGCTCCCTAGATGTCTCATCGGCCAATTTTGCGTGCAATGTGCCTTGCAAAGTTAAAATAAGTAAGTTATAATTTTATTGTAACTTTGTAATCCTCTTAGTAACGTTGGTATCTTTGGTTCATCTACTGCTTTCCTTATTCTTGAATCGGTTTTACACGGGGCTAATTTTTTATTAAAACGCAACGAACAACGCTGCTTTTTTCCATAGTTCTGTATGAAAATAGTAAAAACAATATCTAATGATTCTATCTGTCTCTGCATTTGTAATAAAGCCAAAAATCTTATGACCTATAAGCTTCGAGCAAATATAGCAGTATAGAGCCACAGTCCCTAAATGAAAGTAGTAAAAAAATGTCCGAGCAACGTCATACATACCAACTTCGATATTTACATTAAATAATTCACAATGTCCCGTATTCTCGAATCTCGACGATGTCACCTAATTAGTGCTTGTAACCGAGCACTTTGGCATCGCGCGGCGTTGTAGTCGGCTTGTAATCGCCGACGACTAACTAAAAAGCCTGCCCACTACGTAGCTTGGGCAGCGTTTTGGCTTGGACACTTTTTTACACTAAAGTGACTCTTTAGATATTTGTACTGTACTGTACCAGCCTTTTTAGTAGTCCACTGCAGGACGTAGGCCTACCCACGAAGGGTGATTGGGCCATATCCACCACGCTGGCCCAGTGCGGGTTGGTGGATTCACATACGCCATCGAATTTCTTCTACGGACATATGCAGGTTGCCTCACGATGTTTTCCTTCACCGAAAAGCCAGTGGTATGAAATTCCGTACATAAATTCCAGGGAAATCATTGGTACGGGACTGGGTTCGAACCCACGACCTCACGATTGTAAGGTGGGTGTCATTACCACTAGACCACCACGGCTCCAGAGATATTTTTAGATATTTGCTCGAAGCTTATAAGATATCGTAGGTAGGTATTTAAATTTGGCACAGATTCGCATCATGTTTTACCCAAATAATTATGATGCAAGTAATTTCGGAAGCAATTTGGCATTCACTGAAAATGTGATCCGAAGGAGGGAGAACTCATAAGACTTCCGTAAGTAATTCCTTTGAACATTCTTCCGATGAAGCGAACATTAGATTTTGATTAAAATTCTATTACTTACCCGATGGTTAAATCTTTTGTTTTTTTATAATATTTTATAAACTTTTTTAACTATTTTATAAATGATTAAGTACTAATTTTACAAATGATTTCTCAGAAATAGAGGTGTGAATCGTACGACGCTGAATCAAAAAAAAAAAACATTTTATTATGAAAACTTATTTTTTTTACCTCAATTTTAGTTTTACACGTTTTACGCAGCATTAGGTATAGGGGAGGTGGGGGCACTACCGCATGGGCACAGCCGTTTTTTACCATTTTGGCCGTTTTTTTTTTGAAATAGCATCATATTTTCGGTAGGTTCACACATTTTTAATGGCCGCTCTCTTGACATGTTGTGTCAGCGTCGTTGGTTGTGTAAAGAAAAAGTAATTTGCATATATGTTAATTTTAGTAAGTTTCTTATAATTACGTACCAATTTTTTAGATGCAATAAGTAGAATGAGTTATTAGTTGCATGATTAAGTAATTTACTAATCTGGAGAGCATTTATTTGAGCTATGTTTACATTATTTGTTAGTAACCTAACCTCAAAATACAAGACACTGCGGATATCAATTTTCAAAACAAGTGCTTGGGGACAAAACCACATAGGGGCACAACCACATAGGGGTGGTTTTGCCCCTAAAATATTTTTGTATACTTACTATTTTAGTTTGATACTTGAGTTTTTGCATTTCTAGGTATAAAAGCTTTTGAAAATGGCGCACGTAGTTTACGTGCGCTTTACCTCCAACGAGGCGAATCTGTCTTCCAACCAAACATATTTATCACGACCATCAACATCTATATTGGTCCATCATGAACCAGTTTCACAATCAACTATTAAATCACAGTCTTTCAAGCAAACACATCCATTCCCGCCATCATCACCCATAATATGCTCTGTTGTTCATTATGAATCCATTCTACAATCACCTAATCAAGCACAGTCTTCTAACCAAGCAAATCCACCTTCCAGCCCAGCACATTTACCACAACCATTAACATCCACATTGGTTTATCATGAATGAGGCCTGTGCAGGAATGGATGAAGAAGACGCTTACGAATATGTCTGTGATTTTTGCCAATAACGGCAAAAATCGGTTGTGCCCCTAACGAAAAGTGCTGGGTCGGTTGTGCCCCACTGTAGGGGCAAAATCGATTTTTCGTGTTTTTAAAGTTTTGAGGCTCTATCCACTTTTTATGATGTTTTCATGCGTAAAAACTAATTAAATGTGTAAGAAAAATAGTATTGTTAGTTAATAAAAGAGTGAAAATTGGTAAATTGCTCTATTTTCTCTATATTTTAATCGACTGACTGTTATTGGGGCGGTTTTGCCCCCACCTCCCATACCTACCTACAATCGTATGATACGTTTATTCTCATTGAAAAGTTTTATTTCAAAATTTTTATTAATATGTTAATGTAGCACAATAAACTAAATATTTTGGTTAAAATGATAAACACTCCACAAAATCGACGCAAAGGCAGTACAGCGAATTATACTCTATAAAATTTAACTTGATCTCTGCAACAGTGACATTGACATAGAAGATTGTCATTTTTAGAGTTGAGATAGTGGTGGAAAAAAACGATTTTCAAACAATGTTGTAATGAAATCGAATGAGTAGTTGAGGAGAGAAATTGGATTTTATTTACTTACTATTATTTAAGATCAAGTATGTACACATGTAAATAATGTTATGATATTAATTAAATACTCATAATAATGTAACGATAGTATTTATCGACGTTATTCACTATTATCGATGCTAATGTAACGTATAATTGGGTTTAATTTAATTACACATATAAAAAATGTTATTATATTAAAATACACAATAAAATTAATGATAAATTAAGTTTGATTTAAAATATCGTCAGTATAAACTATCGATATTTTAATTAAAACTCTACCTAAAACTCTGTGGTCACGATCATTCGTCGCCCATCACTAATCGGCATGCCCATAGAGTATGACATTGACAGGTACTGTCTGTACTATTAAGAAATTCAGGAAATCATAGACGTGATTTTTCTGACAGCTGTCGCAGAGATCAAGTTAAATTTTATAGAGTATAGCTCAGTTGGCAGAGCATCGGGCTAGTGATCCGAAGACGCAGGTTCGAGTCCTGCAGTCGCGATGACTTTTTGAAATGTTTATCACAAAATAACCCTTTGAGATAAACCTAGTGTGAGATGCACTATAAAAAAATTAAAATCATTTTAGCTAATTTGTTTATTTGGATGACCTTGTAGCTAAGCAAGCTGTAGTTGTTACTTCATATTCAAGAAAGAATTAAAGTAGCCGATCTTAATATTTAAGCTCAAGTTATTACCGCATTTTCGCTTGACTTTAAAATTTTTAGCTTCAAACTTTTTCTCTTGGTATTCAGCACGAAACCTAAACTTATAAAGCAATGTTGGTGCGTTCTCTTCATGCATATTAATGACTCTGATGCAGGCAGTAAACAATGTGGCACTTTGAAGTTATAAGCACTATCTGTATTTATCATTGCTGCAGTTCGCTTCATAAACTTTTTCATCGGGAAGTTTGTAAAAGCTAGATATTTGGTATTCAAATTACAAGACCAGGTACTAGGCTCTGTGTAGTGAACACTTGTCATAAAGGTTTATTTTTTTCAGAGTTCAAATCTGTCTAATGATTAGTCTGATACCTACTCTTTATTTCTTGACCGACGAACCAACCGGAGGAGGTATAGTGCGTGCCACCAAAGATGATACTTGACGAGCGTCAGTGGTAGGGGATCTTGCGCAGGTACAGTCGTGTACAAACTAATTATCCAGAATTTGTACATCTATTAAACGTTTTATAAACGTTTTTTAAACGTTTGTATATCTTTTATCCAGAATTTGTATATTTATTACAAATCAAAGTGGTTTCTCAAGTCACATCTTCGGTGGCACGTACTCAATTCGACGCATACATTTTTTTATGTATAACCACGCATAACATTTTTCATTGTTGTCCGATTTCAAAAATTCTTTTTTTATTAGAAAGAATATACTTCGAAATTGGTTTTATTTAAATTTTAACGAAATCGCCTCAGCCATTTTTATAAATCAACAATAATGTGTAAAAAGCTACATCGATCCGTGCGAAATATTCGCGAATTCTGTACACGAGTGAAGTCGGTCATGCTATTTTTTGCAAAAAAATAATTATTCAAGCTATATTATATTACACACAGCCCTATCCTATATGTATACACAGTCGTCTATATATTATGTATCAAAGCATTTAAATATCAATGGTTTGTATTTTTTACGTCTGAGGGCCACTAACGAGCCAAATTCGAGTTGATTCGTACACGAATACTTCTGTACCTACTAATTTACATTATTTACTAGCTATGTGAAAAAAGTTCCTAAAAAAACCTTTATTCGTATGCACGTAATATTTTCTTTAATAATTCGGAATGATCTTTCAATTTGGAAGTATTTGTAATGTTAGTGTTCAGCGCCAAGAAAATAAATGTAAATATACTTAAGTTTTTATTTGTTTTATTATTAGATACCATTTAATTTCAATTTAGTTGTTACTCTACGTTTTATTAAATAATAATAAATATGAGGCGCCATTTATTTTCTCATAGAGGTGATGAAAAGTAGAGTGTACCACTCGGGCGCAAAATATATTTTTGGCTCGGGCGACGTACTTTGAATCCCTCGCTACGTCCAGGATTCAACTAAAGAATCCCTCACTTCGCTCTGGATTCAAAAAAGCGGGCCCCTCGCCGTAAAAATATTATTTTACTCCCTTATGATACAATGTACTATTCCTTGATTTTTATTTTTTATCGATTTATTTTTATTGCTTGTTCTTCAGATATTGAATACAAAAATACCTCAATCTACTGTGAGATTTCTAGTGTATAGTCGATCTGTAATGTAGAATAGATACAATACTGACATCCTTGGTTAGTTTGAATAGTAATTTGATTATTATTTTAGGTTAACTCATTTCATGTTAAAATTCGTATAATAGATACCTAAGTACTTATTTCTAGTTAAGATACAACATCTTAAGATATTGCACGCCCGGTATGGGTCCACTATTGGAACTATTTTATTTAATTGTAAGAACTGTGTACATAGTGTTGCAATAAACGTTTTCTGATTTCTGACAAAAGATACCTACGGACTAAGACAGACTGACGGATGGACCTAAGGCAGGATAGCCGAGTCTAAGTAATAGAGTAACTTTAGGCACCCTATGGATACAGAATCTTAAGAAGTACTTTAAGCATATTTAAGTACTTAGTGATCCCTTCGGTTGTTCGATTTAGAATTTAGGGTTATTATGGTCCAGTAATTATTATATACTACGGGACAAATCGCGCACAAAATTTATGAGATAAATAAATACCTCCTCATCCCGACGTTTCGGCCGAGTTGCATCGACCGTGGTCACGGGTAGACTGGAATGTAGAACAGCTGGTACCGCCAATTCAATTTGAACTTGAAAAATTGTCACTACGACTCACAACACTGACGGTATCTAACAATGTCCTTCTACCTACACTACGCATTTGCATTTGTTGACAACATGATTCCACGACGCCGATAACTTAAATCCATCCTCCCGGTTGAAATTCTTATGTTTTTTGATTTCCACCGCTTCACGAACTATTCTTGAAAAATAGTGTCGATCCGTGGAGAGGACTTTTGGGTCGTGGAGCTCGATCCAATGACCAGTACCTCCGTCAAGCAAATGCTCAGCTATAGCAGACTTCTGTATCTGGCGGTTTTTGACTGCCGCGATATTTTCTTTGATCCGTTCAGCAATAGTACGCTTCGTTTGACCTATGTAGGAACTACCGCAGCTGCAATCCACCTTATATACACCAGGAGTCTGAAACGGAATGACATCTTTCGGCGTTCTGACTTGGCCCAGTAGTTTGGATAAGGGAGTATACACTGTCTTGATGGAGTAATCCTTTAGTAAAGTCCTCACATATAATAATTATGTGTTCAAATCGCGAAAGTTTAAAAACAACATGGTCCAGTAATTTTAGAAATTTTAGGTTTAAATTGAAACCTATACACGTATGACTATAATTTGTTTTTTTTTTATTTGAGTTGAATAATTTTGACGATCGATACTATAACTTTCATCTCAACATCCGTCTCTTAAGTATGTTAAATGTAATTAATCACCCTTAATTTATTGGAAAACAATGATTTTCACTGCTTGAATTAATATTAATTAAAATAACAATAGGTACCTACTTCACTTGGCAAAGTTTCTGTGCTCAGTCACCGTGAATGGCGGATGTAAATTCCCCCACATTTTTATCACTTGATACCTGATGAAAGGCATTATAAAGAGAAGGAAAAGCAAAGATATCATTCAGGCGTAATTAGAAGTGATCATTCAGAGCCATTCAGAGGAAAAAAGATATAGTAAAGTGTCAGAGACATAAAAGGGAACGAAAGCGAAATTTTTCACTTTACACTCAGTAAAATATTTCCCGGCTGTAACTAAGTAAGCGTTGCTTTTTCGGATCAAATGATACAAGCTTTTGGAAACGTTGATAGAATTAAAGGCAAAGAGGGGAGAGATGTGGTTGTTTTCCTGAGAATGTTTTTGTTTACGCTGGTTGGATTTATTTGTTTCTTTTTGTTATTTTATTATGTACCTATATTTTGTTTTATTTGATTAGATAATTGAGAGACGATTTTTTTGAAATAGGTAGAGAAAGTTCCTTTATTAACTACAACAAAATACAATACTACTTAAGCTTAAACTACTACTACATAAAGATGATTGATTACACAATTATTATAGGTTTACTTATAAACGAGCATTTTGTACCAAGAAATTAGCGTTGTATTTTATCAGTGTACATTGATAAATGTTCATAAATAATAAATAAATTAGATTAGGATAAATTAAGAGCTACACGTATATTTTATTTCAGTCATATAATATATCATTAGATCTACAATTATAAGTATATTATGTAGAGACAATGATCAATGGTCACAATTTCTAAAATTTCAAATGTAAAATTTATTTTAATTTTTACGAAGACGCTATTTACAGATGTAATTTTAGACTAAAGCGATCTCTCTGTATTCATTTTGCACACAAGCAATATCCTATACCCGTAATGTGTTTATCTGTACCCTGTAATGGGTAACTAGTGTATTTTAGGAATATAGGTATTAGGGGTAAGTACTTTCACACTAAATGTACTAATTTACTAAAATTAAAATTTTGAATTTTGTTGATTTATTTTATACACAAGCTTATAGTATAAATTTACTTTTAATTTAAACACATTTATACATAGGTACCTACAAAAGTTTAAGATGTCGAAGAAATCCCGCTTGTTTTAAGCGTTTAGCCATGTCAAAAGCCTTCTGGCAACTTCAAAACTCTAACTCTGGGGCTAGCCAGGGTGGCTATATACGAACTTACTTGTTTATACAAGTCCGTTGCGTTTCGACTTTCTATTATAAAATGTAATTTGTTTGTAAAGAATGTCAATCGCCATCCAACGCGGCAATGCAGCAAGTGTTATGGGCACCAGGAACGATGAGGGGTGGGTTATTTGATTAATTTTCTAAGTAGGTGTCTATATTTGTTGTTATTCATATTAAACAAACTTTACTCTCTAAGCCTTGTATATACATGTAAATAAACTAATTTATGATCATTTGTCAAAACTTAAGAAACATTTCAGAAACTTTATCTGTTAAAATGAAACCGATTTAAATTAAAAACTCTTATTAAAAAAACTTACTTGCTTCTATTATAAAATGTAATTTGTTTGTAAAGAATGTCAATCGCCATCCAACGCGGCAATGCAGCAAGTGTTATGGGCACCTTTGCACCAGGCACGATGAGGGGTGGGTTATTTGATTAATTTTCTAAGTAGGTGTATATATTTGTTGTTATTCATATTTAATAAACTTCACTCTCTAAGCCTTGTATATACATGTAAATAAACTAATTTATATTCATTTGTCAAAACTTAAGAAACATTTCAGAAACTTTATCTATTAAAATTAAACCGATTTAAATTAAAAACTCTTATTAAAAAAACTTACACTAAAACTTAAACTAAAATAAAAATAAAACTAATCTAAAAGATCTGCCGCAGAGGGTAACATATTATTATATACCTACTAAATATAGTTACAACTGGGTTGTTTAATTTCGTATAACATAAAGTTAGAAAATAGTAATTCTGTATACACACCTAAAGCGTATAGACTTAATGACTACTGTGCCAATTTTCGACACGCGTCTTTTAGATTAACGCGATAGCTTTTATAAGGCTCATTAAAAAAGCTGAATGAAATAACGATAATGTGGGCGAGTATCAGGTGGCACGAAGTTTAATAAAGGCATGGAACGGCCACCATTCGACATTTTCGTGACAGGAAGCGTGATTATTTTCTGATAAAGATTAGCTAAAACAGGTAGAAAATGTTTCAACAAGCTTCCCCATCGGCTGGAAAGTTGTTACGAAAATTTAAAGTAATTGCTGTAGCTTTTTGGGACTAAAAAGACAATCATGTTGTTCTATAATTTTTAGGAGAGCGCGTTCCTGCATACTATACTACTTACTTCCCTAACTACTCCCGAAAGTCTGCTGTTCTGTGTTACTTCCATATCTTACATCATGAGTGTGCATCTGAGCTACACGACCTTATCCTATCATCCCCTTTTTACTACAGGACAACTAGAAAGATGCTTCATTACCACCCCTACACTGTCGATTTTCCTTCAATACGTACGAAGCGGTTTGACTCAACATTTCTGTTTCGTACCGCCACTTCGTACGCTTTTCTGTTTCCTAAGAGATATAATCTAAAGCTTTTCAAGATCAGAGTGAATAGGTATCTTCTAGATCGCGCGTGCTGCATCTTCGAACACAACGTCGCTTATTATCAGGCGATTGGTGGTCAAGCGCGCACTTATTAGCGTTAAAACAACTGTATGTGTGATATAAAATTGTGCTTAAGAATTCGCGTCTCCAAAAAATTGATTTTTGTTTGATGATTGCGCAGCAATGACCTATTTATTCAAATTGTTAATCCATAATTAGACACTTCAGGATATAAGCTAAATGTTTTTTGTTGTGAAAACATGATTAATGAAATTTTTCTCGATAACTTTTCTCGTCAAAAAAGTGTCTCCATAAACACATTTTTCGTTGTTTCTCCGAAAATATTAGTTGCTGACAAATAATTATTAAACAATTTGATAGCCAATTTTGTAATCTAACATATATCTCAAAATGATGAAAAAGTCTTTCTGAGCGTCTGGTGGACGCGACGCGTGACCAAAATGCTGGTGTTTATTTGGCTCAACGTATAAGCATTGCCATTCAGCGTGGCAATGCTGCCAGCATGCTGGGCACGCTGCCAACTGGCAGTGGGCTTGAGCACTTGGATTATCTTTAGACCTTCAAGGGTCTGTGGATGATCCAATTGCTTTCTATGTAGTAGTAATGTAGTATTGTCATTATATTAAAAAAAAAAAAAAAAAAAAAAATAAAAAAAAAAAAAAAAAAAATCTCAAAATTGTATTTAAAAATTGGAAGGTTTTCGAGTAACAACTGATATATGAATTGGCGCTTACGTCACTTTTCTGAGCAGGTTTTAGACATGCGAGTGCTCTGTCTCGCAAACGCAAATCATATATAGTCATCACGCTTACGCACTATTCCTTAGACAGCTTCGAGCTGTTCCAGGGAGTGGACGTGTCGCTCCGCGCTTTGAATTTACGTAATATTCAAATAATTATTTGACGCGTTTGAACACAAACACATCATGAATATTACTGAAAAAATATGAGTGCGGTCGTGGAGTACCTAATAATATTTTTTATTTATAACATATTTATGTATTGTGGCTTTCTCCTTTTATTATGTACCTATTTGGTTCAGAGTTTATTGACCCCACCGCAGCGAAACACATTTCTGCACTGACAATTTCAAACTTGGTTTGTTTGTACTCAGTGAATTATTTTGAAACATTTTACGTCGGCATTACTATTGCAAATGAACATAGGCCCACACATAAAGCGCGATCGAGTGATGTTCACCACGCTGACCCAATGCGTATTGGTGAATTCCCACGCCACCGATTTTCTTTGACTACGTACATTTCGTTTTACGATGTTTTCCTTCACCGGAAAGGCTGTAGAGTGTAAATCCGAAATAATAAATAAATAAAGACAGACAAATGTATTTATTTTAGCATAATACAATTGTATCGATCATTATAACAAATATGTACCTATTTACTACGGGGCCAACCCTAAAATCATGAAAAATATTAGACACAGCGTATATTATCAAGAATAAATTGTTTATTTTTTTGTATGAAACAGTTGATTATCATTTTAACCGACTTCAAAAATAATGAGGTAGGTAAGTATTTTATTTTGTATGCATGTTACACGATCAATCAATTTTGATGATTCATTCATTTTTTGGTAGATCATATTACAGGGGCTAGCTTTTAGATGCTTCTTTTGGAGCTGTGTTTACACCACTTTGCCCCGCAGGGTTTTGAACAGTTACCAGTTCAATCTGCTGGGCGGGACTAACAAGTTATAAATGTAACACTTTTAGATTCACACGCTTGACGTACTCGTCACTATATTTCCAAGTAGTAGTTTTTAAAAAAACAACGGCATAATGAGCAAGGAATATGTCATATTTTCAGTGCGCGATTAGTCCCGTAGTATATAAAAATATTGTGCTCGAATAGCTAAAGCTTACAAAATAATAATGACTATTTATTAGATTTGTATTCCTCTGTATATTTACTTCTGTATATGTATTTAAATTGGGTTCAGTGACGTTACGGACACAACATTTTCAGACATATTTTATTTTCAATTTTAGTTAATATTTCTCAGATGTTTCAGAGGATTAAATCAGATATATCGGAAATCGTCAAAATACAATTATATCGTTAAACCAAGTTAGTTATATCGTTATTTTTTGGACGATAACTATTCAATGGACGTGAATGGCCATAAATCACCATAATAATTATTATCGTGACTAAAAATATTTTTCATGTGCAAATTGTGCATTTTCTAGAACCAATTACTGGAAAATATGCTACAAAATATATACTTCCTAAGTCTACTGTACGTAGAATGCTAAGTAGTTACTAGCTAGAGATGTAAAAACCACAGTATGCACCAAATCTTTTGTTTTATTCATAAATAAATAAAATACATATTTTGAGACATCTTACACACGGACTCTGATCCCAAACTAAGCAAAGCTTGTGGTATGGCTGCCAGAGACTGATATACTACTTACATATACTTTTTTTAAATACATATTTATTTAGATAGTAACTAAATAACACCCAGACACAGAGCAAACACCTATGTGCATCACATAAATATTTGCCCTGGGTGGGAATCGAACCCACGCCTCTTTGATCCAGAAGTTAGGGTCACTAACCACTGAGCCACCGAGGCAGTCACATACTTATACATAATTAGATCTAAAGTTCATTTACTCGCGACAAAACCAATGAAAATACTAATTTTGTATTTGCAATATTGGGGGATTAGTCCTATGGGACTGTGGTTCTACAGGATTAGCTCCATAGGACTAATCCCCCAATTTTGCAAATATTTCAAATAGTCAAAATATCACGCGGGTGATCCATAAACAAAAATTTTAAGATTTTATCTTGCGTACTTTAGAAAATAAGGGAGCACACACTTTTTTTTTCAACGTTGACTACCTATATTTCACAAATGGTACACGAATCAAAAAACAAATATTTTATGTTACCTTAAATTAAATGTAACCTTAAACTAATTACAAAAACCAAAGGACATGTCCACAAAATGTATAGAGGCTGGTATAATAATAATCAAAAATTCTAACCACAACACTCGTTACATTTCGAGAAAGTTCATATTTTTCTGAGTCTATTACAACAGTTAAAAACAAAAAAGAGCCATCCGATTTTTTAAAATTGATTTTGAATTTATTAGGATAAATAAATATATTTGGCCCAATAGGTAGTTTATCTCTAGCTGCCCTGATTAATTAACCTCCAAATTGTTAAATAAAAGCATTTTTACCAATGAGATACACTTTTAAAGTGTTTTTTGTCACATTGTACCTACTAAATGGTCATATTGGTAGGTTATAATTTTTAATTTTAGCAAATTAAGTGACGAATGTCGAAGAATCGGCTACGAATGCAAGTAAAATAACGATAGAAGCACTTTATCATCTCTAAACTAGAAAAAGTAAAAAGCTGTACCTATTGTTATTTTTCATACAATTTATTTTTAACATTTAAAAAAAATGGAGAGGTGAAAAAATCTAATTTAATATTTTTGGGAAGCCCACAAAACAAGCTTTCAAATGATGTATATATATATATCATCTTGGTTCGATTTTTCTCTGAATAATATACCACTTGTAGACCTTTCACCTATAATGATACCCCATATGAAGTAGTGGGGTTGGTAAAAAATGTCATGTGTATTGAAGCAATCCCATAAACACACAATTTCGATTTTTTTATATATTTAAAATTGAGATGTACTTATACTATCATAATGTCAAAGGACTTCATTCATTTTGGGCTAAATCTGAAAGTGCAATCAATGCAAGAAAACAATTAATTAGAAAATAAAAGTATAAATGTATTATTCTGAGCATTTTATACTATGGGACTAACTTTCTAGGATCACTTCCTGGGTATTAAATAATAATTAATATAATTAATAATAATTCATTCAATTGATCTGTGACAGATCAATTGAATGAATTATTTTTCGTTTTATTGGCTCTCTTTAGATATTTCAATTAATTAATTAGAAAATAATAACAGTATATTATAGTAAAAAAAATAATATACTTTACATTTTTCAATATGCCGACTTTTGCTAGAGATTTTGAATAATTTACTACATCTATAAGTAAATATTATTTTATACATTTTGTATAAAAAAAAAACAAATTAAAAAGTTATTCATTTCAAAACTTGGGATACTTGGTAACTACTCGGAAAGTAATCCTAGAGTATCAGTCTCATGGTACAATTTATACAAAATAATATTTACCAACAGAATATCTCAGTTATTCAAAAGCTCCAATGATTCGCTTTCATAATAATATAACCTTTAACTTACACTACTAGCATTTATTTTTATGTATATACTACGAGACTGATAACGCATTGCAAATATGAGATAAATAAATACCTTATTATCGATCGACATGACCACGATCAATGCAACTTGGTCGTAACGTCGGATTACTGAAGTATTTATCTTATATTTTCAGTGCGCGATTAGTCCCGTAGTATATAGATATAAAAATAGAAACTACCAATTTGTCGGAAATTTACCAAAAATCATGTATCCGTAACGTCACTGAGCCCTAACCACCTCTTCGTAATTTTTACTCTTTTAAAAACTGTGTGCCTTACCTACTGGCATTTTTAATTGCTCATCCGCTGGGTACTACGGCTGAGATGATAATCAAAATTAAACACTAAACAATTCAAAACCTTCCTAAGATAAGTGGCGGAATGAGCCAAGAAGTATACTGGAAACATTGCCCTTCATTTTGGTACACAATTGTGTTTGCACACTACTACTTGGCATTTCTCTACTGAGCAAATAAATCACCACAATCTAAATGGGTTAATACTTATCAGGCCCACTCAGCAGTTCAAAACCCTGCAATAAGGAACAACAATGAAATTCTAAATCTGAAAAAAAATATTTAAAAACTTTCACATAAAATCAAGTGATTGTTACTTATTAAAACTCAATTTACGAACTTTTATAATTAGAATGGCGATTTCAGGATTGACCCCTTAGTAAAAGTTTGTAATTCATTATTAAGTTTTAAATACCGCCGCCATCTCCTATAAAATGTTTAAAATCTTTAAAGTTTATTTTTTTACAAAAACTATTTCTATACAAAAATAATTTCTATACATAGGTATAAAAGAATAATTTAAATTATATTTTGTAAGTTACTAACCAACCTAGTAAATAAATACATCAAACCAAATTATACCTACAGTGCAAACAAATAAAGTACATTTTCGAGTAGCTTACTTACGAAAATGTACAAACAAAAGTAGTCCTATTGCGATTAAAATAAGGTTCTTTTTCTCGGTACATTTTTAATCCTCCCGATCATCGGCGCATCGAAGCCAGATTGTATTTATTCGCTTTATTCGCAAAACGTGCGAGCGCCGCGCTCGTCGCGCCCCTGGCGGCAGTGGTTTTCAACTCTCGCGCTCAGAATCGAGCAATCTTTCGGCGCCATGGGCTCTTAATATCATTGTCGTCATTTTTATGAACTGGTTTTATAAAACATTATCTCTAATAAAATTATGCTAAAAATATCACCACAACGATATTTTTTCGCACTGAAATTATCTACATTTAAAAAAATATCGTTTATTTCAGTTTTTGTCTGGTAAAGTTTTACTTCTTAAAAACTTACTTTTTGTTACACGTCTTGTATGAGGTGAAAGTGAAATGTTATAACACATTAGAATAACATTTTCCTGGAAGTCCACTAAATCCGTCCACTACATAATACTAACGTAAGTAGGTATGTACAATAGTAGTGTAGTATGTACAATACTTCGTAAGAATCCGACCCACAACTTAGTTAATGGTACTTGGGATAACTTAGATGTGTGAACAAATCTCTTTAGTTTCGTTAATCAATAAAATAGAGGGGGAGGTTCTCAATTCGTCTGTATTATTTTAAGGGTTCCGTATCCAAAGGTTAAAACCGGACCCTGTTACTAAGACTCCGCTGTCCGTGCGTCTGTCACGAGGCTGGCATCTTACAAGCCGTGATAGCCAGAGAATTGAAATTTTCACAATACATCATTTAATATAGGTAACAGAAATACATAATTTCTGTTACCGTTATTGCAACAAATACTATAAACAGCTCGGGTCGTGGAGATTGTCATTCGTATTTTATCCCGTAATGGTGACATGATCCGCATCCCATTTGCTACTGAGGCCCTGGATGCTTGGTCCGCTTTGAGCAGTGGCGCCGACCTTCCTGTGTTCCTTTGAGTGTCCTGGCCAGCAGAGATGCTGGGACGATGTGTTATACAAAAGGAATACTTTATCTCGGCAGAAGGAGAGCTCGGGGGTCGATCTAGCGCGGCTGAACGCCGTCTCCAGGCCCTAATCAGTCTCTTGGCTTCACGCCTTACCATCGCCGCACATGGGCACGCTCTTAGATAACAATACTTTAAAAGTAGCCGTCGCTCTTCGTCTTGGCTGCAATGTCTACGAACCGCATATCTGCATTTGCGGAGCGAGAGTGGAAGCGGATGCTTATCATGGCCTAAGCTGCACACGTAGCGCCGGGCGAAGACCGCGGCATCATAGCATTAACAACTTGTTGCAGCGTGCCCTGGCATCGGCCGAGGTCCCGAGTATTTTGGAGCCCCCTGGATTGTCCCGGACGGACGGTAAGAGGCCGGACGGACTTACGCTAATTCCTTGGCAAAAAGGGCGCTGCCTCGTGTGGGATGCAACATGTGTAAGTACATTTGCATCCTGCCACTCAGCAATCGGCTGGTGCAGGCGCGGAGGCAGCTGCCCGAGGTAAGCACCTTAAGTATGCCGGTCTGGAATTAGCGTACTACTTTGTCCCGTTTGCGGTCGAAACGGCTGGTCTGTGGTGCTACAAAGCTCGGAGATTTGTACAGGATATGGGTCGGCGGCTCAGGGGTAGCGGAAGTAATCCTCGCTTTGGTTCATACTTGGTACAGCATATGTCATTGGCGGTCCAGCGTGGTAATGCCGCTAGTATAATGGGTACGTTTGGCCAGAGCACTGTTAGGGGAGATCTGTTTGACTAATTTACATGGCGATGTATTGTAAAAAAAACTAAAAAAACAGAATAAAATTAATATTTAAGGCAGGTTTCCATACAACAAACGTGATTTTATTGCTGGAGGGCTCCCATATGGTACGGAACCCTTCATGGGCGACCTGTACTTGGCCGTTTTTTTTTTTGTTACAATGTTACCTAATTTCTCCACTATTTGTGTGTATGATATATATCCTTTCTCGTGTTTTTTTTTCCAATCTGTAGAAAATGTTTACGAAATAGTTAAAATAAAAATTTAATTTTATTTAAGTTTGTAGTTTTGAAGCAATTCCAGAAAATTGATGAAAATTACAGCAGTTGTCAAAAACGATACGTCAAAAATCGCAAATTTCGCTAAAACAATAAAATTTGGTTCGGGAGGGCTTGTATGAAATCCGTTATAATAAATAAATAATAAATTCTATTAGGTTTTGTTTCTTTGGAACTTTATGGGCCGCTTGCGTAACACGTGGCTTTAAATCATATTTAACTAAATACATTTAACTGGTTAAACGCTCTTAACGCTAAGCACATTTAGAGTGGCCTTGCATAAGACAATCCAGATGCTGTTTAACTAAACTTTTTTAACACGTGCCCTAAACCGTCCCTCGCGTTCCGTTTCATGTATTGAATTGTATTTCCTGTCAAGCCACCGTCAAGCACGTCTAAGCGCGCATAGTTTTGACTAAAGATTTGCGTGAAACGAATATCTGAACTTGTTCTCTTATTGGTTTGTGAATTGCTCTAGAGAGAGCAGAAGACCAATTACAATATAATACCATATACGTTCGTTTTTTCGGATTCTGTTCAGTTCTGTTGAGATTATTTTTGTAAATGACTGAGAAGGCGAAAAATCTAATGGCGAGAAACCTTGCACCGACCGATACTAAATAAGATCATTTATTAGGTATCTATAGAATGTATGAAACTGTATGTTATTTAAAAATAAATATCATCGGGTCCAAGCAAACTGCTCAAATTGAACAGTGTGAACTACAAATGGCATCATTTTTTTCACATCACCGTTACACACTAGACAGACAATAGACATACAATACAATAAACCTTAGAATAATGAAAGACATGCAAAAAACTTGTTACAAACAACAATATTTAGTCGTAAATGCACACTGTTCCCAAATGCGGCGAACAGCTGGTCATTCAACATGGCGCTAAACGAATTTAACTTTGCTAAACAGCCATTTTGGAGCGTTTAAATTTGACAGTTCGGTAAATACGTTTAAGGGTTGATTTTTTGTTGTGCAAGACACTAAACGTGATTAACTCCAGGAGAGCAGCTAAACGCATTTAGTGAACGTTATGCAAGCGGCCCTATGACTTTTAAATGTCATGTGACATCTATCAGGATTGAAAAGAATGCAACAAAGAATATTTCAATTTTCAGAAACCAAAATGTTAATGCTACTTTTAAGATTGTAGTCGTGGGAGCTGTTTGAGTTTTTTGATGGTAAAAAGCTCAGTCTTTGTTACGGAAACCTCTTTCTGGTCATAAATTATGTACGCAAATAATCATTCCATTTAAAATTCTTCTATGCCAGTCATTAAATTTACTAAAAATATTAGACAGTGTGCTTAATTACTTTAATATAATCTTTGTTTACAATGCCTAGAGCTACAAATATAGATGTTTACCTTACTTTTATTATGTTTGTATAGGACAAGATTTTTTTTCGAGTAAAATTATGTCCAGTTTAATATTAGTTGCTCATTTTGTAGTCCCTTGTTTGGCGGTAGGTATATACTCTCTGAGATAGTATACCTACTAGGTACCTAGAGTATATTAAGTAGATCTGGTTTTATTATTCAAGCGTCATGACTGGATATAGATTAAAATGTTTCATGATATCGTCATCATATTATCAGTTAATAATAAATCTATCTTCTTCTTCTTCTAATCTTTGTTCCAAAAGGGTCGATTTGAAAGCGGCAGCGGCATCTAGCGTGATGCTGGGTCTTAATTGAGTCATTTGATTGGTTGCTGATAAGTAATGATTCGTTTCGTGATAAATATGTGAATCGCGAATTCGGAAGCAACCTAATGGCTTTTGGGGTGGTAAACTTCCCGAATGGAGACCACGCACCGACAAAGTGTATAGTAGGACCAACCTACTTTAGACATAAACGCTAATAAGTGCAACCTTTTATATATATTCTTATAACGAGATTGTGATTGATAGAGGTGGCGCTTTATGTCCACCTGAAAATGTTTTCCGGCTCATATTATATTTTTTTTTTGTAGAAGTTATTATTTCGAAAATTGATATTTATTGCGGTAAATGACGATATTACTCGTACGCAGTTGCAGCTTTTCTTTTATTTTTATCATCGTCAAGTTTCTTTCAAGCCGCAGGCCGGCTTTCTTTATCATTTGAAACCACGCGCCTACGTAAAGTTTTCATTGCAATTATGAGCCTTTTGTACTACAAAATCTGTAACTGAAATGTATTTAGAACTACTAGGTTTATTGTTTTTTGACACTTTGTACAACAAACTCTGAAACGTACATAATTGCTCTTATAATATATATTATAGGGCAAATATGGATGTGTAGCCTCACAGGCTCCGGTCAATATTTAAATGGTCATAACTTAAGTGAAAACGCAAAACGGAAAATATTCATCGGAAAACGCAATCTTATTGCTCGTCAATAGTTTTACAAATAAAAGAAAAGCTACTGAGCTGCTTAATTGCGGGGAGTGGGGTAAATAGGTGAAACTAAGAAAACGAAAACATCGAGTAGCCTGTGAGACGCCACGTCATTTTAAGGTTAATTTAAATATTTTTATTTTTGCAAGGAAAAGCAAAAAGTAATGATTGGGTCACGAAATAATTTTATTCTGTCATGAAAATAAACATCTCGCGAAATAAGATTTTAAATGGATATAGCCCGCGAATTCAACTTGAATTTTAAACCTATGTGTTGGTAATAAATGAATACTTATAAGTATAGCACTTAAGGTAAACGTACGTAACTGCGGACGAGTCCCAATACGCGGACGTTACTCGGTTTTCTAATTTTTATAATTTTCTACGAAAGTTTAACTTAATCTTATGAATGACAATAAATTCTTGGTTATATTTCAAAGTATTATACAGGCAAAACTGTACACGTAGTGTAATGGTGTCCAAACCAAATTATCTCAAAAGTGCGGTGTCGTAAAATTTTCGTTAATCTGATAATTCAGTAGCTGAATTTGGTGCCTACCCTGTCATCAACTTCAGTTCATTTCTTAGTTGTCTAATGTGATACAGTAAGTGTGCTATTTTATTACGATACTTAGATAAATTACCTAATATTATAACCTATAATCTAGACATAATATTTATGATTATTTATAATATTTGCGTATCCGCCTACTGGTACATACTAAACCCGTACTTGTCCCAATGCACGGACAATAATCACATTTTCCGTCCGAGAAGTGGGACACACATCAGTTCTTTAATAACCGTTGTACCAAAGTTCGGATCTCGACCTTATTGCCTTGAAATAAGTCTCATTTTTCCTTGCATGTAATAACATCGTTTTCAAAATCGTGCAAAATGCAATTATTATAATTCGGTTGGGTCTTATTCCTTTGAATCAAGAATTATTTTGGGCTGGTCCAAGCAATAGTCGTAACCAGTTTGCTTTAGTATTGCTTAAACTGTATTTTTATACATGAAAAAAAAATTTGTTTGATTTTCAACGTACCTAGGTATATTTAAAACAATATTATAATATTGTTGTAATATTGCTTCAATATTTTTATATTATGTTTAAAAGATTATCTTAAGTAAGATTTTTCGTGCTCAGATTTTGGCAAAGGACTCTCTTAGCCCAAGATTGTTCTATACACCATCTGCGTATATGTTCCAAGATAGCAATATATCGACAGATACATCGTTCTCTATGACTAGCTCATACTTTTCTCTGTCGAGCTGTGTTCTAGCTATAATATCCGTACCATTTTTTGCTTTGGGAATGATTGTCATCGCCCGGTTGACTATTTTGCAGTGGGTTGTTGTGGCACTCATATTCTTCCACATATTTCTAGATTTAATTCATAGGGCAGAAGTCATCGATTCCTGCTGTATATATGCAGGTGCAGCGGTGTGATCTCTAAGATTATTGCAACAGCAGCTAAGTGTGTCTTTTTTATACATCTGTTAATTAAAGAGCACGCTATTCTTCGTTTCTCGTAGCATAGTTGTATTTTGCGCGTGTTGGTATCTGGTTATTTGTTAGACTTCAGTCTTTTCCTACCGCTTTAGTGCATTGCCATAAAATTTTGTTGCTTCCGTGGTGACATATTCGAGTATTTTTTCCACAGAAGTTAATAGCCTAGCCAGATACCTAGATATTTAACTTCCTTGGTTAGTATTAACCTAGTAGTATCATACATAGAGTTCCTAGTAGTATCATAATAAATCTGTTTTCTTGGTTTTTTGTGTGAATAACACTCGCTCCATTTCAGTGGTGGATTCACGGAGAGTCCGTGCCGTTCACATCATTTTTTATTTTATCTCCTAACACGAAGTTGGAAGTCAAAAATTCCAGACACTATTATCACCAGGTTTTCAGCATATGCCACAGTGACAATGCCTTCTTTGTTAAGGAGTGCGACAAATTCGACCACTAGTAAACTAGTAAAAAAACTTTTTGCTAGTGGTCTCTTGTGTGCTCATTGCAGATTATTTCCAGCGTTTTCAATAAGAAACAGCTGAGGTTATTGGTGCATACGACCTTGGATTTGTGTAATCAATTTTTCTTGGCTTTGGCAGTAAGACCACTTTTAACTTCTCTCCAGGCTTTAAGTATATATCTGAAAAATCCCCGCCATACACGATCTAAATATGGCGATTAAATGTATTTTATCATTCATAGGCTCCATTAGAAAAGAACTAGATATATTTCACACAGTTTTGGCGCCTTGTGTGGTTGGAAAGTGCTTGTTGCCCATAAAAGAGTCTCCTATGTGACAATAAAGTCTGCAAAATCCCTTGTCTTCCATACCAGATTTATGTGGTTCCTATCGATCTGTGTAGTTCAGTTAACAGTCGATAAAAGTACGTTTGTAGAAGCAATTTAAATTGCTTCTGGTCTGAGATTTTATAAGTACTATCAGGCTTCTTCAAATGCCTAGCTTTATTTGTGAGTCACTCGATATATTTTTTCTGAGTCACGTAGTTTCACTCTTAGATTGAATAGAGTTGCTAATCGTTTTCCGTGAGTTTTTCTGGCTTTTTTTACCTTTACCTTGAATAGGTGGCGCATATTTGTATACTCTTGTCAGTTCACTGGTGCATCAGCTGCTTATAGCTCTGTTGAAGAGATGTCTGACCTTTTATTTGAGCATGGTTATTATTCCACCATTGTTTTTTTAGGACTGAAAAACTTAAGTTCTCATTTTTCAACGAGCAAGCTTTTTCATAGTTCTTTCTTAAAGGATGTACCAAGGCTTCTGACTAAAAGCATTAATTCTTCGACCGCCAGATTTAGTGCCACTTCTGTTATATCTAGGTACGCCGTGTTCTAAAGGTATACTACTGAGGTTGCCTTAGAGACTGTGGAATATAATTATATAAGAGTACGCATTTTATTTTGTATGGGAAGACTAAATACATTACATTACCTTGGGAATAATTTAAGCCGCTTATCTTGCAACGGACAAAATACGGTTCCTTTACCAGTGCTATTAGTGTTAACTACCTAACGTTTCAGCATTTTTTTTTCATAATGTGATTATTGTTTGTTTGAAATACATTTTATTGCATGTAAACATTATTGCATTATTATGCATTATTATTTCTTTGATTTACGAGAACTTAAATGGCTTAAACTAAAATATTCTGTAATAATAACAAGTAATAATACAATATTAGGCAATATAATTTCTAATGTAAAGCAAATAGAGTTCTAATTCGTATAGCGTCCGGGAATTGGGACGATTTGTCCAAGATTCGGGTCGATTTTAAAGTTCATAAAAATAATAATACAATAGAAAGGCAATTTAGATTCTAATATAAAGCAAATAGAGTTTAATTTCGTATAGCGTCCGGGAATTGGGACAACATTCCGCGCATTAGGACAATTCGTCCGCGGTTTGGTACATTTGGGTATTTTTTTACATTTTGGATATTAATTCCCATTAAAGCTCAAACAAATTAAAAAAAGTTTAATTATTATAAATCTTAGATAAATGCCCTACCTGGTCATATTCACTTTGTTGTTGTAAGTCTATTAGTATAAGCGTAGTATTACTTCAAAGTCAGCAAAGTTCAAAAACGTCCGTACATTGGTACGTTTACCTTATTAGGTAAGCTTATAATTTATGATTAATAAAAACTCAGATTGAGTTCAATTTACCAAAAATGCAAGATGCTTAAAGTGAGTAAAATACTGTATGTATGCAAATTGTTTCGTGATTATTACAACCATCTCTTTTTATTATTGTTATGTACTAGGGGACAATCGAGCACTAAAATTACGAGATAAATAAATACGTCATCATCCCGACGTACAGTCTAACCGTGACCACAGTCGATGCAACTCGGTCGAAACATCGGGATGATGAGGTATTTATTTGTCTTGTAATTTTAGTGCGCAATTAGTCCAGTAGTACATAGTAATAATGTGTTCAAATCGCAATAATTTAAAAACAACATCTCTTTTTACTACCTAAGTAGGTATATTCACATGTTGTTATTGTACGACCTTGCTTTCAAAATGAGTGAATAAAGTACCTATGAAGATCGAATATCTGATTGTTAGACCGACGATATGATGAATTCCGATAATGTTCCGCCACGATTCCAACACTCTGCCAAATTCCATCCAGATTTATTACAACAGTGTAATCATTTACACGCGGGCAGAACTATAAAATGCTCCGTCGTTTTTACACCAATGTTTACACTATGGTTCTAAACATCCGCTATTTTTCGACGATTTATTGGCAAATAATTTGACACGCTTCTCTCGGCTCACGATTATTTGTTAGTTTAGAGTCGAGACGTTCGGTCTATAGGGAGAGAAAGCTCATCTCGTTTTAAAAATGTATCTGAGTGCCTAGTGGACGACAGGCGTGACCAAAATGATGATGGTCCCTAAACTACTGTATATAGATGGCTCCTACGTATACCTACCAGTGTATGTGCAAGATACACACTAATACATCTGATGCATTTTTGAAATCTACAAACGTGATTATAATATTAATAAAACAATTCTATTTTTATAGTAAAAAAAAACTTTAGCCAGAAGTATAAGTGAGTAACTAATTCTTCCCTTATGATTTTCCGCTGAACAATCAGGTATCTACCACATACCTACAACTAGTGTTTTCGGAACCGGTATTCTTTTTGAGAACCGGGAGTTTCGGTACTTTTGTAAAACGGAACCGGGATTTCCCGGTTCTTTCGGTATTTTCGGTTCTTGCTAGTTTTTGTTATAGAAAACAAGGGAAATGCTTCAAAAGTAAACTAAACTAAAGTATTCCAGTATCTAACTTTATTTCGATTTTTTTCTTCTGTTTTCTATTCTCATACCTAGTAGTAGGTAATTATAATTATATATTAATCAGACTATAATCAATCATAGTGTTATTGTTAGGTACTAAAGTAAGTATTTACTGTCAATTAAAGGGCAAAAATATGACAGTCATCTTAGATTCCTTAACATTTAGAGTTATCTTAAACATTTTTCAAAGAAAACAAAATTAAACTTGTTTACCAAAAAATATTTAAACATAATGATAATATCTCTTTCCGAGTACCTATTCATAAAATTTGGCGTAACCAAAGTTTAGCTTTTAAAGAGCTTTTAGCTCTCTCTTCTCTATAATAGGACCTTAAAAACAACAGTGCATCTAGACTTTTGTCACTCAAACGAGATCTTATTTTGTTGCATAGCAAAGCCGAAGAGAAAACTCTTTCTGGCTCAACACTGGTTGGCGGAATCGTTAATAGATGGTCATATGCCTGAGACAAGTAACTCCTACGATCTCCTCCATTCTCAAAGAGATCCATTTCAATCCTAACATTCGTAGAGAGATCTTCATGAGCAGAAGATCTAACGCGTTTTTCACTAACAGCCTTTGCAAGCTCAGCATTTAAATCATCGCCTTTTGTCAAAGCAACGTTTTGAACTTTAAGCACATCAGAGTCAAATTCACCTTGTGAGGTTTGTAGGGGTTCAGCTTGAGATACCGGAGTTGTTGAGGATTTGGTGCGACTTAGCAATGACACTATTGCGTAATGCGTTGCACATTTCATTGCTGCTTGGCCGCGAAAAAACTAATGAATCTTCATCAAAATAGCGAGCGAGTGTAGGTAGTTATTCAATGAATGATTTTTATCGTGCTTCACACACTAGGTGTATAGAAACTTTATTTTTGTGATAAACATTTCAAAAATTGACGCGTTCGCAGGATTTGAACCTGCATCTCTCTAGGATTCCGGCCCAGATGCTTTGTCCAATTTAAACTAAAACGATGTCTGCGAAGGCGTCGAATTAGTGAAAGTGTTTATCATTGTTACCAATTACTACACTGTTGGAAGCGCCATCTGTGATTTTCGAAATGTTTATCACAAAAGGAAAGTTTTTAGGTAGTTATTGGTTATAATAGCGAGCGCACCATTAATTTCGCGCGTTATTTCTTTTAACGCTGAATTATTCACGTTAGTTTTGAATGTTTGAATAGTAGAAAGTGTGGAAAAGTAAAGTAAGAGTAAATAAGTAAATAGTAGTGTGAACTAGTGTGAATCGCGTAATAAAAATAAAATTCCCGAAAGTACCGAAAGAACCGGGAATCAAATTTGATTTCCCGGTTTCATTTTACTGACAAAAGAACCGGGAATTCCCGGTACTTTCAAGACCGGGATTTCCCGGTTCTGAACCCTATACAACAGCGCGGGAGATTTAGTGACGCGGACGGAGTAACTGCCCGATTCGCAGTTTTTGGCGGAGTTTTTTTTTTATTATTTTCGCCAAACATGTCAAGCAAGCGATCAAAATTTATTTCAGAGTTTAAAAAGGTGCTCGTAACAAATATCGAAACTCTAAAACAGGTAACTCTTTTTCATTTTGCTGTTGTTGTGTTTTTGAAGTTCAGGCGTAAAAGTGTGTAACTACACAGATACTTACTTATACTTCGAGATTTCAGTAATTGATTATGTGTATCTAGACATTTACATCTTTGTACGTAGGAAGTTCAATTTTAAATATGTGGTATATAAAGAGTTTTACTTTTGAGTACACAACTTTACTTACTTTTATGTGTGATAACACCAAAACTGATAAGTATCAGAGCAATTTTTTTTAATAATTATGTTTTAAGTAGCAAAAGTAATTGTAGGTCCCGGTCCCGGCCTAAAAACTCTGACACCAGGGCTAGCCACCTAGCCTATACGAACTTACTTACTTAGTAGCAAAATAAAGTACTGAAAGATCTTAAAGAATAATATTTGTAGTACATTTTATTAAAGAAAAGTTTGGCATTTCTGTAAACATCAAAATTATCATAATAGTTAGTCAGTGTTTCTCATGAATAACTTGTATCGAAACAACTTCCAAGAAAAAAATAATATTTTATTACATCAAGTGTTTTTCTTTATTTGGTTTGACTTAATTGAGTTTTTGTGGGCGCGTTGATAAAATTAATAAGGTAATATAACCTTATTAATTTGATCACTTAGGTTTAGTGAAAGTTAGTAGCTATATTACTTCTTGGCACTTCATGTCATGTCATGCCTGTTTCATTTTATTATCAAAGGCTGTTAAAATGTGTCTACTGAGTCAATGTAACCAACTGTCTATTTTATCTAGTCAACCCGTCGCCACCCACTGCAGGATATAGGCCTCCTCTCTATTGTTTTTGCCATGTGCGCCGCCAGAATTATTTTCAAGAAGGTGCACTTGTAAACTATTAACCAATATAGGTAAATCAGAACTATACAGTATGTATAGTATAATATGCTGATAAATGCAATGTCAAGTTCAAGTCACGCGAGTATTCAATTACTACATAGTATAAAACCAAGTCGCTTGCCTGTCTGTCTGTCCTTATATTTATTATGCTTAGGTATATCTTTAAAACTACGCAACGGATTTTGATGCGTTGTTTTGAGATAGAGTGGTTCAAGGAAGGTTTATATGTATAATACACTATATTTTTTTTTTTATATTTGTATAATAATATATTTTTCTTATCGGATTCACGCATAGGGAGATTTTTTCTATTCCTATACTTTCTTTCCTGACAGGGGGCTGCAAGGGGTACACTTGCACTTGTGAAAGCCTCATCCATTGCCTTGTGACACACTTGATGATCACCCGGCCATCAAGCTCTTCAAGCATCCGGCTCTGTCTTACGCTGGAAACATACTATCGGACGCGGCTGACGGACGCGACTGACAGCCACGACTTAGCAGTGTGCACGTCTTAAAACAGACGGCGCGCCAGATCGGTCTCGGACGTCCGAACCCTCAAGGTCAAGCCAAGGTGACATCCGCGACTTATGTCCGATAGTGTGCACGGCTCAGTGTACATTCATTATCTAGATACCTATCAGTCGCGGCTGTCAGTCGCGTCCGTAAGCCGCGTTCGATAGTATGTTTCCAGCTTTAGTCAACATAACATCCGTAACATTGAAAATGATTATCGAAAAAATATTGTCAATAATTGCAACATTCAAAGTACAGTATAATACGCCATGTCCTTCAGTATTGTACAAAATTATCAGTTTAAATTGCTCTGCGACAATATCAACCGTAGGTATAACATGTTTATCTTGAATGACAGTGAAAGGAGCTTCTCTGACCTTCGATTTTCAATTCCGATGCGGTTCCAAAGCCTAGAAATTAAGATCCGTATTCAGAATATGAATCGAACCGAATTAGATTTGTAATATTTACTTTCTACTTTGTCCTTACGGCTGTACACTGTACTGTAAGTATGAATGTCGGTTTCTCCATTACGAACTCAGACCAACGTTTGTAAATAAAAAAATCAGATTTTTTTATTTGGTGTGAGATTACTACATAATTATTAAACCGCAATGAGCTAGACAAAATTGATGTGTGACCGAGATTGATAAATGACATTCAGTGCCTATTTATTATACTTACACAGAGCTAAATTTAACAGGTCCTTTTGAATGTGGTTGGAGTTGGTGAAATTAAATTTAACTTAGTATGTTATCTACCAAATACTTTCCTATCTTACTTTAAAATAGATAGATTCTAACGGTACGGTACCAGCATTTTTAATTGTCCACTGCAGGACGTAGGCCTACCCACGAAGGGTGATTGGGCCATATCCACCACGCTGGCCCAGTGCGGGTTGGTGGATTCACATACGCCATCGAATTTCTTCTAAGGACGTAGCCATCGAATTTCTTTTAAGGACGTACGCAGGTTGCCTCACGATGTTTTCCTTCACCGAAAAGCCTTGGTGTGAAATTCCGTACATGAATTCCAAAGAACTCATTGGTACGGGACTGGGGATTCGAACCCACGACCTCACGATTGTAAGCCGGGTGTCACTACCTCTTGACCACCACGGCTATCTTGACCACCACGGCTACCAAGTTCTAAACAAATGAGAAAAATTGGTTGTATACTAAGCGCCACACAAATCAGCGGATGAGAAGTTAGCCGCAGATGACACTCCGCCGTGATTCGCTAATTATTGCGCATGTGTGCACAATTCCGACGCTGCGTGTCCTAGTACGTAGGGAGCGCGCGGGAGGCATGAAGTTGGCGAGCGGGTGTGCCCCGGCGTCTCATCTCTCTGGCTAATACCTATATTTCGGCTTTTGCGCAGCGTTCTGCGCATAACTTCCCACCCGCCGATTTGTCTGGTGCTTAATATACGTCTTGTGCCGTTCCCTTTTATATTTGTATATCTTTGATATAAAAACATACCAATAACTTGTTCCACATCAACTTTTATTCAAAAACATTCCGCCATTAGGCATATCAGTTGACTGGGGACGAACATAATAACTTACAGAATTGAACATTAGTAACGATAAGATAAATCAGTTCCCCATAAATTTTGCCAACAAACGAAGCATTTCGCACGTATATACCAAACCTATAGGGTCTTTACACAATTGTGACGTTTCGACGAAGACCCATTTGACTTACTTACCAAGGAACAAGGTAATTTTTCATAAGGGGGGTTAAATACCTAACTGACAGGCAGGGCCAAATTTAGAGGTATGGAGGCCTCGGGGAAACAAATGACTGGAAGCCCATAAAGTCATAAAGAGAGGAATAATTACTCCTTTAAGATACGAGTACGTAGGTACTAAATTCTAAGTACCTATACTTGTTAGGACGATTTGGAATTTAGATATTTTATTGATTGCCTGATTAGAGTGACAAAAATATAATTTTTGTAAATATTTGAGAATAATATAATCAATTCTCTACAAAGTACTATAAGTAAAGATGAAACAACGAAAACAAATCAAAAGAAAAGTGGTTTGCTAATGTTTATTCGTTGGAATTTGATTTGTTTTTCCGACGTCCATTTGTGGGGCCCCCTTTGTGGAGGCGCCAGGCAGTTGCCCAGGTTGTCTTCCCCTAAATCCGGCCCTGCCTGCAGGCATCCTAACATTATTGGCGGTTTAGTCCTGTCGGGTCAGCCGGCGGCGGTTTCTGAAAATGCGAAGCTGGAACTTTGCCTGCGATACTAGACCTACATAATTATTCTCATGTGTCATTTATAGGTAATTAGTATTGCCGTAGCCATTTTGAGTAACAAATAATCAAGACCCGTTCCGCCAGCATTTTCTTTTCTCACAAGGCACTGGGCCAACGGCATCGGAATGTAGAGAGCATCAACTTAGCATTTTTAATGGTAGAGAGTGTGATGTTTTTTCAATGGGATAGCAGAGTTTAATGTCAAGATTAATTTAATAAGATTAGTTTTTTGTATTTTATAACCATTTAAAAATGGTTATTACCTACCATTCGGACGGACGACACCAGAGTCTTAGTTATAGGGTCCCGTTTTTACCCTTTGGGTAGATATTTCGGAACCCTAAAAATGGTTCCCAAAACCCTAAAAGTGTACCCTATCTACTGTGTGCGTACGCTTTGTTCTACTAGATATGTATTTTTTTCAACAGCAGATCAAGCTCATGCATAATATTAAGGGTTTAGAGTTTACCCTTCTATAAGAGTGTGTAACTCTGTGTACAGATACTGCGTGTGTATATTTGAGCAAGCAGGAGCGCCTGGTACCAAATCGTATTTTGTATATTCTTTTCCCGCCGGCGCTATAGTTTATCAGCTGTGTAGATAATGCTTTACGTCTCGGCTTCTAACTAAAAGCAGACACAAGATTAATGGCAAACAGCACCATTTGGTAATCCAACTATGAATGAAACCAAATGTTAGGTGTTTTAAGAAAAATCAAGATTTATGTAGGAAAATTCTCTTTGAGATGCGTGCAACTGTTTGTGTAGATGAAAACTTTATTGATATGGTAATGTTAAACTCAAAGTAATAGCTCAATGGAAAATTTGGCTCTTTTGGAAACTAAACGGTTGAGATTATATTTGCCTTACGTAGAAAATGTTGATTTTCTTTTTATATGTTTTTTTTACTGCTTGATTTGGTCTTAAAGAAAATATTTACATTTATGATACATATATTAATGAAGCTGTGGTAGTCGAGAGGTAGTGACACCCGCCTTACAATCGTGAGGTCGTGGGTTCGAATCCCCGGTCCCGTACCAATAAGTTCTTTGGAATTTATGTACGGAATTTCACACCACTGGCTTTTCGGTGAAGGAAAACATCGTGCGGCAACCTGCATACGTCCGTAGAGGAAATTCGATGGTGTATGTGAATCGACCAACCCGCACTGCGCCAGCAGGTGGATATGGCCCAATCACCCTTAGTGGGTAGGCCTACGTCCTGCAGTGGACTTTTAAAAAGGCTGGTACAGTACAGTACAGTACCTATCGTTAATCCTGATTATTATGATTACTTTCTCATACAATTTTTCCTCGACATATTTTAGTATCTAGTATAATAATAATGACTTGCTTACACCTCCATATTCAGAATACCTACCAAATTTTAAAATTAGATGTTACGATGATTGGCGAGAAAATTTTGACGAACGTTCTATCTCTAAAGGAATTTGGTACAAATCTCTAAAGGAATTTGGTACAAAATAATGCAAAGCCAACCTCATCGATCACCGTGGTTTAGTGGTGGTGTTAGTAGACCACGGTTATTGCTCATAGAATACGTTCCGGACACATTCCGGAACATTCCGGTTCAGACTGCCTCGGTGGCTCAGTGGTTAGTGACCCTAACTTCTGGATCAAACAGGCGTGGGTTCGATCCCCACCAGGTCTAATATTTATGTGATGAACATAAATGTTTGCTCTGTGTCTGGGTGTTATTTAGTTACTATCTATATAAGTATGTATTTAAAAATAAGTACATGTAGTATATCAGTCTATGGCAGCCATATCACAAGCTTTGCTTAGTTTGGGGTCAGAGGCTGTGTATAAGATGTCCCAAAATATTTATTTATTTATTTATTCCACTAAATGCATTCAGATTTTTAATCGGAAAAGTAAGTATAGTATCGTCACCTAATTGTGAGGAGTGCGACAAGCCGGAAGATGTGTACCATGTAGGTACTTATGGAATGTTTTCGGAATCAACGCGAAAGAGAACAAATCTTTTCCGAACTTCAAGTGATCGAATCCAATGTGGGGGGGCATTACAAAGTGTGTTATGTAACCCCGTCTCTGATGAGGCTGGAATGTTTTATACACTGGTGGAACAGGCTGTACTAGTGGAGACCTTTTTCCAGTCTTTAAATCACGCTAACTACACGAGACTGTCTCGCTGGCTTATTATATCTTAGTGTGTATGTATACATATGTGTGTGTGTATAAATATGTCATTAGTTTCTATTTAGGGTACGATGGGACTGGCATGGACTTTCAGTCCAAAAGCTACCAAAAAATTGAAAAAAAAAGACTGGCAATTAGAAACAATTGATTTTTTAATTTCAAACAAAATGTTTGTTTAAAAAATCATTTGTGTTATGACTCTGAACAGTCTAAATTTAATTAAATTTATTTCACAGCTCTACCATCCCGAGCACAGCTAAGTTAGAATGCTGCTAGGTATATAAATTTAAAACCAAGTGCTAAGTTGGTAGAGAATTAAATGCACCAGCGCTATTTTGCGCAAGTTAAATGGTATTTCAACCACAGAAAGCAGGTTCGGGGCGAAATTTTACGTGATGGCTCTTTTATTCACATATTTGTTTTTACAGAAGAGTGAGCTGAGTCCTACGGGATTTTTGTGTTTTGTTTTTGTGTTTTTGTTAAAAAAACCGGATAAGTGCGAGTCAGGGTCGCACATCGAGGGTTCCGTACAAACACGTTTTAGCATGTGCTATTGAAGTTCTTTTACTCGTATATGATACCTTACATGATACCATTCACTCACTTTGAATTTTGATCCCATATTTTGTGAATTTTGAGGCCCTATTTTTTGTGACTTAAATAAAAATGTACAGTTTTCAGATTTATTCCTATATGTGTACCCTGAGACAATGATTCTCGACAAATTTCATAGTTCTATGTCAACGGGAACTACCCTGTAGGTTTTGATTTTTGTGAATGCATAATATACGGTATTTTACGACATAAACGGCTCTAACTTTTTTAAACGATAACTGAGAAGTTTTTCTTTTACACAACTGCAAGAAACCATAGATATACGTATACAGTTTAAATGTCAACTCGATATCTTTACGCGTTCCCGAGATAAAGAGTCTTGACATACACACAGACGGACAGACGGAAAACAAAGTGATCCTGTAAGGGTTCCGTTTTTTCCATTTGAGGTACGGAACCCTAAAAAACGTTTTAGGATCCAAATGTAAAAATTACTCAGCCTACAGACGAAAGAGACCCTTTTCCATGAGACTATAATGCAAAGCCAACCTCATCGATCACCGTGGTTTAGTGGCGGTGTCAGTAAAAAGATAGAAGATTATTTATACATAGGTATCTGCTTTAGAAACATTCACATCGTTTTATTTTTCCCAAATGCCACACTATGGGTCTGAAACCCTTATAAAGATGCTGTAGATATTGAATGTCCAGTGAAATGGCATTAGGGCAAAGTTTAAAGCTGATTCTGCAAGCTCATTGAATACCTGAGTAAAGTAACTGACGTGAAACTAAATTTTCCTTGGGTTTCTCTTGATGCGATTTATGAAAATGCGAAATTTATAAAATTCCAAAATAAATAATACAGAGAGTAATAGAATAGGTATGGTAAATTTATTATCATGAGTAGGTATCAAACTAAGTGTAGTAATTATTGTAATAAATAATTAACTCAGGGAGCTGTACGAGTATTTCATTTAACAGGTAACATGCTAAGAAACTCATTATAAGTTTTCACAGACTTTTAACTAGAAATTACATCACAAACATAAACATGTATGTAGGACATAGGTATTTTGAGGTATTAAGAGTAAGCTTGTAATGGATTAATTTTTACTTAATCAAAAACGTAGACGTTAACTTGAAATCCCAAGTAGATGGATTTGTTTAGCAAGATTTATTATCCATACATTACTCACATTACATTTTACCGTGGATTTAGTGAAATAACTATGTAAAAATCTATTGTTAAAAATGGCTTTATCAGTCATTTTTAAAAAATAGTACTAAACATAGGCCTACCTAAGAAAAGAAATTGGGCACATCCATTCATCCACGTTCTTATATATCACGGGACTAATCGTATGTACTGTAATTGTATGTACTGAAAATACGAGATAAACTCTTTCCGTGATCTCGACGGTTGCAACTCGGTTGAAACGTTGGGATAACGAGACATTTTATTTATATTGTATTTCCAGTCCCGTAATCTTCGAACAAATATCTACAGTCCCTAAGTGAAAGTAGTAAAAAATGTCCGAGCGCCGTCATACCTACCGACTTAGATATTTACATTAAATAATTCACAATGACCCGTTTTCTCGAATCTCGACGTTATGTCACCTAATTAGTGCTTGTAACCGAGCACTTTTGCATCGCGCGGCATTGTAGTCGACTTGCAATCACCTTCCGACTAACAAAAAGCCTGCTCACTACGTAGCTTTGGCTCGGACACTTTTTTTGCACGATTGTGACTCTATAGGTCTCGAAGCCCGTAATTAAGAAAAAATGTGTTCAAATCGTCAATGCTTAAGAACAACACACATCCTTTACGCTGGCCCCGTACCGGTTGGTGGTAAAATAAAATAAATTTGGTAAATACTTATTTTTATCTTTCAAAACAACAATAGCAACTATTGATGGTTTCGCCAGTTCTAGATTAAAATATTCAATCAACAAAATCGCAATTTTAGCTTGACGAAGTTAAAACTGCGTGGCCAGGCTGCGTCATAGAATTTTGAACTTAGTCAAGTTTAACTTTTTATTGATGTAATCGGCTTTATTACCTAAAAGGGTCGCATATTAACGCTTTTAACTTCGGTCCTTGAAGCTCTATTCCAAAATGGAATTTGATTTATGGGAGGCAATTTACTAGTGCTTCTAAGACTAAAGGAACAATTTCTTTCCCGATACCAAGTGTTTCTTTGCTAAGTGCAGATACTTTTTCAAGTATATACTCATCATTTGGTACACTTTTTACTATTAGACCAACTCCAAATAGCGGATTAAAAATGTGAAATATATGTGTATTTTGTCGATAAGTTGTTTTTTGTGATATTGTTACAATCGAGTTATTATACATCCCGGGTTGGCCCCAGAGTAAAAGTTGTTAAAATGATTGTCTGAATCATCTTCTTTCGGCTTAGTAAACCCATTTTGAATAACAATATATGTTACTTTTGAATACATAATTGAATTGAAGAGTGTACTAAGTATATAAGCACTAAGTATAGTGCACCCTATACACCCTTCAATTCAATCATATTTATTTCAATTAGGTACAAATATACACTTTTGAATCGTCATTAGCCAACTTTAAATAATCATGTAACGTCAATTACATACCTAATTGTCACTAAAACAACAACAACAATAAAGCTGGAAACATACTATCGGACGCGGCTTATGGACGCGACTGACAGCCGCGACTGATAGGTATCTAGATATATCTAGACGTATACACTGAGCCGTGCACACTATCGGACATAAGTCGCGGACGTCACCTTCGGACGACCTTGAGCGTTCGGACGTCCGAAAGCGATCTGGCACACCGGATGTCTTAAGACTGTGCACATTGCTAAGTCGTGGCTGTCCGATAGTATGTTTCCGGCTTTATAATTCTAAATAAACAAAAATAAAGAATCAAAGAAACAAACAAATCAATAACAAAACAATGAAAATTAATAATTTGACAATGTGACATTCACAACACATACCAGGTGGTTTGATTGGTAGGTACCTAAAAACCTTGTGAATAACCCTGTATTATATTTTAAATAAAAGATAGCAGTCTATTTTATGTAATATGTCTCTTTCTTTAATTTTTCTGGTCATTTCTTCTACTTTTGTGCATTTTATCCCTTTCATATTTTTCTGCACTCAAACAAATAATGAATCAATTAAGAAGGTAGCGTGAGTCTGCAACCATCAACAAAGATTTTCTTCATCCGGCTCGAACACAAAAGCCTGGTATTGTTTGTGGAATGGCAAAGAAGCCTTTGCTAAGCTTGTTTGATCCATTCCCGATCGACGACGTGGTTTCTAAATCCTTTGGGAGCTGCTGAGTATCGAGTCGAGTGATTTCACTTGAGTATTCTGTACAGGATGGCATAAATATTTAAAATGGACAAGTGTGGGCCTCTGTTATATTTATTTTAGTCCCAAAATAAGCAAACTGCTTTACCTTTTTTCAATAAGACAGGTGCCATTATTAACTACAGCAAGGCACAATAAATCCAATACTGCACAAAAGCAATCAAATTATTTGGAGACCACATAAGGTCCCATTAACTTTTATTATGAGACCAGGGGCTTTATTGTTTAAGCGCTCTGACGTACAGCTTCGCTTTTCTTCCCGCTCGCTCTCCTGGTGTGAGTAACTGGCGCGAGCAGGAGAAAAAACGAAACCGAACGTATGCAATCGTCAATATGTCCTCCAATAGGCATAATGACTGGGTAAAAAAAAACATTATTGTAATTAGTCCGTGAGTCAGATTATGAAAAAATATTGGACACGTATTTTTTCTTTTGGCAATAAAACAACAAATGGCAAAGATAAACCTCGTCAAAGTTTGGGAGTGGGGGTCGTGACGTCACATCTCTCACTAAAGTCCATTTGTGTGAAACCTATGACGTCACACGGAACTTGAACGGGCTATATTTTCATCAATTTTTGTTTAATTGACAAAAGAAAAAATAGGTCTCTAATATTTTTTAATAAATCTATCTGACAGACTAATTATATTTTTAACAGACTCAAAAAGGAGGAGGTTCTATGTTTAGCGGTATTCTTTTTTCTTTTTTTGTGTATGTTCGTCGACAATTTCGCAAATTGTGAACTGAATCAAAAAATTTGTTTTTAGTTCGAAAGGACTTACTTCCGAGGTGATCCCATTTAAAGTTTAAAGAAATCGGCTGGGCTTTTTTTTGAAAAATCAACAATAATGTAAACAATTCGAGTGAATAATCGATTTTTTAACACGATTGAAGGTGGTTTTGCCATTTTTTGCGAAAAATAATTATTTAGACATCATGCCTACTTTAAGCTGGAAACATACTATCGGACGCGGCTGACGGACGCGACTGACAGTCGCGACTTATAGGTATCTAGATAATTAATGTACACTGAGCCGTGCTCACTATCGGACATCAGTCGCGGACGTCACCTTGGGCTGACCTTGAGCGTTCGGACGTCCGTGAGTGATCTGGCGCGCCGGATGTTTTAAGACGTGCACACTGCTAAGTCGCGGCTGTCAGTCGCGTCCGTAAGCCGCGTCCGATAGTATGTTTCCAGCATTAGCCACGAGAGAGCGACTAAGCTCAGCTTATGACAAAAATAAAAAAAAATATTGGAAGTAAGTAAAGTAGTGTCCGCGTTTTATTTTCAACTTCCTTTAATCTTTTCAAGTTTTCAATTCAAATTTCAATTTTTAGGGTTCCGTACCTCAAACGAAAAAAACGGAACCCATATAGGATCACTTTGTTGTCCGTCTGACCGTCTGTGTGTATGTCAAGACTCTTTATCTCGGGAAAGCGTAAAGACAGTTTAAATTTTAACTCGATAGACTCTATCGAGTTAAAATTTAAACTGTCTTTACGCTTTCCCGAGATAAAGAGTCTTGACATACACACAGACGGTCAGACTTAGTTTAAACAGAGTTTAAATTTTAACTCGATAGAGTTAAAATTTAAACTGTATACGTGTATCTATGATCTCTTGCAGTTGTGTAAAAGAAAAACTTCTCAGTTGTCGTATAAAAAAGTTAAAGCCGTTTACGTCGTTAAAAACCGCATATTTCGACACTCACAAAAATCAAAACCTACAGGGTACTTCCCGTTGACATTGAACTATGAAATTTGGCGAGAAGTATTGTCTCAGAGTACACATATAGGAATAAATCTGAAACTGTACATTTTTATTTAAATCACAAAAAAAGAGGGCCTCAAATATCACAAAATATGGGTTCAAAATTCAAAGTGAGTAAATCTTATCATGTAAATTGTAAGATATCAAATGAAAGAACTTCATTAGCACATGCTAAAAAGGTTTTTAATGATTTTAACAATGTGTTTGTACGGAACCCTCGATGTGCAAGGCTGACTCGTACTTGTCCGGTTTTTTTTTCCTGTAATGATAAACTTAAAATAAAAAGCTCTATCTAAATCCCGAATTTTATCAGAATTAATAGAGTCATTTCACAGATCCGAATTTTGTACAAAATAATACCTGAACAAACATAATTAAATTAATTGCTTGTTTAAAAGAATATGATTTTTATTAGCTCTCTCCTAGTGTTGTCGGATGACAGATTTGCAAAACTACATTAATGAAGTACCTAACTTCTGTGTTCTAAACTTGAACTGTCCCCAGGGAGCATTTATTAACAAACTTTTCTGTAATATACAAGTTTATTTGCTTGAAAGTTTTAAACAGTTGAATTAATAATAAAATGAGACTCTGTAAACCGCTGAAACAGTTTAATCTGACAAAATGTTTCTGCCTGTTTCTGTTCTAGCCTCAATAATTGAGGCACGTAGGTATTTAAGCCTCGGAACAAAATATTTAGATAAATTATAAAGTAACTAGAGCTTAGGAGGCTTTCTCCGGTATTCAACAGAAATCGTTAAATTCTTGAATGAAGAAAAGCTAGTGCTAGTTTACATTTAGATAATTATTTTCTACCTCTTCCTAGTTTTTTTTTTAAATAGCAATTCCCTTTATTAACCACAACAAAATACAGTAAATTTATAGCGGACTACGAGTAGTACGCAAAAAGCGATTATATTTATCTGCATGCCACAGAAAGTCTAGAGATACTTTTTTGGGACAATAAATGTTTTTATTTATTTATTATTAGGTATACAATACAATACAATAATACAATAATTTTATTAATAACACCATTGTTACATGTCAAATCAATTAGGTATACAATTATATTAATTATCAATTATACATTACATCAATATTATTATTCGTCATAAAATAGGATACAATTGGTACCTACAATTCAATACAAATAATAAATTAAATAATTAAATGTCAAATATCAATCTAATGTCAATATAATCCGTATGTTAGCCCACTGCCAGGATTACTGCATGGCCATGATTGTTTCTACGTTTAGCCAAATAAATTAAATTATGGTCATTATGGTCACGCGTCGCGTTCGCCAGACGCTCAAATAGTTTATTGAAAATTCTTTCCAGTTTAGTAGTAATTTGCTCTCAATTTATTGTGTATTAACAAGTTTTCCACTTTATTCGTATTTTCAAATATAATTTTCTTTACGCCCGAAGCCCTATTCACCCCTACCAAATATCAAGATTGATAGATATAATTTCCGAGCACAGAGTTCTCAGATATCCGTGTTTCCGAGGCATTGTTCTTTGTTCGAACGTTCGACATTTCTATCGGAAGATTTAATTCAAAACAGACATTCCACATAAATTCAGCTGTCAAAATATACTCGTAGCTGGTAAAGATGCCATGGTCCGGAAAATGTAGGTACCTACCTACTAACAAACAAGATAAATGCAGTAGGTATCTAAGTATGAAATCAACGCTTTTCAAGACGGATATACCTACCATAATTTCAAATAATAGTCACGTATTCGCTCGCTATCGAAGGCTCTTTCTGGCGGCGGCGTCGTGTGTCGAGTCGTTCATTCGTCAAAAATAAGATCGAGTGCGATGGCTGTCACATACGTCAAACTCGTGATCGAGTGCTGCTGCGGGACCGGGACGCAGGTTTGCCGTGGAATGCACACCATAGAAATTAGAGATTATACCTAGGCACTCAGCATCTGATCTCACCTGCACCTGATTCGTCTCGAACGGCGCATTTTTTGTATACTAACCTCTAGAGACGAGAACTTCTATGGCTCTAGATCAATTCCGGAGTACATCGCCAGCCGCCTGACCGCGGTCTGCCAGTGGACGATTCAATGACCTTTATGTTACTTTTTCTATTCGCATATAGGTACCTCATAAAGAGCTCTTTCTATAAGGTTATTTCTAATCAATTAGCATTCTTTTAGGGGATTATTCTGTACATCAAAACTAACAACTTTTGTTCTGCTACTTTTATCAAAACTCAAAAAAAAAATCAGCTGTTCCATACATTTTGTCAAGGATGATCGATATTTTTCTATGGAACAACAATTTTTTTTTTTGAGTTTTGACAAAAGTTGTTAGTTTTGATGTACAAAATAAGCCCCTAAAAGGATACTAATTGATTAGATATAACCCAATATATAGGGTGGATAGCTGCCGATGACATTAATTTGACCCACAAGTAGTACTAACTTAGTAACCAGTAATTATAAAAGCAATAATAAAAATAACAGTTCTTCAATTGAATTGACAAGTTTTCATATTTCACAAGGCTATGAAATTCCAAAACCATTTCGAGATATTGCGATACTGATGATTATGCTTATTTTTCCAAAATTATTGGTGCAGTAACTACAAAGTTATTAAATAAAAACCATCCGTCAAGCCGTTTACGGATTCATAATTCATGTTCAGTTGCCTTTGATAAAAAAAAAACACTAGCAATATAAAATGACAGTTGACACTGACTTTCGGTTACGTTTTGTTTCGTTATTGTGTCAAGCAAGGCTTAGCAAGGTTATACGCAAGTATACGTATGCTCGACTCGACATAAATCTTATCATTAAATTCATAATTTACGTCCTAAAATTGTTTGGTGTTCTCTTGGAAGTTTTTATTTGATCTCTCCTGATTACTTACGTTAACAAAATGAAAGTTTCGGACGGCTACACAATGGCCGACAGCCGTAATCTACCTAAAGTAAATTACATGATGCTACTGCAATATATGCGAGAAAAGGCACAAAACACGCAGTTATAGGATCTAGTCGCCGAGAATCCATTGTGCCCTAGAAATTCCAATCTATGGCCTTAGATTCTATGCCTAGCCGATGAAGATAGATGACTGATTAATTAGTTATTATTACAATATAAAGGCTAAAGATATAGCGTAGTAATTTACGATTGAATTTGTTATTTTCGTGGAATGTTATTTAGTTGTGAATTCATGAATGTTTTGATTGTCACTGACACTACTGACAGTGACAGCAAAGCATGCGCCTATTTATTTTTTAGAAAGTGGCTACAGCATTACTCATTATGAATCCAGAATTTTGCAGTTACAACCTTTTGGAATAAGCTCTTTTTCAAAAATTAATTTTGCGCAAAATATGAGTAATATCGAAAAAATAAAAAAATACGTGTTTCTTAATTTTCCATATTCTTTCAGAAAAAAAAAAACAAATACTTAAAATATTTGAAATGTTGTCAATTAACAACTTTTTAAATAAACTATATAATAAATAAAGGAAGTAGTTAGGCATCATACTTTGTAAAGAACTGATTGATACCATTTTGACATTAGACAAATCAAAATAGTGAATCGATATTTTGACTAATGTCAAAAGAGCTCAAATCGCTATCTAAATACAGGTTTCTCCAAAATTTTATTTTAGAAAATTGTACATAATGAAGTAAATAGCTTTATTATTTAAGCCAAATATGTGATTTCATTTAATGCCGGTATCAGCTCTCCGCCCTGTATACCCATTATTCAAATTTCATTAACTTCAAAACTTAAATTAACAAAATACACAGTGTAGTCTATTGGTGCATTAGTATTTTATGTTTAGAGATTTTATGACTATGAATAAAATTAGATCAAGAAGTCTTTTTTCTGAATGACAGCGACAGCAAAAAATGATGAACGCTACGAAATACCTAACACGTTAACCAAACACAAAATAAATTGACTGGGGCGTATCGAGACAACTCATTATGAAAGTGTCTGCTCGTTACCAAACTCCCTTGTACTTCGGAACTCAGAATATAAATACTACCGTAGTCTTTAGCGTCTCGTATCGTGTCAGTTTTAATGATGTCACTATGCCAACTGGCATTGAGATTTATTTCTATTTTTATTTGATAAAAATGTCAGGGTTAAAAAAATTCAATTGTAATACATGACAAAAGATCAAAACATTTTTGCCATTTGGAGCCATTTTTCAAACGTAAGAAAATTAAAATGTCATCGCCTGCGTTTCATTGTAGCTAGAAAATTCCTACCAGATACTCACGGAAAATCTATTTAAAAGAAAAAAGTACTTAAATACAAATATGTTTCAATATCAATATGACTATTGGAAAACCAGTGTTTCCGATCCCGATAGCTTATCAATATCGCATAAACGATTAAGAAGAATCTAAGTACATTTGGCATGCCCTTCGTAATTAGGCTGGCTGTTCTTACTAATCATTATACACTTCTTACCAAAGTACTTGAATACTAGAAAGTACATTATATAAAACTATGGATTTTCTTAGTTAAACGTGTTCAAACTTAAAATTAGGAACTTAAAAAAAGTAGTTTGTCAGCTAAAATGGATAAGCGAGGTTTCGTCAAAATTTTGATCTAACCTAATTAAGAAAATTAATGCATGCGCTAATGCAAGACCTCTGGGAAGCTTCCCTCGGCGGGACGAGCGTGACTAAGTACTGGACTGTACTGTACCAGCCTTTTTAATAGTCCACTGCAGGACGTAGGCCTACCCACGAAGGGTGATTGGGCCATATCCACCACGCTGGCCCAATGCGGGTTGGTGGATTCACATACACCATCGAATTTCTTCTACGGACGCATGCAGGTTTCCTCACGATGTTTTCCTTCACCGAAAAGCCAATGGTGTGAAATTCCGTACATAAATTCCAAAGAACTCATTGGTACGGGACCGGGGATTCGAACCCACGACCTCACGATTGTAAGGCGGGTGTCACTACCTCTCGACCACCACGGCACTAAGTACTAGGAGAAAATGATTTAAATGATATGGATTATCGACACAATCAAGAAGAAGAAGAAGAAGGAACTATTTATAAATTATAAGCTTGATTAAATCAAAATTTTCTGCAGTACCTACTATCGCCTCCACAACGCAATGAAACATTAAATTAATTACATAAGCCAAGTAATTAGACCCACGTTTTTATTAACTTTGTTACACCTGCAGGAGCCGTTTATTTTCCGGGATAAAAAATTTAAATCGTGTTGATCCAAGGAATTCATTTAGTTAGACTTCGTAAAGTCTTATAAATTGATATTTTAAAGAGAGAAAACTTGTTCAACAAATTATATTTGTTTCACAGTGGGACTGTCAGACTGAAAAGGGGTAATTACATTTTGACTACGCCCAGAAAAGCCTGATTGGCGATTCAATTTTCGATTTATTTATTTGTTTGACAAATAAATGTAATATTATTTTATAATAGTAGATTGTATCATATGGGAGCAAAATAATATTTTTACGGCGAGGGCGCTTTTTTGAATCCAAAACGAAGTGAGGGATTCTTTAGTAGAATCCTGAACGTAGCGAGGGATTCAAAGTACGTCGCCCGAGCCATAAATATATTTTGCGCCCGAGTGGTACACTCTACTTTTCATCACCTCTATGAGAAAATAAAAGGCACCACATATTTTATTGTACCTAATATTATTATTTAATAAAACGTAAAGTAACAACTAAATTAAAATTAAATGGTATCTAATAATAAAACAATTGAAAACTTATATTTACATTCTTTTCATTCATTTTCTTGGCGCTGAACACTAACATTACAAATACTTCCAAATTCAAAAAGTGCGCGGCAAAGATCATTCCGTCGCACTTATTTGTTACAAATTCAAAAAGTGTGCGGCAAAGATGATTCCGGCGCACTTATGAAGTTCCTTATAGAAAACACCTCCTTTGGGCGCACTTAAAGGCGAACCAAGTAGTCCTTTTCGAATATATGTGATGAAAAATTATTTAACTACATGATTAACTGTAATCTTTGCAAAAATTCACGTTCAATAGGTATAAAACATTATTATATTAGTACACATTGTTGTAAATCAGGAATTATGTATAAACGTTAACTGTTCCATAAAGAAGTTCGTCGACTCTCGACAAAACAGCCAAAAAGACTCGGAACAGCTGATTTAGAAGAAGTCACAGAGTAAAAAAACTACTACACTACCCACAATAATGAGTAGGTCAAGAGTAAGTATAATTATATCTAACATCTGAAAGACCACGCACTTGACAAAGCTACGCCTTGCATTTTATTTGCACTTTTCAACGGTAGTAACCCAACAATCTTCCATTTTGTCGTTCTGTCCCATATAAATTTTAAGACCTTTCAATTTAAATCCAGTTTATTTTTGGAACTGACTCCATCAAACCGGAAATCCAAGAAAGTGAAATAAAAGAGAATTTCAGCCGTTCTAAAGAGGTGATGTTATTTTAACGGTAACTTTTTAAAAAAATGTACTTTAAAACGTTTTTGTTAGCGACGTCAATTAGGTACTAGGTTTTTATTCTATTGGAGTTATTTTTACGTACGAGTCATTTTAGTTACTTTGTTGGATTGAGTTAAATTCGTTATTAATAGCAATCCTACTAATATTATAAACGCGAAAGTTTGTGAGGATGGATGTATGGATGTTTGTTAATCTTTCACGCAAAAACTACTGAACGGATTGAGATGAAACTTTGCAATAATAAAGCTTATATATATAAGAATAACACATAGGCTATAAATTATAATAATATATTGCATATGCGGGCGAAGCCGCGGGTCAAAACTAGTATATAGTAATTATAGGTACAGTACTAAAAAGTTTTATCATTTATATGATTAGTTTTAGTGACGAAGAAGTAGCAAACATATCGACAATTGTCAAAGTAATTTATTGATAACACCACTGTTACAAATCAAATTTTAAATACAATTAACAATAATATAGTTCAATACATACAAAACACTTCAATGGCATATACATCGTATATGAAATTAATGATTATAATTATAATGTCAATGAGTATAGATAATTGAATGTCACAATAAAGAATAAAACATAAATCAAATAACAAATCTATCAATTGATTACTTAATCAATTTTCTATATTCTAATAGTCACCGCTCCTTATACAGGTTGTTCGTTAAATACTTATGTTCTAAACTAAGCAAAATTTTGCAAATATTGGAAAAGTTGACCTCACATCTCCGTTTGGTTTAGCTATTTTCACCAATCCTGGTTTATTACTCATTCATGGTGTCAGATTAGTTTTTATCTTACAGACAGATACAAAATTCTCTTATTACGTAGCCAGACAGCAATAAATTCGGAGTCAGAGCCCAGTCAATCGAAAATTGACGATTTGCCGCGAATAACACGTAGGCGATAATATTTCGTTTCTTCTTAGAAACAACAACACTTTCAGGGAACTACCAAAACCTAACAATAACAAATTATCTTATAATGGAATTTGGGAACAGCTTCCTGAGAAGTTGGTGCCTAATCGATAAAACAAAGGCGAATAACAAAGAATGCCTTACTATATTTAGTAACTACTAGCTTTTGCCCGCAGCCTCGCCCGCGTGTTATTTTTATTTTTAGTCGTGTAGCCTATGTATATCACTTTTCGTCTTTCAAACCATGTTCATGCCAAAAATCAAGTCAATCCGTTGCTCCGTTGCTGCGTGAAAGAGGCACAAACCAATAAACCAACAAAGGACATGTCCACAAAATGTATGGAGGCTGGTATAATAATAATCAAAAGTTCTAACCACAACACTCGTTACATTTTGAGAAAGTTCATATTTTTCTGAGTCTTACATCCGTTAAAACCAAAAAAGAGCGCTCCGTTTTCTTTAAAATTATATATCATCTGGGTTCGATTTTTCTCTGAATAATATGCCACTTGTGGACGTCTTCTTTACTTTCGGATTTATAATATTAGTAGGGATATGAAATCTGGTAAGAGATTTATAAAACTCGGTACATTAAACGTAATTTGAATTTGGTACTAATAGTGATAGTAACGACCCTATAGTTCCAAACCTTTCAGACACAACACCAAAATCCCTTTACCCTACTTAAAAATCTCTATTTACCCTGAAATTTCCCTGAAATTTAATTTGCGGAGATTTTAACGAACAGCGACATCATTAAAGGGACTTAATATTATTTAAACGTAATAATATTATGTACACTTAACTTTGGATTGAATACAGCTACAAGTAACTTATATAGTTCACTGGTGTTTTGTTTCAAAGAAATAACGGACATGTTGTGGGATATCAGGAAATTGCAAAAATGCTGCTGTATACAAAATATCCTTCAACTCTCGACAACATTTTTGGGACAGCAAATTTTTATCGCTATTTTATATTTTGTTGCATAATAAAAGTTGAAGTAAAATAAATAAAGAATTATTTTATAAATAAAAAAAATAAAATTTATGGGGACGTCTTTCACACAGCCTTTGACCCCAAACTAAAGCGAGTGTGATATGGCTGCCAGAGACTGATATACTACATGTACATATTTTTTTAAATAACAAACAAAACAAGCAAATAACTCTTTATTGTACACACAAATAAAAACTTACAATTTGTGAAATTCTTAAGATAGTGCGACACTAGGCAGCCTTATCGCTGGAAGCGATCTCTTCCAGGTAAATACATACTTATATAGATAGTAACTAAATAACACCCAGATACAGAGCAAACACCTATGTTCATCACATAAATACTTGCCCTGGGTGGGGATCGAACCCACGCCTCTTTGACCCAGAAGTTAGGGTTACTAACCACTGAGCCCCCGAGGCAGTCAATCACATAAGTGATTTCACATAAATAACACATAAATATGATAGTCAGTATGACTCATATTTATGTGATTTCACATAAATGACACAGTAATATGATAGTCAGTATGACTCATATTTATGTGATTGCACATAAAGAACACATAAATATGATAGTCAGTATGACTCATATTTATGTGATTTCACATAAATAACACATACATATGATAGTCAGTATGACTCATATTTATGTGATTTCACATAAATAACACATAAATATGATAGTCAGTATGACTATTATTTATGCGATTGCACATAAATATGATAGTCAGTATGACTCATATTTATGTGATTTTCGCAAAAGGTGTTACTTACGTAAGTATTCTTGTGATTTATTATTCGTTTTATAAGAAAGTAACTCGTGCCATGTTGTGGCCAGATAAACGATCGGAAGTGGCCATTAGACCGCGTATCGCTAAATGGAACTGACTATCGCCGTAATTTTATTGAAATAACTCGGATAACGACACCAAATTGCTAGTTTATTGGAGCAAATGATGAGATAGCTGTAGAGTTTTTTTCGGTAGGTAGTATTATTGTAGGTACTCGTATATATTATGTTACCGTAACAGATGGTTATGTCTTAGGTACCGAGGCAGATTTTTTTACGCGCTCAATAGTATTATGGGATACATATTTATACAGCAGCGCCATATTCTGTTAGCATCGAATTGGCGCAGCTTCATTTCCACACAAAATTGTACTTTACTTAGTTTCAAGTTATTTACCTTTTGTTACACTATTTTATAACATACTTGATTATCTAGAAGAAATAGCTTCAAGCACTAAAGCCGTCAATAACAGAAACCTATTTAAGCTTTAAGTTCTATCTAATAGAGAACTATTTATCTACATACATAATTGACATTTACACATTTCTTTCTACGTAGGTATTATTAATATTTATTATAATTATTCCTTTCTACATACTCTTCACGCTTCTCCTCTAAATTATGTATAAAGTAGGTGAACCTACCTACGTGAATTACGAAGTTACCTATTTGAAAAGGTTTTTTTCGGATTTTTTTAACGAAAATAAAGCAACAATCGTACGAATAGTTTGACAAATTACATCACACAGAATCTATCTGAAAAATAAACGAAAACGCTTGAGAAAAAGCTGTTTTGACAGGCTGATGCCTAGTGTTGGATGAGGGTCGATATGACGCGATGGTTCTCGGCATTCATAGAAAAATGAAAGGAAGTTTGATTAGCACAGTACCGTATATCGAACCGATTTTGATTTTTTTTTGTTTGTTTGATAGGTGAATTATTCGGGACTGTTCCTCAGAGCAAATAAAAAAATCCAGAGGGAACGTCGTTGAACAGTCAAGTGAAGCCGGTTTTTTATACATGTGTGAGTGCATCGCTCTTGCGCCGCCATAGTTTGACTGACAAGCCAAGGTGTAGTTTCATAGTTACCTGGGTGTGTGTGTAATTGTCTGTACACGACGAGGCGTAGTTTTGGTTGGCTTCACTTGTTTGTTCACAACATTCTCTCTTGACTTTTTTATTTGCTCTGAGGACTGTTCTAAGATATGTTTAAGATTGTTTTTGTTAATTACACTAATAAATAATTAGTACTTATTGTACCTAATATGTATTCCATCCATCCATCCATCCATCAGCCGAAGGACGTCCACTGCTGGACATAGGCCTCCTCTATGGATCTCCAATAAGACCGGTTATATAGTTCCGGATTTCAATAGTTATTTTTTTTATTGGAATAACTTCGAATTTGGTCCCATTTAAGTTTTATCGAAATCGTCAGCCATGTTTGATAATTCAGCAATAATGTGAATGAATTTAATCTTGCTGTATAACGAATCAGATCTACTTTCGACTAAAATATATGCCGCCGCCCGAGTACAAAGTGGATGAGCAAACCCAATTTCAGTCGAGAAACAGTTTAGTGTCCCTGAAACTCAGGGACTAAATCAGCGAGGTCACAGAAATGAACGTTACAGGATTTACGACCGCAAACCAGCTGGATGAGCTGAATTTTATGCTAGAAAATTACTTGCTAACTTGCTACTCCCTCTAAAATAAAACATGTTGCGGTAATATCGTCGTGCTGAAGCGCTTTAAAATTTTATTAAAATATACAAAAGCAGCCTTGGTGCGATCGTGAATAATGTCTCCCTTGGTGATTTCCCACTCTTATCATCTATACTTTTATTTTATAAAGTTACCGAAGTATTGAGTTCCAATAGGGACTTTGTAACAATATTGATTAGGTATTAGAAAAATATCGGAAAAAATATGAATATGTTCGAGCTGGTTATTTGCGTTTTAATTACGTTAATAACTATTTTGACGTACCTACATAATATTATGTACTTAAGTATATGCAGTTATTATTATAAGCAGTGTTGATAACTGAAGTGCAGGACTTTTAAATGCTCATAATTTTTTTTAACCACTATGGAACCAGCCTGGAAATTGCAAAAAAACAGCTGTTCCGTAATAAATACTTCGTCGAATCTCAACATTTATGGAACAAATGTTTTTTTTTTCTCAGAGTAAAAGTTGTTCATCGTGACTAGCATAGACATCTCTGAAAGTCCCTGCACATTGCAAAGCATCACTCTCTATCATCTCTCTATTACATGATAGGTGGAATCTGCCCCCGTATTGTCAATGCGTTTTAGCGTTCGGCTTCGCTTTAGCTACGGTAATGATATCTCGTACTTTTACTCCCGCTTGCTCTCGCGGAGCGAGTAGCTAGAGAGCGTGAGCAAGAGAAAAAGCGAAGCCGAACGTTAGAACGCGTGAAACACCAAAGAGGCCCTTTTACAATCATCTATCTATATATATAAAAAAAATGAAACCCGTTTTCCGTTGTCACGACATAACATGAAAACGGCTTGACCGATTTGGCTTACTTTTTTTTGTAGTTTTCTAATACTCTGTACAAGGTTCTTACGGAAAGCGAAACGAAGTTCGCCGGGTCCGCAAGTTAAGTAAAAAAAATACAGTTTTTGGGTGATAGGGAAACTATTGTAAAGATGGGGAATAGGTACTTCTTGGGCTATTATAATGAATTATTACGTGATCATAAGCTGGTCTATGGAATGAGGTGCAGCACCCGCCAAGTAAAGCCTCATTTCAAAAAAATTTGGCGTGTGGTGACCTGTCATCCACTAAATGGGCCCCCCATAAAGGCTACCGTAGTTTGGTGCCGGAGGGGCAACATTGGTGTGGAGTTGTGGACGGCTTAGGGTGTCGAAAGGTGTGCTGCGCTTTCACTAGACGCTGCTCGCTGCGTTATGCCCTTTAACACTTCCACCCTGGAGCTTAGGTTGTTAGCTCTTACGGTTTCCACTCCAAGCCGGGCTGTTAAGGCAAGAGAGGAGTCAGGGGTCTCATTTAGCCCCAGGGAATCAGGGTTCGCGGTGTCGCCACTCACCGACGCCTCGCCACAAAGCCGCCCCTGCGATTTATATTATTTATTATTCTATGAAATCTGAACTTTATTGCTGATTCGTCAATTTTTCGCCATATCTGTGTACAGTACATATATGAGAGTGTTCTCCTTATAAATTTAACCTTCAGAACTCGGATGGCTTATATCACACTGGCACATGAGTACCAGGAGAGCAGTACAAATGTAATAGATCACATTAATCTTTCACCAGGAATAAACGAAGTGCAATATGTACATCGGAATCGAAAGATAAAAATAACTTATGATAGGTATTAGAACAGAGCTGAATAAAATTTAATGGAAATGGTACTCTGTTTTCTCTGTTATTATAAGCTCTCTAGAAAAGCGTGCAATGTATTGTTGTCTTCATTCAGTCAATGTTTCATGATTTTTTTCTTATGGGTATCGCGCTTTTTATTTCTTCTTATCTTATCTTTATATTAATTGTATCGCGTTTTATGTATAATAAGAATCTGTGGCGCTGGCACAGGTTTAATAGATAGTTGCAAAAAGTATAAGGTCTATGAACTTGCAACAATCTATTGAATTGCGCCATATCTATATCTATGACTAGGTATTTTTAATCGTGAAAATTGATCCTAGTTTTCAACCTGTACTGTACTATATCAGCCTTTTTAATAGTCCACTGCAGGACGTAGGTCTACCCACGAAGGGTGTTTGGGTCATATCCACCACGCTGGCCCAGTGCGGGTTGGTGGATTCACATACGCCATCGAATTTCTTCTACTGACATATGCAGGTTGCCTCACGATGTTTTCCTTCACCGAAAATCCAGCGTTGTTAAATTCCGTACATACATTCCAAAGAAGTCGTACTCGTATTGGTACGGGCCCGGGATTCGAACCCACGACCTCACGATTGTAAGGCGGGTGTCACTACCACTAGACCACCACGGCTTCTAAACCTATTTAATTATATTTTCAAAAAAATAATAAATGCTGATTTCTTAAAAATAAAGAAGCAAGGACTCCTCATATTAATGAAATAACAATTGTAATGGCAAATATTTTTTATTAGGGTCCAATTTATATTTATACATTTTTTTACTACAGAAACTAAAAAAATTAAAATCTTCAGGCACTTGTGGTTTAAAAAAAAACTTTAGCAACCTACACTATGATGGCAGGGACAAAAACAGCGCGGTGTGGCAATATACCTATAAATTCAGAAGAGCTCGCGATCTGAGCTGTGTTTGCCTTTTGCGGAGAAAAAGCTCAGCTTCCGAGCCAGTATAGTGTTGCCAGCGTCATACAAATCAACACAAAGATTTATCGTATTGCACGCTCGCCTCGCGGCGACTCTTTCAGCCGTAGGTGCAAGTTTCAATATAGTTTCATACATTTATCTACAAAAATATGACACAGATAACAGATAGGTACAAAAACTTTACTCCAACTTAGTAATGTTTCTTGTCTTTGAAAAACTAATGTCAGTAATCAAACCATTAATTAATAAAAAACATATCGTCATTGGTGGTGATTTCAATTTAGATAAAAACAAAAAAGCTGCAAACTATCAGAAACTCAAAAATATAATGTTGGAAAGCAATTTTCACCAAAAAATTGTTGATTCAACGAGAGTAACAACGAAAACATCGACATGCTTAGACTTGCTTTATACAAATAACATAGTTCAATGTCAAACCGAAGTAAAAAACTTCGGTATCTCTGATCACAAAGCTATACACTGCCAGTTTGAATCAAAGACCAATAAAAAACCTAGCAAATTCATAGTCACTAAAAGAATTTTCTCTGCCACTAACGTCAACAATTTTAAAAATGCTGTAGCACAAATAAATTGGTGTAAGCTAATAAATTGCGACCGAAACATTAACGACAATTACAATACATTTGATGACAAAATCAAAGAACTTTTGAATAAACATATACCAAATAAGAAAATAACAGTAAAACTTCAAAGAAAAAGTGACTGGCTAACAAAAGGGCTGAAAAAATGTTGTAGACATAAAAGAGTATTACAATGTTTAGTTAATGAATCTAATAGCAAAGTTTTAAAATATCATTACAAATATTACCAAAAAACGTTAAAAAAATGTATAAAGACATCGAAAAAACTTAGCAACATAAATAAAATGAAAGCATCTAAAAACAAAATCAAAACTATGTGGAGCATTATCAAAGACACTACTAAAAAACAGTCGAATAATAAAAAATATGACACTAAATTGGAAATAGATGGAACTGTAGTAGATGCACCACACGCAGTAGCCAACACATTCAATAAATATTTTGCATCAATAGGTGAAACATGTCCTACTAACAAGACCCCTCCAGCTAAACCCGATAAACTAGAATCAATACCCAATTCTATGGTTTTATCACCAGTAACAGAAATAGAAGTATCAAAAATCATTAAAAAACTACCAAACAAATACAGTTGTGGAGTAGACGATGTTCCTGCTGCACTCATTAAAACATGCATCATAGAACTAACACCTGTCCTAACAACACTGATAAACCAATCTATAGATGAAGAGTGTTTCCCCGATCGACTTAAAATCGCAAAAATCCGGCCAATTTTAAAAAAACAAGGACAATCAACTGACTTAAGTCAATATAGACCTATAGCACTATTACCTACAGCATCAAAAATATTCGAACGCGTTGTATCCAATCAGCTATATTCTTTTTTAGAAAAATATAAGCTACTAGATAAAAATCAATATGGGTACCGGAAAAAATCATCTACCACTCTAGCAATTTACGACCTACAGAAACATATACTACAGAATATGAAAGACAAACACCATACAATTGGCTTACTTATGGATATGAAGAAAGCTTATGATAAAGTTTCACATGCAATACTACTAAAAAAATTAAACGAAATTGGAATTAGAGGAAAACCTTTAAATTGGCTCCGATCTTATCAGACAGGAAACAATTTACTCAATTAGATCATCATTCAAAATATACATCAACAAAACAAACTATAGACTCAGCCACAATCACAATCAATTCTTCAATTCCTCAAGGCAGCGTATTAGGCTGTATTCTCTTCTTAATTTATATTAATGACCTGCCTAAGATAGTAAATTCACCTTGTATATTATTTGCTGACGATGTAACACTACTTTTTAAATGTCCTTCGGATACTGACGCTTCACTACAATACTTGAAAGAAACCTTTAATACCATAGACGCTTGGATTACATCACATAACTTAGAAATAAATAAAAACAAAACAAAAATCATTCAATTTCACCCGTACCAAAGAAAACCGCTAAATCTAAAGAAACTGTTAAACAACATTAACCTAAAGGAAACGAGAGAGGCAAACCTTTTAGGAATAAACATAGACTCAAATTTAAATTGGCAGGGACATGTTAAAAAAATAGGGTCTAAAATGTCGCAATTCCATTACGCTTTATCAGTACTAAAATCAAACACAAATATAAAAACTGCCTTGAGTGCCTATTACGCATATGCATATGCATGGTTAAAATATGGAGTGATAATCTGGGGTAACAGTACAGACATCGATGATTTATTCATCAAGCAAAAGAAATGTTTACGCATTCTTATGAACATCCGCCCGCGAGCCCACTGTACGCCACATTTTATACAACAAAAAATACTAACTCTACCTAGTATATACATTCTTGAATCAGCAATGTTCGTTAAAAAATATGCTAATCATTTTACCATCTCCGAAAATCCTCGTCAAAAAAGCAAAATACTGGCACCAGAGCCAAAACTAGAAATTGTAAGGAGAAGCTCTGAATATATGTTAATAAATATTTTTAATAAACTACCTGAATATCTACGAAAGGAAAAAAACCACCGAAAATTCTATAAAAATCTTAAAGAAATACTGATCAAAAAATGTTACTACAGTATAGAAGATTACTTGAAAGACAAAAATGTTTCTGACTCGCAGAAGTAAGCAGATGATGAGTGTTATAGTTATAAGTTTCATAAGTTCCTTTTTGTTTTATAGCTTCTGTAAGTGTAAAACTTAATTGTATAATAATTATACTTGCGACGCCCTTACAGGGTTGAATATGTAACTAGTGCTAAGTGAGCAAATTTTTACATATTTATAAATTTAATGCAAGGTTTGAAATAAATAAATAAATAAATGGCAGCAATACAGCTCAGCATAACATGATAAATAAAACATTTCTATAGAATCGTATGATGTGAAACACATTTTAGTGCCGCAGAAGCTTGTGGCAGTAAAAGTGGAATGCCATGAAAAATTGTCCAGAATATTTTCTTCTCAGCTCTCTGTTACCACTGATGTGGTCCATTTAAAGCGTTATTTATCCTACTAATATTATAAACGCGAAAGTTTGTAAGGATGGATGTTTGTTACTCTTTCACGCAATAGCTCCTTTTTTAATTTCTTTTTTTTATTTCAAATAGGTTTGCGTTTGACTACACACTGCCTGATGTAAAGCAGATATGCGGTCTAGGATGTAGCACGCTTACCTAGAAGATACCTATTTACTCGAGATTTGAAGACACCTACTTTGTACTTTAACGGAAAGACAGACTTAGGCAAAGCGTTCCACATTCTGGTAGTTCGTATGAGGAATGTGGACTCAAAACGCTTTGTTCTAACGCGTCCACCATAAAAGGGTGGCGCTTTGGTCGCGTCTGTCTAGCCGTACGATAGAAGAAAGGAACTGAACGGATTGAGATGAAACTTTGCAATAATATAGCTTACATATCAGAATTACACATTATTAGGCTATAAATTATAATGATATTGCGTTTATTTTACATAATATAACGATAAGTGTTAAGTAGGAAAAAATTTGCTATCTGCGAGCTATTCTCGAGTGCGCACAGAGTTCCCAGAACGCATTTCCCCTAATTATCGGAAGTTTACAACAAAGGCAATACATAGTGAAATATCGATTCAACAACAGCATTACAGATCTGTATTTACAAATATCTGTGCGAGTGCGCTTCAAGAAATGTCAAAAAAACAACTGTCGAATCGAACAACCGTCACATCGTTTTATTTTTTTAATGTTTTTTATTTTCAAATTCCTTTATTAAGGATGGTAAGGTAGGGCCACAGGTTTGAAAGACGGAAAGTGACATGATCTACTTTTTATCCCGGATAAATAAAGAGTTCCCATGGGATAGCACAACAATCAATATACGAGTATCATGCGGGCGAAGCCACGGGTAAAAGTTACTATGTTATTAATGAGTGACACAATCAAAAATAACCAGACAGCTCAACAGTTACGTATACAGGGTTAAAGGCTAAGTCGACCTATTCCCGTTAAGCGTGTGTAGTTTACTACGTTTCTGACTGATTTGACTATGAAACACCATATATCCTAAATCTCACAGTTTTCGAGATATTTGAATTCAAATACTTTTTATAAAAGGTTAATTTTACGGACAATATTGGGTAGTGAGGTCATAAAGCATTATTTTACATGTAAAAATTAAATAAAAATAATAATACGACTTACACGTTTCAAAATATCTGAGCTGATAGCCGAAAACTGGGAATTTTATCAATACTTACCAATTTCAATTAACTGCTTTTTTTAAATTTAGGATAGTGTATTTCATAGTCAAATTAGTCAGAAACAAAGTAAACTACACACCCTTAACGAGAATAGGTCGACTTACCCTGTAACCCTGTAAAGTGGGTTATGCTCGGAGATCTATAAAAATACTTACCTACCTACATAAAACAACTCAACAAGTTGAAGCCGCAGTGGGAAAAACAATCGAATTACAGAATGGCCATTAGGGCTATAAAATTACTTAAAGTAAAACCACATTAGCAGATTCCTACATAACGACCTTTTGTGCGCGATTTGCCAATTTGTCATTTCAATTTTGCAAATTCCGTTATATCTGCGGGACAAATCTGTTAACCGATCTCTTTACTGAAGTGATACGTTCTTGAACCTCTGTCGTTTTTATGACAGGTCTGACAGCTCAAAACTGTCAAAAACACGAGAGATTTTCAAGAACGTATCACTTCAGCAACGATCAGTTAACAGAATCGCCCCGCAGTTCTTATTATTACGTAGCGTTTTATTAAAAAAGATCCACGAGTCTTAGTCTACAAAGCAAGACATTATTAACTTTTTTATATAATTAATGGACTTGTGTGATCTTAAATTAGGTACATAACAATTTATATTGATCAACATAGGTACCTATACTATGTTTTAGCTCTTCAATAAAGTAGCAATATTCTAGTATTATTCGCACAGGAGGCGAAGTTGTTTATTAAATTCACACATTACAGATTTACGTTATCCGTTGTCGTAAAATCCTAACATTATCGCTTCTCTCGATAGGTATATTATTATATATATTATGTATATTATTACAAAACGTAATCTCGTAAGTCACTCCGCTCATAAATCGTATCGTTCATCTTTCAAAATTGGGATTAGTTGTGTGAATAATGTAGATAGCGTTATGAATACGGCTACTAAATTTACTTCGAACAAATGTAAAGCCTTAAGTAATGTACGTTTCATGGTGATCTGCTTCAGGATAATGAATGTTTTGACATCTACCGATTATTTGGCTTGACTGCCTCAATGGCTCAGTGGTTAGTGACCCTGACTCCTGGGTCAAAGAGGCGTGGGTTCGATTCCCACCCAGGGCAAATATTTATGTGACGAACATAGGTGTTTGCTCTGTACTGTACTGTACACTGTACAGCCTTTTTTTTAATACCTAGTCCACTGCAGGACAAAGACCTACCCGCGAAGGGTGATGGGCCATATCCACCACGCTGGCCCAGTGCGGGTTGGTGGATTCACATACGCCATGGAATTTCTTCTACGGACGTATGCAGGTTGCCTCACGATGTTTTCCTTCACCGAAAAGCCAGTGGTGAGAAATTCCGTATATATGTCGCAGGCAATCCGTCGCAGGCAATTTGTATGATTCCGCCGTTTACATACGGCGTCGTCAGTTTAAAAACGCTCGCAGTTATGTAATATGCCGAAAGCAAAATGTATTATGCCTAAACATTTGATTGACAATTGAAACGCCGTCTACATAATGCCGCGGCAAATTAAGGTATTTACCTATATAGTTATGTTTCTTGCCCCGCGCGTCGCTGTTGATCAAAACAAACAAAATGGCGTGAAGTATAGTGGTTTTATGGTCCAAGAAAATTTTGAAAATACTACGTGTACTAAAGGCTTTTCGCAAAATACTTGTGATTAAAGACGTGATTTTAAAGACTAAATGTATTAAAGTGAATTAAAAAAGAGTTAGTTCTTAAACGAAAGCAATAAACACGCCGTGGACAACTTACAAGGTTTTTCGGTACCTAAAAAATGCTAAGGTGTCCATAGAATCTGGTGATCCGAGGACTCCTGAAATATACAGGAGTCCTCCGATTGTTACATATCGACCATCGCTAAAAAATGGTCAGAGGATATCAAAGGAGGCTAACCTAACCAATTGAAGTCGAATTACCTTAGATAAGTGCTTATATTGGCTAGTTAATAATATTTATTTAAAATAACGGAAGATCCTAAACTCGTAACAAAGACATATTGTTTCTGGCGCTTATTAATAATAAATATAATATAATATAATATAATATCTAGATATTACCTAACTAACACCCAGACACAGAGTTAATGTATAAAAAAAACTAAAAGGTATTGTTTCTTATAGTTAGAAAATTGAAATTTTTAATTATTTTGACAAATTCCAAATTTGAATTTTTTTATGTAGTAAACCGGAAGTGAATATTTCAAACCAATTTTTGAGTAAGTTCGACACTTTTTTCGTAAATATTTTAACCTTCAATTAAAGCTCTAAATGTATTAATTCTACTTGCTCAGATATAATTGTGCTTTTATATCTCAGTAAAGATTTTTTTATACATAAAGAAAAATGCAAAAAATAAGTTAAAATTATACAAGGCTACTTGAAAAACACCGAGTCCAAGGCCTGCGAGGTTTCCGGTGGTTTTTAAGTAGGTAACCATTATATAAAGAACGACAACACCGAGTATAAAAAAACAACTAATTTGTTTGCTGTTGAAATATGGAATTCTACTTGTAATTCGAATTATTCACTTTATTAAATATTCGTAGAATTCACATAATATATCTAACAAAAAAGGAGAATGATAGAAATAAAAAATAGCTGTAAGAATTTTTAACAACAAAGAGATAATATTTACCTATAATTTCTCCCTCTGAATAACCAATTGTGACACAGATGTGAACCTAGAAGTAAAGTAGATAGCTAACGTATATTTTTTAAGCCAACCGATGTTGGAACAAATTTGAACTTCTACTTTGTGTTTCATAACTTGTTGAATTTCGTCGATACACGTCTTTTTGGAGGTCTACTTAAGGAAAAAGTCGCGAAACTGGGAAAGTCTTTATGAACTAAATTAACAGCTAACGACTTTTGGCAACAGATGTGAAAGGGTAAAATGCTGGCGAGGTGTCGCGTGGCACTGATTTCTCTCTGCCGTGTAAATAAAAGGTTGACCCATAGATGTATTACGCCGAGATGTGCAACGCCCAAAATTAGTTATCCCTCCACCCAGCGGGATCCCATGTCTGGAAGACTTATAAGTGATGTAGAAATATCTAATACCGACTTTACCTACTCTATTGTTATTCGAACTTAATCTCATACTTAGCATTGAATATTCAAGGAGAAGTATAATGAATACATAAGTAATGGTTAAGCCTGACAGACATGTGTTAAGCCTTAGTTCATAGAACGGGATAAACTTCATCAGTTTTGTTAGTAGGTAATACAAAATGCTATCTATTTACTGAGCAAAATATAATTAACATATTTGCTATAATTATTAATAAAAAAATTAATAGAATAATCTCGCTTTATACTATTTGAATACTATAACTGTTACGACGAATACGAAAACTTTACTCGGACTCTTTTGTAATTTAGTAGCAATATAATTAAGGAAATTTATGTGACACCAAACCAAAAAATAAATCATGAAAAAAAAGTCAAACAACGCGATTTGTACAAATCTATCTCGACGTAAAACATATCAGTCCCTATTCCTCTGACTCATTTCAAAACTAGGTATTTTGACAAAACGAAATTTTTGGGCATCATTTTTAGGGTTCCGTACCTCAAAAGGAAAAAACGGAACCCTTATAGGATCACTTTGTTGTCCGTCTGTCCGTCTGTCCGTCTGTGTGTATGTCAAGACTCTTTATCTCGAGAACGCGTAAAGATATCGAGTTGAAATTTCAACTGTATACGTATATCGATGAACTCTTGTTGATGTTGTGAAAAAGAAAAACTTCTCAGTTGTCGTTTAAAAAAGTAAGAGTCGTTTATGTCGTAAAAACCGCATATTTCGACACTCACAAAAATCAAAACCTACAGGGTACTTCCCGTTGACATAGAACTATGAAATTTGGCGAGAAACATTGTCTCAGAGTACACATATAGGAATAAATCTGAAACTGTACATTTTTATTTACATCACAAAAAAATAGGGCCTCAAATTCACAAAATATGGGCTCATAATTCAAAGTGAGTAAATCGTATCATGAAAGGTGTCATATAAAAGAACTTCATTAGCACATGCTAAAACAGGTTTTTAATTATTTTAACAATGTGTTTGTACGGAACCCTCGATGTGCGAGCCTGACTCGCACTTGTCCGATTTTTTATTTGTTTTTTTTGTTCATTTTCGCCATACAATTTTAAATCTGTAAATTGATCTGTGGCACCAATAAGCGGTTAACACTTGCTGTTTTGTTACAGATCACAGAAAATGGGAAGCTGTATGTTTATAAGCGTAAATGATGCACCATGATCAACGCTACGTCCAAAAATATGCATGGTATAAGGTTATTCATAGCAGCGGATCATAAACAGAGTTTATGGGAGCCAGTGAATAAGAGTGGGCCGGCGGAGTCGCCCGGGGGTCCCGCCAACGTCTCTACGTTCAACGACAGTCTCTACCCTTTCAACGATGACGAATACATCTTCGACAGAACCGATGTCAGGGCTATTTTTATCACTTTATACACCATCGTCTTTTGTTGCTGTTTTTTCGGTAAGTTTGTAAATAACCTTTGTTATATTTTATTGTAAGAAAGCTTTTACATCTGGCGTTGTAATCGTGCAGATTAATCATTTTTGTACAAATTAACCAAAATAAGGCGTTCCTTTACATACCTAATTGATTGAATCAGCGGAATTACTTTGCAGAAGTTCATTATCAAATCTTTGTTTTGAATAAATTTATTCAAAACAAGGGTTCCTACTTACCTCTTACGAAACTTATTGAAAACAAGTTATTGATGTTCTCACTGTCTCGTCTCTGATACTTTAAAAAATAGCATGTACGAACGAACGAATTCTGTATTGTACAGAAGTTGGTACCCATGTACAGAATTCACGAATATTTCGCACAGATCGATGTAGCATTTTCACATTATTGTTGATTTATCAAAAACGACTCAACCGATTTCTTATCGTAATAATATTTAAATAATTATTAAAATCGAACTACTATGAAAAAAGATATGAGTGGTTATACATAAAAAAAAATATACTCGTCGAATCCTCTGGTTGGTTCGTCGGTCAAAAAATTATGATAGCGGTAAACGGATAGTATTGAGAAAGCTTAGCAAATTATTATCAAATTAATATGGGTCTGGATAGAAGCAGTTTCTAGTCGATTATATTCCAAAAAACCTTTTTTTTAAAGCGGATACCGTATTGTTTATATGAACCTTCATTAATGATCCCAAAACTTATATGAGGGTAATGATCCCAAAATAAATTATTCCCACTTTTTTCGTAATCCAAGGAATCAAAGTATCCAAGGATTTTTCGGATATATATTTATATTACAATAATACACAGCTGTTACTCTTTTTCGTAAAATCACCGTTTGCCAATAATATGAAAGTCATTCTATTTTCATTACGTCTCCCATGGTTTCCCAAAAGAAAAGCTTTTTCTCGTCTTAAGAGGCGCGTTGGCGTCAATGATGTAGCTAAATAAAATATTGCCAAGCAGTGTCTGAATTGGAGCGTTTATATATTTTTCGATCGCTCCAAATCATAAATATCATGGTTAATGGTTATGATCAACCATGACAGTGAAACTGAAAATGAAGCAGCCCCGGATGCGAAAACAATTACCGGTTCACCTGCGGTGTTTATACTCCTTCTTACACCAAGATTGCCGTGAAAAACAACGGATTTCTTGTAACTTTGTTAAGGAAATCATAAATCGCGCTCGTTAGTGAATCAAGGAAGCACAACTTCGTAACTGGACTGGATGCATCTTTCATTGTCCCAATGCGAGCGAATAGACAATGGTCCATTCTATACGAAAGTCCAATAATTGTTCTGTTAACTCTAAAACTTGGCAAAGATAACTTTGCCTTTAGTTTGACATAGGTCTAAATGGTAGTCGCCAACAGAAATTCATCACAAAGTTATCAAAATAAGTCATGCAAGAAACAAGTTAATGGGCATTAAGCATCCAACAATGAACGTAAATGCGTCTTACCTGTATTTTAAGTAACCTTATCTTCAGGCGGCTAAAAAAAATACACGTGCATTAATACCAAATACAAAACATTTGAACGATTTTTGTGCAGAAAGTGCTTTACGCCATGGCAAATGATTTGATGTTAAAATCCACCATCCTCATCGACCTGTCTCTATTTTCTAAGTTTAATATAATTAAAAATAAATCATAGTTAATAACTAAATAATAATAACAACTAAATAATTAAGTTAATAATTAAATTAGGTATAACTATTAGTTATACCTAATTTTATTTGACATAATGTCTAAAATTCTCTTAAATGTAAGCGACTACTAAATAAATTTCATGTGGCTTGGGACCGATGGGACACCTATTTCCATACCGAAAAAGTGGCATTTCAGCCTAAAAAATACTATCATCTATCTCAAAAAATCAAAAAGACTATCTATCTATAGTCAAAAAGACTATCTATTTAGAGTTCTTTTTAACATTATTAACCAATATGTATCAAAATATTAAGAAAATTAATAAATAACATTTTCAGTCTTTCTTCTACACCCCCTTGCCGGTCTGAGAGGGTTAAATGAAATATTGAAAAACCTTATGCTAGTTTCCATAGTAAAATACGCACTGTTATTATTTTTGAAGGAGTTGACATAATTTCAATCACCTCATAGGAATCATTTTATATAGAAGGGTTCCTATGAGGTGGTAAACTTGACCCTCTCATGCTAAGTACATGTTTGGTAATTTTAAAACCCTTTTAAATGAAGATATTACTGAGTATTATTACAACTATAAACCTCAATTTAAAATGAAAAGTCTCTAGAATAGTTCGTAAAGCTGGAAACATAGGGAAACTTGCCTAAATCGTACCCGTTAAGGAAGAATTCAAATATCTTAAAATGCTAGCAAGAAAAAGCCATGTACTTGGTAATTATAGGAACTTTATTTATTAAGTAATCAACATTTATATTAATTTTTACTCAAAATTACTAAACTTCGTAGTAAAAAACATTTTTATTTTTTATATAAAAAGTACGATTTAGGAAGATTCTTCCCAAAACGTACCACAGTATTCTTAAATCGTACTTAGAGATCAAATATATTTCTTTCAGACTTATAGTCACATTTAAGTACCAAAATGACAGTTTCTTATGTTTAATCTTGGCACATTTACATTTTACCACACAACAACTAAATGTATTTTGGTACCATACATCATAAAAAATATTTAAAATTACAAAATCAGCCTTTGCTTCTCTTTTATCAAAAATGCTTAGGTCTTCCTCTTACTTAAAAATAATATTTAATTAATTATGGCATGCATCAAAAACTGTTTTTTCCAGTTCTTTGCAGTCATCACAGTAATAATTCACTGTATGTTTATCAACTCCAGCGCAAAGCTCGTGGACCCAAGTTTCACACTGTGTACATTGGATCATGTCTTCTTTACGATCTTCCTCACATAATTTGCAAAACCATACTTCTTTATTTTCTTTTTTCTTGTTTTTAATTTGTTTGCTACTATGTGCTATCTTGCTATCAATTTGTTTTCTTTTCAACACCGTTTGTTTGTTAAAATTTTTACAAACTGTCTTGTTTTTCTGATTCAATCTATTTTCTAATTGCATTTTATATGGGCTTTCAGTGAGAATTTCTGTCTTAGTTGTCCTTCGTGAAGGTTTGTTTGGTTGTTGGAGGGTGCTTGTAGGAGAGAAAGTTTTAATGTCCGATCGAATTACTGCTCTAATATCTTCTTCGGGTTTGCTAGCGGTTTCTATCGTTATCTGTTCCTGGTTGTTATGTTCTTGCAGATTAGTCTCCAAGTCATCTATAATAGAAGGTGACTGACGTAACTTTTCGTCTTCATCTGGAAGTGACTTTTGTTTTGAATCCGATGGTGGAGTAAGATGTCGATTTTCCTGAGCATTTCCCAATTCATGATTACTTGCTTTAGCTACTGAAGTAGCCGGTTTCGGTAAATAGGTTGACGGTGGATCAACATCTTGATCTTCACTGTCTGTGTCTGATAGCTCAGTTACTTTTTCAATTGCCAGAGCCTGTGAACTGGTTGATGGTAGACCAACACTTTGTTCTTCGTGATCCGTCTCGAGAACGACATATTCATCGTCTCGTATTTTATGGCGATTGCAGGGCCACAATCCACAGGACTCAAATCCATGCATAGCTGTATTCATGCAAACAGCTTGCGGGTAAGCTGTGCCCAAAATTTCCGAAATATTTGATTGTTTAATCACAGAATCAGGATGGTTTCTTAGCCATGACGTACAAGCAGAATTAAATCTTTGTTTCAGGGGTCTGAAAAATGATCGATCAAGTGGTTGCAACTTGTGTGTAGTGTGAGGTGGCAACGAAAGCATAACAATGCCAAAATCTCGCGCGAGATTAACTGCGTCAAGGTTTTTGGTATGTGTGGCGTGACCATCCAAAATTAGCAAAATCTGGTCTTTACTAGATTTTTGCAACTTTAAACACTTGATGAAGTGTTTCAACCACACCACAAATAACTCAGAAGTTATCCATCCACTTTCAGAGCAACTGTATAATGTGTTGGGTGGACCTCCACGTTTCAGATCGTCGCTCATCCGTTTCCGTTTAAATATCAACATGGGTGGGATGAATTCACCAGCAGCATTCATGCAGCAAATACAGGTTGTATTTATCCCCCGTTCTCCACTCGTAACAGCCCCAACTTGATGCTTGCCCTTCTGAGCTAAAACTTTTAGAGGTTTGTGTACTGTGCTCAGCCCAGTCTCGTCGACGTTGTAAATTTGATGAGGTAAGAATTTCCCTTTATCAAGGAGGGCTTCATATTTATCAAAAAACTCCATCACGACTTTTTTATTAAATCCCTTGCAACGGGCGACAGAAGTTGGTTCCGCAGTACGCAACGTTATTTCTGGATGATTTTTCAAAAACTTGTAATACCATTTCCAACCAGCTATCTTCGTTTCTTTGTTAAATCTGTGAGGCAACTCATATTTTTCTGCTAGTTGATAAGCCAATCGACGTAATTCATATGTGGTCAAACCAAAAAATCTAGAATCTAAGTCCAAAATATGCTTAGCCAATTCCTCTTCCATCATATCTGACAAATCTTTGGGACGTCCTATTCTTTGGTGTATGTTCAGGCCTAGCATATGACGCCTAAACGTTGGTTTGGGTATGCCATACTTTTTACATGTCTGGTTAAACCCACCTCCATCTTTAAATTCATTAAGGGCTTTTTCCATATCTTCTTGCAACCAAGTATTATATTTTCGTTTCGCCATATTAAGCTGCAGGAAAAAAAACTGTTTTAGTAAGCGCCTTCAAAAACGAAATATTGGTTTATTAAACTTTGTCAAAAGATTTCCGTACTTATAGTTCTCACAATAATTAAGGCTTCTCATTCAATATAATGATGTACAAACTACCATAATTATGTAATCCTAAATCGTACCGGTACGAAATAAATCAAAGCGTTGAGTACGATTTAAGCGCATTGCAAAACATCATTTCAAATTTGCCGCGAAAAAATTTGACAGCTAATAGGCGTCGGCGACAGCAAAAGATAGATTCACAAATGTGTGAACTTTATCAAGTTATTCATTGAATGGAGCTAATTGTAACAATGAATAACCAAAAGCCTTATGAAATGAGCAAAAATTTTAGTAAAATATGATGGAAAAACTTACTTTTCGAATATTTTTCGCCAGAACAACAGCAAAGAGTTTACGTTTCTCACAAGCAACATGGCGCACTATTAGTTCCTGTATCTGTCACTAGCGTCGCTAATGACCTTCAGAGTTCGGATACACGAGTGGGGTACGATTTAGGCGCAGGTACGATTTAAGCAAGTTTCCCTACTATCGGACGCGGCTAACGGACGCGACTGACAGCCGCGACTAAGCAGTGTCCACAGTCTTAAATCATCCGGTGGGAGAGATCGCTCTCAGACGTCCGAACGCACAAGGTCGTCCGAAGGTGACGTCCGCGACTTATGTCCGACAGTGTGCACGGCTCAGTGTACTTTCATAGTCTTACCTATCAGTTGCGGCTGTCAGTCGCGTTCGTAAGCCGCGTCCGATAGTATGTTTCCGGCTTTAGGAAGATGTTTTGTGATTGGAGATAAAATCGAATGACCTTTGTAAAATGTATTTTTCAACAACAATTTCTTATAAAGTTCAATTTTTTGTAAAGTGTTGCCAGGACGAGACCATCAGATAACTTACTGTTATAGCATATTCCATTGTTTATTGGCAAATTCCATTGTTAAAGATATTCCTAATCATTTAATAATTATAAATATTATACCTGCTTCGAATACCATAGAATGACAATAGTAATAATTTCAGCCATAAATGAAAATCAAGTAGGTATGTCATTTTGTACTCATATGTGTGATATTGAGTGCTTATTGGTGAAGCAAATTTTACGTTAACCTTTACAGAATCCTTGTGGAGATAACAATTTATGTTACAGGTTACGTTTTATACCTAGGCTTCAATTTACATTATTATTAAGTACACTATGCCCAAAATATTCGATACCAAGTTTGCCTAGACAAAAAATGTTTCCTTTAAGATAATGAGGTCATTGTTCCAAATCCCTATCCCGTAATACGTTCTTTTGAATACTGGTTTTCCCTTGAGGAGTAACATTGCGGCCTTACTTATGTGCATACATTAATAGAAAACATGGGGTGTGTAAATCCACCAGCCTGCGATTTAGCAGGGGCGGTGGATATGAGCCAAAACATTCTTTAAAATTCAGTATCAGTTCTGGAGTGAACTGTTAATAAAACTGATACAGTCTCAAAGCTTGAAAATGTAATAGGTACCTATCCTAGCATCACCTCAATATTAGAAATTTCCCTGAAATTTGCCCTTAGATTTCAAATTAGGAAAATTATACAACTACCTAACGTGGCTTCTTGGTAACTCAAATTTGCCTAAAATTTAGTAGGTGCTGAACTGTAGCTTGAATAAATTTACTCATAGTAGGCTGATATTGATTACCGGGCCGATTACCTTATCTCAATCCAAAGTAATTGGGTAAAGGTAAATCTCATAGATAACATTTCGTAGTTAGAGCGAATAGTTTCCAAATCCGTAAACACACGCACCGTGACTCGTTATAACTAAGTGAAGTGGGCCTTTGATAAAATATATACTATTTTAATAAAACTTCGCACTACGAGCTCAAGGCACTCGAGCTCGAATCTGATAAATATTATGCGGTAGCTTAATAAAACCACAGAATACTAAGTAGTGACTACAGAAATGTTTCGTCATCAGTGACGTTGTACCTACGAGTATCACAGAGTTTTAGTTTGAATCGTTGATTGAATGATTTGTAGTAATTTTTAAAGGTGTCTATAATAAAAAGTAATTTTTTGATTTAGGTTTTAACTTACCACCATCATTATGCACAACTTTTACTATGAGACCAACTCCAAAATCGTCGAAAATTATCAGATATTCTCTTCGAGCAAATATCTACAAAGTCACAATCGTGCAAAAAAGTGACTTTCACTTAGGGACTGTGGTTCTGTAGATATTTGCTCAAAGTATATTCTAGTTTCATTGCGGGGCAACGCCGCGAGCATAATGGGGACATTTGGGCGGAATGCACTTTGTGGGGGCTTGTTTGACTAGGCAGTTGTTGACTCTGGTCATAACTCCCTTGAATAGACATAATAGTGTTTTTGTATAGCATTGTCTAATTTTATGTTGACAGAATGATTTGTATCTAGGTATTGATGTAATGCATTCATTGACAGATAATCTTGTCTTAATTAATTTTAAAATTATTATAAATATATATATATATATAACGACGACAAAACGGAGAAGGTTTACAAGTAGACGCGTATATTGTTTCTAATATAGGTATAACAACGCATAACTTTTTACAGAGTACTCCGATTTCAATAAAAAAAAAATGTTTGGCATATAATACTTCAAAAATAGTCCCGTTTAAATTTTATTGAAATCGGCTCAGTGATTTCTTATAAATAAACAATAATGTAAAAAAACTTCATATATCCGTGCGCACTATTCGAATTCTGTACACAAATGAAGCTTTCAATTTTTTTTGCTTGCTCCGAACTCGTATTTGAAGGAAAAGATGGTAAAATGTAGCCCCAATTAGCTTATGAATTCTCAAGGAAATGTTGGACTCGGTAATGTAAAAATAGAGTGTTTCTTAGTAATTTTCCTTTAAGTACTATACTTCAAAAGAGCAAACAATAGAGAATGGTGTCCCTGGCGAATCATATTCCAATTTTCTTTTACTAAAAATTGAAAGAAAAGTATACCTACTTCATGAAACAATATTCAAAAAGTCACGTTGAAAGTTTAATATTTAGCCTACCATTATAACTTATTATTTTTCATTTTGAATAGTTATAATAAAATCATTACTGATTTGATGAACTTATTTTAATTTGAAATCAGTTTCTGTAGAATGTCCTTAGTATCTTTCCGGGATACTTAGTATTAAATTTTTTTACTGAACATACATAACTTTGTTTTTCTTTAGTTATAAAAGATTTTTTGTCGTGGTTACAGAGATTTTTGAATGAATACTTCTAAGACCAATCCTACTAATATTATAAACGCGAAAGTTTGTGAGGATGGATGGATGTTTGTTACTCTTTCACGCAAAAACTACTGAACGGATTCAGATGAAACTTTCCAATAATATAGCTTATATATCAGAATAACACGTAGGCTATAAATTTTAATGATATTGCGTAAATGTGCCATAATATAACGATAACCGTTAAGTAAGTAGGAAAAATTCTGCTATCTGCGAGCAAGAAGAAATGTCAAAAAAAAAAACAACTGTTAAATCGAACAACCGTCAAATAGTTTTTTTTTGCACCTCCTTTATTAAGGGTGGTAAGGTAGGACCTCAGGTTTGAAAGACGGTGTGACATAGTGACGTAGTCTACTTTTTATCCCGGATAAATAAAGGGTCCCCATGGGATAGCACAAAATCAAAATTTCAGACGGGCGAAGCCGCGGGTAAAAACTAGTATTTTAATAATTGTTTTCCATAAAGCAAATTAAGTGGTTCCATAATTTTTTGTGCTTAACAGAGGTTGTAGATTGTTGTATGAATGATAGGTAACATAATCAATTTTCATGAAAGAATCATGAAACTAATTTTATTAATCGAGCGCAAGCGTTTCAACACGGTGATTTTGCTTTTTGACCGACGAACCACCGGAGGAGGTGTACAATTCGACGCGTATATATTTTTTTTATGTAGGTATAACCACGCATAACTTTTTTCATAGTAGTCCGATTTCAATATTTTTTTTTATTGGAAAGAGTATACTTTGAAATTGGTCCCATTTAAATTTTATTGAAATCGACTGAGCCATTTTTGATAAATCAACAATAATGTGAAAAATGTTACATCGATCCGTGCATAATATTTGCGTTCTAGCGATGCGCCTCGGCTTTGCAAGTGTATTATACATGTAAACATTTCTCTTGAATTACTCTATCTATTAAAACAAACTGCATCAAAATCCGTGCGTAGTTTTAAAAAAATATACGCATACATGGGAACAGACAGCGGAAAACGACTTTGTTTTATACTATGTAATGATTCTGTACACGAGTGTAGTCGGTCATGCTATTTTTTGCAAAAAATAATTATGTCTGTCCAAGTGTTGATTTTCCTCTACAGTTAGCATTTTTCAACGAATCTTGACGAAACTTAATTCTATATTCTTCTAGGGAATTATTTAAAAATAAATTAAAGAAATGGCTTCTGGAAGAGGCATTCTACAGTTTTGATGAACTAATTAAAATTAAATTTGTATTTTTCTGCTATCTCCCCTACATGTTTTGTAATTAGGTATGATTGCTTTTGTTAATTTGTTTTATTATTAGTTTTTACAATTATTTCGTGTAATAATAATATTATTCTGAATAAATGACTATGACTATTATATTAACAGAATTTATGTCGATTTTAGATATTTTCCTCAAAAAGGGGGGAAATTTGCTGTCGCGCTATTTATCAGTTGGTTTCGATAATATTTAGCAAGATTTTTTAGTAAGTCCTAACAAGATTTGCGAGTGTGAACCAAATGGGTCAAGAGCGAGTCGAGATATAGGCTTATGAAGTTTCAATTAAAGAGATGTCTCCAAATAATCAAACAGCTCAACCTATTAGGGCCACAGGGCACACCCCTTCTGGGGTGCCCGGGCAAGTCTGATCTCCCCCGCCGGATGACGGCCCAAGCCGAGGTCCGTACCTTCTCAGGTGCCCTTGCGCTAGTCACCCTTTAACCCAATCTTGGGGCTCAGCCGCCTTTTGCGCTCGCCCATGCCCGGTAAGCTGTAAAGGCCTCAGAGGCAAAAAACTCTTAGTCCTTAAAAAAAAAAGTTAAAGAGATGTGTCGCAAGATCTACTATTCGGATAGCTACTAGCTATACACAAGCCAAAAATTCTAAAAAAGGTCTTGAATTTAGATATATCACTACAATTATCCAATATTTAGGTAAAAAAAAATTACCTACAGAAACACACATTGCATACTACATAGGCACCTGCAGCCAAAAATTCTAAAAAAGGTCTTGAATTTAGATAAATCACTACAATTATCCAATATTTAGGTAAAAAAAAATTACCTACAGAAACACACATTGCATACTACATAGGCACCTGCATACTGTACCAAGGTTATTTGCATATTTGGATGTACCAAGACTAAAGAGAGGGATCCACGCCATCATAACGAATAACTTTTACTTTCAGACACCCTTGGATTTGAGAAAACAGCTTATTCTTACAGGTATTGGCACGTAAGTCTAGCGCTGAGGGTAGTGTGGAGAGAATGGCTGCGCTTGGTGACCGCCATACTAACCCCCTACCTAATGCGCAGTCATCCCCTCCACACTTCGCTCAATGCTACACTTATATGCCGCGACCTGAACATTTTGTCGATTCTGAGTTGCTACTTTGTATGAAACAGTTCGTTGGTGGCTGTTATTTATTTTAAAAATGTAAATCAACAAAACTTTACTAAATTACTTCATAAATCTAAAATGTTCAAAGTTTGGGGAAAATTAGCTGTTTTACTACCATAAATCTATTCAATTCAGCTGTTCTCTTTTAATCAGCGTTCCTTCAATTTATTTCAATCTATTCTATTGGGTGTTGCAAATCAGTACAGCTACAATAAATTTCTAGAGCGATTGTCTATTGTGAAACAAATTGCACAACTATCTGTGAACAACTCCAATTAGATTCATCGAGTTTTCTATTCCTGTAGGACCAGCGATATGTCAGTTGCAAGTGAGAACCATTATACTCTCAGCTGCGACGCGATGGTATCGTCGACTAATGCATTGTGCACGGATTACAAATATACCTACGTACTACACGACATACTGTGTGTTGCTGATTGCTCAGTAAATGTGAACGTTTACGCTCAATTTCAAAGGAACTAGGTCAGAGCAAAAAGTTGTTGATTGAATAACACCCTTAAACGTGACATTGACTTTAATGTTGCGAACTGAACTCAGATCGATTACTTGTGAAAGAAGCAAAGTCAATTAAAGGAAACCATGGGACGGGTTGTTATAAAACATTATGTTTACTATCAAATGGGACAGATTTAGCATCAACAAAAGAACAACTAAAAAAACGTATAAGATCTCTACATTGTTCTATCTAGACAGCGTCTAAAAGAGCATGTGTTCCGTTTCCATCACACTCGGCGTAAAACGCTGAGTCTATTGTGTAAACACGTTTGCCAAAGTAGTGTTTGGTTTTTAGATTGCGTTATTGTTTGCAAAATTTGTCTATATTACTATCATACTAGTTGTTCTCTGAACAGAACACCCAGCGACACTTCTCTTTAACTGAATCTTCTTATGCCTATACATGTATCTCAACTTGCTCGGTTCATAGGTACTCGCAAATGTTTGATACTAAAGGATTTTGAGACTAAACAATTTTGCCAAATAATATCGAAATAGGCTGATATATACTGTAGAGGAAAACCAAGATCTGACAGACGAAAGCGAACGTTACATCCAAAAATGCTTCGTGTAACAAGTGTTTAGAGGATCAAACTCTAAATCATTTTATGCCCTACGTCAGCCAGCCGTCCTGCCCGCCCACGATAACTGGATGTGACTGACAGGACCTCCGATGTTTGTTGGCTTTCTCAGCAATTTCCCAACTCACAGCTCCTCATTACATATTCCATACGCCGAGAAGTAAAACAAGACTGACGAAATTATATTTCTCGCGCGCTTTATCACACTGTTCGCACATTTTATTACACTGACACTCTAAGTTTTAGTTTATCACTGATTTATGATTCTTCTTTTATGTTTTAGCGTCGCATTGTTGTGCATTTGCCAGTGTCAAGTATTAAGTTTTAGTAATAATGTTTGATAACATTTTATAAAAATAGTCACTTTCGTAGTCACGACACGTAGTCCAATAAAGTCGCGGTCAAGTCCAATCATAGTCCAAGTCATACCTCAATAAAGTAGTGGGACTTTAGAGGCATAACAACACGGAACTACAAGATGCGTCACATTATATCACTTGCCTACACTCATGCACGTAAATCAGGTCATAATCAACGAAATACCACAATTTCTCACTAATTATCACCTATAAAAACACAAGTTTAACAAAACAATACAATACGGCGACATGATTTTTCCGCATTCCCCCCAAAACTCCCTGGTTTATGATATATGACCTAGCGAAATCATAGACAGTAAGATTCCCATTGCGAGTGAAGTTTGGCAGTAACCATATTTTTGTTTCAGGGAACTTGCTCGTGATACTCGTGGTCACGTTATCGAGGAGGCTTCGCTCCATTACCAACTTCTTTTTGGCGAACCTCGCGGTGGCAGATTTATGTGTTGGGGTGTTTTGTGTCTTCCAAAACTTGACCATATATCTTATACCGAGGTGAGTGGAACTTTTTTATTCTTTTCTATGTATACGTGGAACCACTTCATTCATAAGACACATAACACCATAAAATGTTCCGATAGCAATATCTAAGCATGAAAAATGGAACAGCGCGCGAAATTGACAGCGTATCGGACGTAAATGGATAGTGTATTTTACGTTCATTGGCTATTGATACGTAGCGAAAGATTTTTGATAAGTAATCTTTGGTAAAGGCTTCAACATGATTCGTAAATGAGTAACTTGTCCTAAAGAAGGATTTTTGTAGAAAGACCAGAATACACAAATCTTTCCCCGACGCGCTACTCTAACTACTGTAATATTTTACAAAACTCGTTAGGTAGTACATTACAAACAAACGGAACAAGTAATTCTCCGTCATTATTACTTTTTAGTTTTTAATTCTTATAGATAGCGAGATTTGGTTTTAAAAGTGACGTCCACAAGTGGTATATTATTCAGAGGAAAATTGAACCAAGATGATACATTATATGAAAGCTTGATTTATGGGCTTCTCAAAAATATTTAATTATGATTTTTTATCCCTCCATTTTCTTTAAATGTGAAAAATAACATGTATGAAAAATAATAATACAGCTTTGTATTTTCTAGTTTAGCAATAATAAAGTGCTTCTATCGTTATTTTACTTGCATTCGTAGCTGATTCTTCCACATTAATCTCTCAAAAATTAAAAAATTATAACCTACCACTGTGACCAGGGAGTATGAGCTACAATGTGACAAAAGACACTTAACAACTGTGTCTAATTGGTATTACCTAATTGGTATTTAACAATAATGGAGGTTACTTAACCAGGGTTGCTGGAGATAAACTACCTATCAAGCTAAATATATTTATTTATCCTAATAGATTCAAAATTATTTAAAAAAAACGGAGGCCTCTTTTAGTTTTTAACTAATGTTATAGACAGATATATAGAGAAGAAAATTTGAACTTTCTCGAAATGTAACGAGTGTTGTGTTTAGAATTTTTGATTATTATTATACCAGCCTCCATACATTTTGTGGAGATGTCCTTTATGTATCTTGTAAATTATTTGCTCACCGCTCATTTGCTTTTAAAAGTAAAGTTGATGTTGATAAAACAGCAATCATCCTTAATCCGAAACGTGGACCCCTCAAGTGGGAATCACACGTCACACAGCTTTAGCATTATAACTCATTGACGTTTAACTAGCTTTCAGCCACATCTGACGTGCGTGGGGTTTATCTCGATTAACCCAAAACCTAATGGCACCGTATCTGTGCAACTTAACATGATTCGATACGTAGGCAAACAGAGGGTAATGTAGTACGTTTGCTTAATTAATCCTAAACGGGCGCAGTGTTTACAACGATTAGGCTGTTTTTTCCATCAATAACAGAGTTTATGCCTCGTTCGTATTTCGTGGAAGTAAAAGCGAATGAAATATTTATCAGTTTTCTTTTTCGTTCTTCCTCCAGCCTCCTAGGGCGACCCGGCGAAGTTTACGAGTGACTGAGCCCTCGTAAAGCTGACACTGGCGGGACTCTGTTATTCTGTGAATTACAATTTCACACACTATAAAGTAGTATTTGCGCAACAATGTGTACAAAGTATATTATGTTATTCGAGCCTGTTTAGACTACTCGTTGTTAACAAAAAGCCCACTGGGACCCATGAATTTTAACAAAGACATATTCATAAAGAAGTCGTTTCTCATGTAGAGTACCTACATGTTTGTTAGAATTTATTTTAATATGAAAGTGGCTGGCAATTTTTTTCTCATCTCTATAAGACGTGGAGTTGACACATTTTATTTTCATCGAGATTTTCAATAAAATTAGGTAGGTATATCATAAGTTGAGAATGACACATTTTTGACCGACGAAACGGTAGATGTACTCAATTCGACGCGTACATTTTATTTAATGTATAACCACGCATAACTTTATACGTAGTTGTCCGATTTCAATTGTTCTTTTTTATTGGAAAGGATATACTTCAAAATTTAAATTTTATCGAAATTGACTGAGCCATTTTTGATAAATAAACAGTAATGTCAAAAATGCTACATCGATCCGTGCGAAATATTCGCGAATTATGTACACGATTGAAGTCGGTCATGCCAAAAATAATAATTACTAAGGATTTTTTTTTGCAAAAAATAATTATTATAGCTTTTTTTTTTGACCGACGAACCACCGGAGGAGGTATAAAATTCGACGCGTATACCTATATATATTTTAATGTATAAACACGCATAACTTTTTACGTAGTGGTCCGATTTCAATAATTCTTTTTTTATTGGAAAGAATATACTTCAAAATTGGTCCCATTCAAATTTTATCCAAATCGGCTGAGCTATTTTTAATAAATCAACAATAATGTGAAAAATGCAACATCGATCCGTGTGAAATATTCGCGAATTCTGTACACGGGTGAAGTCGGTCATGCTAATTTTTGCAAAAAATAATCTTGTGTCTTATAAAAGACAACAAGTAGCTAGCTATCGTCAAGCTTTCCGTTACATGGTTTCACTTTGAGGCATAACCTACGCGCATAGTTACATACAAATGAACCTACTTATTTATGTAGGTACTTATTTAAAATATTAGTTTTTGATGCTACTGCATGTACCATAGAATATTTGAACACATTTAAATAACTTTGGAATGCATTTAAATTAGTTAGTTAGACATTAAGAAACATATTTTAAATATTTAGAAAAGTAAAACAAGAGTAATCATGAGTGAAATAGCGGTGTACAGAAATGCTAAAGCTTTCATTTACTGTTTATTTCTCCTTAGCCACCTGTTAAACAATCTGCCTAGAATTGAAATGTTAGGTATTGTCGAGGGTTGTTGAGTGAAATCTATCTATAAGCAATCTCACCATAGATTAATCTATGGTGAGATTGTGATCTCTGTTATATTATAAGCAATCTCACCATAGATTAATCTATGGTGAGATTGCTTACCGATACTTACGTAAAAGGTGACGACGCCTCAATGATTAGGCTCGCGCAATGATCAATTTTGGTTACTTAAGTAGGTTAACTAATGCTATACTTCTGCTAAAAGTTTTTTGATGGTGTCGGCGTAATTACCTAATTGTTTTATTTAGTAAAAATTACTGATGTTAAATACTTTAAGAACTTTAAGCATTTCAGTGAATTGTTAGAAAAAGAAAACACCGGTTTTTACTCAAGTATAATATCGCGGCCGGGTCGCTGGGAACCCGACCGGTTTCAGAGTAATATTAGTACTCCCTCGTCAGGGAATACGCGTGCCCTCGTCGACTGGCGCACGCGCACTCCAGCGGCAAATTACGTGAGTAAAAACCGGTGTTTTCTTTAGTATAATGAATTCTCACGCGAGTTTTAATGAAGTGATTGTTAGAAAAAGCTTTTTTTTTAAATATCTATTCACTAAACTAAATGCAACGTTACGTAAGTCATGCCAGTAATGTAAAATATTGGGTACATAATAAACGCTAAATAAGAAGGAGGCCCTAGATATACCCACAGTGGGATAAAAAGACTGGTTGATTGATTAAAACTCTCACCAAAAATATTTACCTGGCGCTTACATAATGTTCGTTTCACTTTGATCTGTGGCGTTACTAAGGACCTTCCATTCACGTTCAAAGAAAACACTCGGTTCAACGTCGATTCCATTTCTAAAGTCAACGTGTTTGTAAGTCATAATAGCCGAGAGATCACAATAACACGTTTCTTCGGATTTTTTTTCACCCCTAACAATAGAACGTTTATTAATAGGAACATCTTTTCATATGTGCTTGGGTGTTTATAGTAACAGTGTGCATGCAACTTCATTTTTATTAGCGACGCCATAACACTCTGTTAGATACATGTGTGTACTGTATTGTACCAGCCTTTTAATAGTCAACTGCAGGACGTAGGCCTCCCCACAAAGGGTGATTAGGCCATATCCACCACGTTGGCCCAGTGCGGGTTGGTGGATTCACATACGCTATCGAATTTCTTCTACGGACATATGTATGCAGGTTGCCTCATGTTTTCCTTCACTGAAAAAAACTTGGTGTGAAATTCCGTACAAAAATTCCAAGGAAATCATTGGTACGGGACCGGGATTTGAGCTCACGGCCTTACGATTGTAAGGTGGCTACATGTGTGTATACATGGATTTTTTTAAATATTCAAGGGCTAGTAAGTAAGTACTACTACTAAGTAAGTATTGCTTGGAAATTAAAATGTAATAATTATAAAAAAATCCCGATTACGTAGTAAAAAACATTCAAATATCATTAAAATCCAAAAATTCTAAGTAATCTGATAACTGTACTGTACCAGCCTTTTTAATAGTCCAATGCAGGACGTAGGCCTACCCACGAAGGGTGATTGGGCCATATCCACAACGCTGGCCCAGTTCGGGTTGGTGGATTCACATACGCCATCGAATTTCTTCTACGGACGCATGCAGGTTGCCTCACGATGTTTTCCTTCACCGAAAAGCCCGTGGTGTGAAATCTGATAAAATCACTGAGAATTTCGCACCCCACAATGTATAAAATTATTAATTACCTATTCCAATAAAGAAATATGAGCACCTAACTGCCAAAATAACTACGAAATTACGAATCCTCTGGTAACGATAGATAAATATTGGCGATATTTCAATGGAAATATTAAATTACAGATTTGAAGTGCTAGGTAAACGAATCAATCGTGATATTCCAGTTACTCATCCATCTTCCTGAGTTACGGCATGATCATGGCCATCGAAATGTGATTAAATATATTCTCTCTAGAGATAGCAATCGAAACTGTCCTGTTATTTGATCATGCATTATTTATTTTCTATCTATAGTGTACCGCTATATAGTATGACGTACTATTTACATATGTACTAATATACAAAAAGAAAGAAAGATGTTATGAGTAAACCGCGGGTGAATTAAGATATGACGAATGATAGAGAAGAATGGGAAAAGTGTATATAGGTACATAAAGCCCGATGATAGAGGCGCCAGCGTAAATTTAATAGCAATGTAAAAAGCGTTCTCTCTATCGAATGCCTAAAGTGAAAAAGAAACGGAACTATGCTATTTAGCTATTATAATTACGATGGCGCCTTTGTAATCGGGCTTGTAATGTACCGATTCCATCTAAATACACAGTGGGATAAGCCGTAGGTAGATTATGCATGTATGCAACCTTATAGGTGCTCATTGCTCAACCTTTGGGCAAATACTATTTTCCGCGCCGGGAGGCATCAATGGTACTAGTCACATACAGGTACCATCAGTGGTATCTACTGATCAATGGTACTAGCGACGTAGAGGATATAAATTCTACGTCGCTAGTACCATGATGGAACTAGCGAAGTATAAATACGTCAGTAGTACAATCGATGGAACTAATCAATGGTATTACTGACAGAAAACCGAAGAGTTAAAGAAATAATATGGTTCGCCGTGATGGCTGTGTGCATATTTGTGTTTTATCGTACCTACAATTGTATATTATTATGATGGATATGGCCAACTACCTTTCGTTCATAGGCCTATGTTCAGCAGTGTACTATTAAAAAAGCTGATAGAATACAGTACCAACTTGCCTCCAAAATTACCGATTATGACACGGTGTTGTCTAATAAATAAATAAATATTTTTGGGACATCTTACACACGGCCTCTGACCCCAAACTAAGCAAAGCTTGTGATATGGCTGCCAGAGACTAATGATATACTACATATAAATATTTTTAAATACATACTAATATAGAATATAGATAGTAACTAAATAACATCCAGACACAGAGCAAATACCTATGTTCATCATATAAATACTTGCCCTGGGTGGGGATCGAACCCATGCCTCTTTGACCCAGAAGTTAGGGTCACTAACCACTGAGCCACCACCTAGGCAGTCGGTTGTCTATTATGAAGATATTGAATTACTAAATCTTTTTTTTCAGCTGGGTGTTTGGCAACTTCCTTTGCAAGATGTATCAGTTCGTACATTCCCTAAGCTACACGGCGTCTATATTCATTCTGGTTGTGATCTGCACGGAACGATACTTCGCTATAATCCACCCCATCACCTGCAAACAAATCCTCACTTCGACGAGACTCAGGGTAAGTGCGGTATAAAATAAAACTAAGCAAAAGCTTTTTTAAGACATAGGGTAAGTCTATACTGAGCGCCATACAAATTGAAAGATGGGAAGTTAGCCGCAGATGACACTTCGCCGTGATTCGCTAATTATTGCGTATGAGTGCACAATGTCTATACAAATGGCAAAGTAGTGAGCTCGGGCGTAAGGAGCGCGCGGGAGGCACGAGGTTGGCGAGCGGGTGTGCGCCGGCGTCTCGTCTCTTTGGCACCCGCTAACGTCTATATTTTGGCGTTTGCGCAAGCTCTCTGCGGCTAACTTCCCATCTTTCAATTTGTGTGGCGCCCAGTATACCAGTGACTGAAACCTTAAGGAAATCCTCAACTTTGGAACTTGCTAAAGAATACATTTTCAGTATTTTTACATTATATCGTCTAATATGACCACCGTAAACTATTCTAAAATTATTCAAACGATTGTTTAGACCTGTATTTAGCACAATTACCAAAATACTTGTTAATATAATTATCTGAAAATACCCTAAAACACCAGTGAATGAACGACATTTTCCAGTAAACGAACGCAATAAAACCCAGTAAATGGACTCAAATAATCTATTTTAGGTATGGTTTTTAAACTTTCGCGATTTGAACACATAATTGACGGAGGTACTGGTCATTGGATTGAGCTCCACGACCTAAAAGTCCTCTCCACGGATCAACACTATTTTTCAAGAATAGTTCGTGAAGCGGTGGAAATCAAAAAAAACATAAGAATTTCAACCGGGAGGATGGATTTAAGTTATCGGCGTCGTGGAATCCTGTTGTCAACAAATGCAAATCGCGTAGTGTAGGTAGAAGGACATTGTTAGATACCGTCAGTGTTGTGTGTCGTAGTGACAATTTTTCAAGTTCAAGCTGTTCTACATTCCAGTCTACCCGTGACCACGGTCGATGCAACTCGGCCGAAACGTCTGGATGACGAGGTATTTATTTATCTCATAATTTTAGTGCGCGATTAGTCCCGTAGTATATAATAATTATATTTTTAGGTACTTAACCTAAATCAGACATTTCATAGTAACTAACACATTTTTAGGGTTCCGTACCTCAAAAGGAAAAAACGGAACATTTATAGGATCACTTTGTTGTCCGTCTGTCCGTCTGTGTGTATGTCAAGACTCTTTATATCGGGAACGCGTAAAGATATCGAGTTGAAATTTAAACTGTATACGTATATCTATGATCTCTTGCTGTTGTGTAAAAGAAAAACTTCTCAGTTGTCGTTTAAAAAAGTTAGAGCCGTTTATGTCGTAAAAAAACCGCATATTTTGCACTCACAAAAATCAAAACCTACAAGGTACTTCCCGTTGACATAGAACTATCAATTTTATCAAGAAGCATTGTCTTAGAGTACACATATAGGAATAAATCTGAAAACTGTACATTTTTATTTAAGTCATAAAAAAATAGGGCCTCAAAATTCACAAAATTTAAAGTGAGTAAATCGTATCATGTAAGGTATCATATAAAATAACTTCTTTAGCACATGCTAAAACAGGTTTTTAATTATTTTAACAACCTGATTGTACGGAACCCGCGATGTGCGAGCCCGACTCGCACTTGTCCGGTTTTTTAAAATTGTTATGACTTACATAGCTACTAACTCAAGGTACACAAGTACTTAAAATGAAACAATTTACTTACAATATTATTAAATCAACCTTTCCAATTAGGTCAGAAATCCTTAAAATAACGCATTGCGATCCAGTCTTTCAATGATAACTTACATGACATTATTAACAGTAGTTGTCTGTTTAAGTTTTCTTGCAAGTCGCTTGCAACACTTCAAAAATAATAATAAAAATGTGACGTGTCACAGGGCTGAAGTGTATGTGTAGCATTAGGATGTAGGCAGTATAAAAATATCTTTATTTTTCAGAACAGAAGCCGAAATATTTTTCATTTATGTGAGATTGGTGCTCATCAAAAAAGAGCAAAACAGGAAATTTAGTGTTGTTATCTACCATTCACTCATAGAACAGTAGGCTAATCGCGTTAATTTTAAACAGCTGCGTTCCATCTGTAATTCAGTTAAAGTTCGGCTGCAATTGTAGTTAAGTTTCGATTCAGCATTAAAAAAATCGGTATTGCGCTAAACTTCATACACCAACCGTTCGTTTGACAGCGGTTACGTTCCAACTCTGATTGAGTTGCGTTTCAACTTTTGTCAAAATCATTAAAGCGATACGAAAATAGACAAAAAGTTGAAGTTCGGTTAAAGTTCAATTGTGGTTCAGCTGTAATTTTTAGTGCGATTGGCCTGCAGGACTATGTAAGAAAAATAAGTTTTAGACACCACCCAGCCATTTGAACGGCCTATATTGACAAGAATCTAGAAAATTTTAAACCACTGCTGGCGGCATTCTCTATTACGGATAAATAAAAAAGGTGACACATATGTACCATTTGCTGCAAACCTGCATAATATACTGTTATGGACTCTTTTTCTTTTCCATCTGCGATCTCATAGGTATTTTTGTAATGTTTTGGTCCTAGCATGAGCCCCGTTTTTAGACATGTCATAATGTCAGTTTCGTCAGCATTAAAAATATGACTAGGGTCTTCCCGTATAAGTAAAGTAGGTATCCAGCAAATCTTCTTCAACAAGAAATTGATTCAGTTTCGAAAACCACTTCTTTAACTTAATTCTTTTCCTACTTAAGTAGATACACTTATGGTCATGTCATGCCCGTTCATCCGTGACATAAAAATACAAGAATTTGTAATATAGTTTTTAAGTTTTATAAGATATATATATACTCGTATACAAACCTGTCAATAAAAGAAGACCTAGCTCATCAGTGAGACACAGGCCCAAAGCAAACAAAAATAAACTGTTGTTTTCCTCTACAAATCAGCCATAAACGCTAAGCCTGCTTAGCATCAGCAAAGTTGTGCCGTATTTTGGACCAATAAACATAGTTTAGACGCAAACAAGAACTAGGATCTTCATGTAGATAGATCAAACTAATAATGTACGGAACTCTGATAGAGCGGGATGTGAGTTGAACTTTGTTACTTAACATTCGCTATTTGGGGACTTATGCTAGTCTTTGAAATTATAAAATATAAAATAACAAACAAATAACAAACAAATAACTCTTTATTGTACACACAAAATAAACTAACAATAAATACATTAGTGAAATTCTTAAGATAGTGCAACACTTATCGCTGCCTTATCGCTGGAAGCGATCTCTTCCAGGCAACCCATGTACGGAAAGGAATGTACTAAAAATAATTGACGGGGAGTACAATAAATACTAAAAAAAGAAAAAAAAAACAATACATTATAGACCTAAATACTAATACTACACACAATACCTAACACATAATAATACTACTACATAAATAGACAATACATAGATAGACATACATAAAATATATAAAGTACATATGTAATAACAGAATGAAATAAATGATACAGTACCAAATCATTTACAGAGATAATGACTTTTCACAAGACGTTTGAATGCATCCAGTGAGCGTGCACGCTTAATATCTAGAGGCAATTCGTTCCAAAGGTTCACAGCCTTCACAGCAAACGACGAACTGTAGAAGGAGGTTTTGTGGGAAGGAATATCAAGAGTCAAATTATCTGCAGATCTCAAGGTACGAGAGTTAACTGTGCTCCTAAACTTGAAGAGACTAGAAAGATAAAAAGGGGAAGTAGGACAGAAAAGAGTGCTGTAAAGAAGCGATAGAATATGAGCATCCCGGCGACGACGGATAGGGAGCCACTCGAGCTTAGTGCGAAATTCGGAAATATGGTCATATTTACGCAAGCCAAATATGAACCGAATGCTGTAATTTTGAAGGCGCTCGAGTTTATCCAGTAGCTCTTCGGTGAGATCAAGATAGCATACATCTGCATAATCAAGGATAGGAAGTAAGAGTGACTGAGCAAGCGCAACCTTAGTAGTAATAGGCAAAAAGTTTTGTAGCCGACGCAACGAGCCCCCGGAGGCAAACACTCTACGGCTAGTCTCAGCAAGCTGCGGAACCCAAGACATACCCCGGTCAAAGATTATTCCAAGATTTTTTACAGTTTCACTGAAAGGTATGGTGACTCCATCAAAAACCACCCGTGGAAGAGTGCTCCATTCGACTTGGCTGATAGTCCGAGAACTACCCATTATAATTACTTGCGTCTTTGACGGATTCACTTTGAGGCCATACGAATACATAACTATATGTTGCAAGATTCTGCATTGATATTAATTTGTATGGCCGTAATATTTTTCAACCAATCTTATAACAATTTACAAGTGAAATATATTTTTCTACTTAAACTACGTACTACCTACTATGTAGACCGTCATTAAAGATAACAATAGCAAAATCATTTTATAAAATAAACAAAGGTACTTAATAGTCAGGTAAATGGTATTAACATATAAGGCTCAGGTATTTATGCTAAAACGAAGTACTTACTTAGATCAAAAATAAATAATATGGGTATAGATTTGTAACAGTTGGAAGCGTAAGTAGTCTGCTTGCTAACATTCATCGTAATAAATGAAATTCCGATAAGTATTGATACTGAATACTGATAGAGCCAAAAGAAATCTATTACTAGATTTATACTATACCTAGGGGATATTTCTACAATAGATATCTACCTACATACCTACTCGATTCATATAATATAGCCTTAACAATTGACAAAGCAACAATTCGCTAGCTTTCGTAATATATCGAAATTGCCGGCGATATTAGAGACAAATTGTAACTACTCGAGCTACAATTACCTTTGCCTTCTGTACCATAGCTGGATTAGATACCTAACCTATCACGGAGTAATAGTCGGCACTAGTGTGGTGAATCTTTAAGGTATAAATAGAATAGAAGGTACATAGGTACACGTAGCTCGATCAAGTATTGTTATTCTTCTGTAGTGTGTAGTCTTGTACTGTAGTGACTTTTTTAATAGTCCACTGCTAATCATGGGCTTCATCACTAAGGCCGCTCATATAGCGAAGTTTGACTGGGTGTTCGTTTTTGCCCTGATGCCGGGGCACTAGAATACGGCATCGGTATCCCCTGTCTGTAGTATGAGCCTACTAAAAGGGGACCCCTGGGCTCGTGGGTGGTCAGAGTTGGGGCTTTGGCCATCCACTCAAGCGGGCCCGAGAAGGACGGCAGCGTGTGTGGCAACGCTGTCGTACAGGACCGCACAAGCCTGGTCTACCAGGCGAGTAGACACACGAAGTGCCGGGAGCACCGGTGCGTTCATTTGGAGATCCCGGAGCTCCCAAGAAGGCACATAGGCTGGCCACCGAGGGGGTTTTAGTGGGTACTATCCCACATAACCCGACTGCACCCCAAAGCGGTCGGGCATCATTGGAAGATTTCCCCCTCGTAAAAAAAGGTTGTTCGTAAGCGTTTTATCGAAATTAAGCAACTTTCAGCACGGTCAGTCCTCGGATGGGTAACCGCGGGTGGCAATTACAACTGAGCGCTACCGTGGCTCGGATGAAACGTTTAGACGAGGCATCGGGCCGAGAAACACGAAAACGAGTACTTTTGAATGCGCGATGTAAGAGGACGAATGATATTGATTCAAATTTAAAAAATACTATAGATAAGGGAAAATCTTGAAAAATTTAATGAACTGGAATAAATTTTAAAAGTGATCGGCTTTATTAAAAAAAAAATTACAAATTTCTCACCAAAAAATGTTTAATGCTTAATTCGAATGCTCAGAATTATCAGCGACACCCCATTATTTTTTACGAATAAAATAGCCAGATCACTTTTCTATTTAACGAACCGAGAAGTTACTTTTTTAATGTGTAAATTATGAGTAATTAATAAAAGAACTACTGCCGCCCGCCGCACCGCTCTGGCGCAATTCTGTCGAGCGCGACCGCGTAAAATTTGTCCGAGTGATGGAGCGCGGTACTCGATTTTTGAGAAACAATAGTTCGTAGCCATGTCAGAGGCATTCAGGTGGCTTAAAAACTCTGACACCAGGGCTAGCCACCCGGCCTATACGAACTTACTATTAGGAAGGGCTAGCCCAGTGCCGATTGTTGGATACACAATACATACACCACCGATATTTTTCTACGGACGTATGCAGTTTGCCTCTCGTTGTTTTTCTTCAGCGAAAAGCCAATGGTATTTAAAATCCGACTGAACCAATGAACCCACGCCTCATGCTTGTAAGGCGTGCGTTCTGCTACTAGCCCACCATGGCTTCTTTGTAAATCTGAACGGTACATAGTAGTATAGATAGAAGATTTATACTATATACACGTAGTTACAATCAGTTCCATTTTATTGATCATCTTAAGTTAGAAATAAGTTGTCAAGAGTCATTCCAAACTCGAAAACTAAAGTAAATGAAGTAAATAAAAAACTAAAAGCAAAAATAAAACTACTGGTAACACTTAGAATAATCCACAACTAATAAATAATTCATAAATTGAGTAGGTACATGAATGATTTGAAGTTGACTTCTAACCGAAATATTAAGAAGTACTTTTGGCAAGCTTCTTAACTCAACAAAGTGTGGACCATTGGACTTAACTTCTTCAATTGATTGAACACTTATAAATATAAATTGGCAACCGCTGGTGTTTACAACTCAGCTCTACCGAATAGGCCTAAAACTCTAATAATGCGTCCTCACTTTCCACGAGGCGACACGAGCAGTCGAGCGCCGCTTCTGTAGCTAACTTCACATCGCCGACTTGTATACGATGTGAAGTTAGCTACAGCTGCGGTTCCCGTGTCGCCTCGGGGAGAGTGACAGCGCAATAACACCAGAAACGGGCACCACACCTATTTTATTATTTGAGCTTACTTTTAATTGTTTAAAATTACATCATTGTTTTACATAATTATTGTGAACTAGTTTTTACCCGCGGCTTCGCCCGCGTACGCTATATATCATTAAAATTTATAGCTTGTGTTATTCTGATATATAAGCTATATTATTGCAAAGTTTCATCTCAATCCGTTCAGTAGTTTTTGCGTGAAAGAGTAACAAACATCCATACATCCATCCATCCATCCTCACAAACTTTCACTTTTATAATATTAGTTAAGCTATATTATTGCAAAGTTTCATCTCAATCCGTTCAGTAGTTTTTGCGTGAAAGAGTAACAAACATCCATACATCCATCCATCCATCCTCACAAACTTTCGTGTTTATAATATTAGTAGGAAGTAGGATTGGGAACGATATCATAATTATACTAAGTAGTATGAAATAAAAACTTAATGTAAGATTTTTTTTCGAGTTAAAATATTTCATAGATACAGCAAAAGAATACGTATAATAATATCTATATTAGTAAATTAATGGCCCACTTCCAGACTGAAAGTAGATACCATTATTGATCCAATTGAATCATTCGTCATTTCCACTTCACGGAATAGATTATTATCTAAATCCACTCGTGTGCTCGCCGCTTCTCTCTCCACAAACCAATTTGTCACCGAGAGCCTCCTTTCTATTGAACAATAAAACCCATTTTATTGAAAAATAGCGCTTCTTGCAGCTAAACGTTATCTCGGTTCTTATTATCACATTCCATCAGGCAAAATGCCTTCGAAGTCTCTAAAATTTTTAAGATTAGAATAAATATCGTCCCTTCCAATGACACCCATTTTCATTTTTACGCTGGTACTTTTACCGTTTTTGGTAGGAGCGTAAATAATGAGACGACGTCATGAAGTCGGCCATTTTACGTGGGCAACGGCATGGACATTATTACTGGCATTACTGAAACATTAATTTCATGAGGTCAAAGGTAGAAATTACGATCATGCTTCATGTTAAATTGGGTACTTTTCCTTTAGCATACTCGTATATAGCGAACGATTGAAGTTTTATTTTGGAAAACGCCAGAAAAAAAGTACATAAAAACCAAGCATATGAAATTCTAAATCTTTTTGATAATATTTATGTAAGTTTGCTCGTACTTAGGCACGTTCAAACAGTTAGATTACATTTAGACTCAAGCAAATAATATGTAAATTTCTCATTGACACAGCTGCCGGGCTGTGGATTAAACACAATTTCTTGCTCATAGTTTATTGTAGGTATATATGTAACAGCCAAGTTACGCCGTAGCACTCGCTATAATTGACATCAATAAATGTCAACATTTGAATTTCCAAAAAAAATAATCGGTCAAGTGCGAGTCGGACTCGCAAACGAAGGGTTCCGTACCGTATCAAAATCCCCCTCAATATATTTTATTTTAATTTAATTATTAATTTTTCAAGGGAATATGCAACCTAATATTCTGTGAATATTTCAACATCTTCATGTTGCCGTTATTAATATCGAGCAAAAAAATACGTTTCTTATTTAAGAACCCCCATTAATTATTTATTTTATTTTAACCATTCATTATTAGATACTTAACTAAATATTCTGTTAATATTTCAAGCATCTACATTTTAAATGTCACCGTTATTAATATCGAACGAAAAACGCCTCAAAATTCAAGTTCGTTCTATGGGAGACCCCCTCAAATATGTTTTTTCTGTTTTTATTTGCTGTTGTAGCAGCAACAGAAATACGACCTCTGAGAAAATTTCAACATTCTAGCCATCACGATTCATGAGATACAGCCTGGTGACAGACAGACAGACGGACAGCGGAGTCTTTTTTTTATTTTATTTATTTCATGTAATCAATAGCGTCACTTAATCTCTAGATACAACTACAGTAATTAAAAATAAGGCCAAAACAGATTACAGTAATGTAGTATAAATTAACAAAATATACAAGTAATTTTACGACTAATATGACGACGTCCTAGTAATAGGATCCCGTTTTTACCCTTTGGGTACGGAACCCTAAAAACATTGCAGAGTATCATAGGCTACTTTGTATCCCGGTAAAATAAAGATTGGACTTACAATCATCGGATAGCACAAAGTCAACATATTACGCGGGCGAAGCTGCAGTCAAAAGCTAGTTTTATGATAAATAAATGCATCATTTTAGTTTTAGTAATATATGTGATGTGATTAAGTATTAATGTTTGTTTATAATGTCAAATTGTGCTATCACTACCTTATGTGGCAAATCCTTATAGCAAACAAATATTCAATGAATAAAACCCGATGTGACCTCTAATGCGGAAGCGAATGTTTGGTTCATTCGTAAAATGACGAGTCGATTTTCATTTAATAAATCCAAAGCTACTCGCAGAAAAACAACACTCAGACCGACAACCCAAAACAAACACCGCAATTCCGCAAAATCATTCTATAGCGTAGCAGAACTTGGAGTAAAAATTAATTCAGGAACTTACACCATCTGCCGCTGTTCGCGTTAAAATAACGTTTATTTACGTTACCTATATTGTTTGATTGTAAATTTTGTTCGCAGCTGGTAATTCTGGGCGTTTGGATTACGAGTGCGGCGTACAGTGCACCCAAGTTCATCTGGGTGGAGACGATTACCAACGACCTTGGGGACGGACACATGGAGACTATCTGTATACCCCATCGGAGGAAATACAACTCGGAGCTATTCGACATGGTGAACTTCGGCCTCCTGTACGTGACTCCGCTGTGCGTTATGACGGTGAGTAAAATTAACTGCACTCTAGTGATGTATGCTTCAAATATTGAACTTTTATGTCGATGTTTTTATAAACATAAATAGGAACTTTTTAAATACAGTTATTTTAAAATGTTTGTTCTTGCTTTAAGGTTTTAGTTACTTTGTGGTTGATTCATAAAATAATTAGTGTTGCTTACTTGTAAATTATTTTTCATTTAAGTAAGTTCATGTAGAGTTTTTTAAAGCGCCTGAAGACATCATAATTTTCAAATTGTTCAAATCAAAGTACCAATATTAATTGCTTTATTTTACTTATACGATTGCCATAAATATGTCATTAGTAATTTATTAACACCACTTAGCTTTCGAGCCTCTAAACAACTTTAGACGATATAGATACCTACCTACTTTATAGGTCAATTCTTTTCGGAGCAAATAAACTAATTTCGCTATAATTGTTGCCTGTTAATCCGGAATACATTACCGTTTGCGCAACACGGCAAACCATTGAATAACTGAAAACGTGCATTAATTTCCCCGACAGATTTCATTACATAGTTCTGCCACTACAGTGTAATTGATGTTATCGTGAATTTCAAATACTCATTAATCTGATAATGTATTTATTGATACGAATGTTTTGATGTTTTACACAATAAGTGTTACTTTGCAAAATGCAGAGACTTGCAAAGATCTATGTGTAGTCAATTAGTCATCGTTATGAACTAATTTTAATTTGGGAGCAAACCTGTATTTGACATAAAAGAATCGACAAAATATTATACATATTACAGTCAAACCTGGATAAGAGAGAGTTGAAGGGACCGCCATCTTATTCTCGCTTATAGAGGTTTTTCACTTATTCAGGTTTCTCACTTATCCAGTTTCAGAAGTCGCTTCTCTCTCTTATAGAGGTTAGAAAATACGTCTAATTTGTATGTAGGTATCTACATACGTAAAGAATGGTAAATAGGTTTATAAATAGTATACGTGTATAAGTACTAATTGTTCGGGTTGTGTTGAGTGCTAGGAGTTTCAAATTTTACATGGGGGTTGTTTTTAGAATGTAGGTGCTCACTAAGAACGGATTTTGCGAAATTCAAGCCCTAAGTGGGTGAAATAGCGAGGCATAGTTAGTATGGGAGGAGACGATTCCTCGGGCCGATTGACTTAAAATTTGGCATAGACATGCCTAAACAAAATTAATTGACCACGTGTTTCGTATTTTTCAGAATTGTATCGCCTATCAGTGTTAAAAAGGGGAAAAAAGCTACTTTTGGGACGAATGATTTCGATATGTCGGAATTGAAACTGTTTAGTGTATTTAATTGATTCATCAAAGTTTTTGACATAATAATTATAATATTTAATAATTAATAAAAAAAAAATATTAGTAATAATTATGACATGTTTGAAATCCAGATTTATAGAAACCAATGAGTTAAGAAAATAGAGGAGGTGGCCACAGCTTTTTTATCTATGAACATAATTTGTCACTTCGTTACCGCTCTCACGTTCTTTATAATTTGTTTCCATCTTTCATAGCTAAATTAATACTACGTGCTGCGAAAATAATTGGTTTAATACTTAGTGAATGGGAGCACTTATTTACCGAAGAAAGTACGGAAATCAAATTGTCATTATGCATGAGTGCTTAATGCATACCAATGCTTTTTAACAGACTTCAAAAAAGAAGCTTCTCGGTTCGGCGGTAAGTACCTAGATATGTTTATTTTATGGAAGTTACGCGATTATTCAGTCAATTATGAACCGATTTTGTTGATTTTTTTTGTTTCCTAGATCATACTTCAGAGGTAGTTGCATTTGAGATTTAAGGAAATAAGTTGAGCAGTTTTTTAAAAATCAAGAATAAATTAATTACATACGTATTACATAATCTTTGCCCCGCGATTTCACCCGCGCAGCTTACGATTGTGTATTGGGTACAGTACTTCAGTACTTATTAAAATGTCTTAATGGCAATTTAACAAATAGGTATATATTGTATACATATATCTATGTATCTCATACTTGATTATCTAGACTCCAAAGTCTGATAAGGCCGCATCATATTATTGTTTAGTGTAGGTAACTATAATTTAATACCTGTTGTTTTGCTTTGAAGCTTTTTTCATCTGTAATCACGGAAGGTGGAAAAAAATTTAATAGGTTGTGCAGCAGCCGAGCAAGTCGTGTAGCAAGCCTGGGGGAGCGAGACTATATATCATTATTGTAAAAACTCTAAAGGGGGCGTTTAGGATTTTCTCCAGCACCTGATCAACACATTCTTTCATTGTGTAGACAGATACATAATCAAAGAACAGATTGCTATAACTAAATGCTAAATTTTAAAGCAAAAAAAAATAAAATCCACATACATTTACAGTAAATTCATTATCTTCCGGAAATCATCTGCACTATTTGGAATCACCAGAAGGTCTGATAATTAGAATCTCAGCAAGAGAATTATTATGAATCATACACGTCAACGGTCTTCTCGTATCGATATATTATTATGTGCGTAGATAAATCTCATAGCATCCCTACTTCAGACATCTCTGACGCGTGCCAGTATGAGATAATGCTCGTAAGGTGTATTTTATACTCCGCCGCGCCTAAACGAATGCCTAAAATCCACGGGAAGTCGAGAAGATGGCCACTAAACCTCAATATCATGAGGATGTATGTTTATTGGGATCGTGGTGTTTTTGTGGCTCTTTACTGAGTGCGGGTGCCATTGGCATTGGATCGGTAAAAGAGGCTTTTTCGTTTGTATTAGCTGCCCTTATGAAGATAGTGGTAATAACCAAGAGAGGACAGTAATTTTGAGAGATTTTATGGTAATTTATTGTTGCCAAAATTTCACGGTACCGTCGTCAAAGAATAAAACAATGTCCTGTCCTCCGATGTCTCTCGTAGCACTCAAAGCGTCGCTAATCCGATAATTTTAACCACTAAGCCCTATCTGAAGGTTTCAGGCGACGTGGATAGCAGAATTTATTGTTTTTCTTTTACGTAGGCAGTTTCATTAAAAACTTTCTGAAAATGTAGCCGCCAACAAATGAATATTTCTGTGTTATCGTGAAACCGTACTGGCGCTAATGTATTGTACTATCGGCTCTAAATTTTTATACACAAGTGACTTATGATTAGGTAGGTACTATCTTGAAATTTCTTTTAGAACATAATATTATGATGTACATACATAAAACATAGTAATGAATTCTTATTCCTTCTCTTTCTACGCCATATACCTACCAATCTCTTCTCTCTCATTTGACAAAACACCCCAAGCATAGTACGTATTTTTAACCAACAAAACGGAGGAGGTTTAAGCCGGGTCCAGACATGATCATTTGACCGATCCTATCACCGTATCCGATCACCGTATCCGTATCTGCGTATTGTATCAAGCCCCGTATCAAGTTGTGGACACCTCCAATTTGCTCCGTATCCGTATCTTTACAATAGTCATGATCGTGTATCAAATTGCCCAGTTCAGTTCAAATTGGCCACCTTTGATAATCGGACAAAAACCGACACGACATGGAACGGGCCGTATCATAACGGCGTATCGAGATCCCGTATCATGATACGTATATCATTACCCGTCCTTACTAGTCGACGCGTAATTTTTTATGCTATAACACGCATAATATTTTACAGAGTGGTCCGATTTTGATGATTCTTTTTTTTTTGTTTGGTAGATCATACTTAAAAGGTTCCAACTTCAAAGTCCCATTTACATTTTATCGAAAGCGGCTGAGCCATTCTTGATAAATTAACAATAATGTGAAAATTTCTACATCGATCCGTGCATGCGAACTATTCGAATTATATACATGGTTGAAGTCTGTTATGCCATTTTTGGGAAAAAAAAATATTTAACTTAATTAATTTCACTTTGGCAAGTCCAGTAGGTATAGTTTAGACGACTTCGATGGCGGTCTTTATGGAGTAGGTATACTTGCAAGCGGGTTCGTCACGCAAAGCATATTATTAAATTGTCTCCCGCTTTCCGTGGTGTCTCCGTTCCGGTAACTGACAGCTTGGAACTATTAGGCGTTTCACTCTCATCTCTTAACTTTGGCTCTTACATAGAGTCTAAAGCCCAATCAGCCTCCAAAAAACTTGGTGTTCTCTCTAAGGTGAGACGGTGTTTCACACCTGAGCAACTGTATAGTCTTTATAAAGCACAAGTCAGGTCTTGCATGGAATACTGCTTTCACCTTTGGGATGGATCTGCTAAATATCAACTGGAGGCTCTGGAGTCGATTGAGAGGCGAGCCAGGAGGCTGATTGACAACGACACCTTGACTAAGTCGCAGCTGCAAAGTCTTGAGCATCGATGCAATGTGGCGTGTTTGTCGGCCTTTTACTGGATAAACTTCGGAGAGTGCGCCCAGGAGTTGCACAATCTGGTCCCCCCCTGCCCCTTTCTTCTATCGTACGGCTAGACAGACGCGACCAAAGCGCCACCCTTTTATGCTGGACATGCCGCGCGTTAGAACTAAGCGTTTCGAATCCTCATTCCTCATACGAACAGCCGGAATGTGGAACGCTTTGCCTGGGTCTATCTTCCCGTTAAAGTACAACGTCTTCAAATCCCGAGTAAATAGGTATCTTCTAGGTAAACGTGCTACACCTTAGACCGCACATCTGCTTAACATCAGGCAGTGCAAACGCGAACCTATTAGAAATATTAAAAAAGTGTTCCATTACTTACTATTTTTGTTCTATCTAAGATTTTCTTCCAATTCTTAGCCATTTATAAATTTTTTACCTCCAACTTAGAAGTTTTACTTCAAAAGTTCTTAAAGAAAAATAATGCTTAAGCGTTACGATTTTCCACAGAATTCTAGGTAATCATACCCAATAAGTAGTTTATTTTCCATTGTACGAGTATTTTCCTATTCAAGAAACTCTGTTCCATGTACGCTTTTATTTTCAGTTCAGTTACAGTGTTTCGCTTACTACTTTATTTTCCTTTGTGATTGAAATGTCTAGATCATTTTCATGTTTGTAGGTTTCAGAAAATTGGACAAAGAGCTTTTGATAAAGTTTAAGACGTCCAAAAAATGTTTGGAAAAATAATTAGAGTTAGACGATAGAAATCTGTACAAAAACATAAAAAGTAAATGGCACCATTTGTTCGTAAAATACAATGTTAATAGCTATAGGTTACACATTGACATTTATAAAGGTGAAAAGTCGAATTTATCAGAATCATACATACCTATATAAATTATACTTTCAAAATTAATGTTTCATTTCCTTGAAAACGCTAAGTTTCTATAAGCTTGGATAAACAAGAGTAGCGAAACGCACAACATTGTTTCCTACAGATTATCTCCATCCTTGTTTCCCTAATGCAAAATTAAATGTTAATAAAAGTAAAAGTGATAGAGTGTTTTAAACGCTCCGATATACCAAAGTTCAGCACAGAGAGATTACTTTGTAAGCCTCATTAGTTGCTCGTATTTTAATTAATTACTAACTCGAAAATGGACGCCATTGTAAACAAGATGTTTACGAAGTTTGTTACGTAATGTCAAATACCATTTGTTGAAAGAAATTGTATTTAACAGTAAATACCTTAGCAAATAATTGTGATACTCATTTACATATCAAGATACTGGTGGTACAGGTATACTGGATGTTATTCTAGACGACAGATATATTCTAGAATAATGCTGTGCACATGATCAACTTTTACTATGAAGTACCTTATGTAAAAAGAGTAATTACCTACCTTTAATTTTATGGGATGTGTTTGTTGCTATTACAGCGTTGCTCCCATAGTTAAATACAACAATTACAAATATATTACAACAATATCCTAGAATATGTCCGTTGTCTAGAAAAATATTCCGAATTCAAAGTATTATCATAATTCAACATTATCATTCATGTTTCCCGGGACGTCAACACATTTTCGTGTTATGTTTAAAATAGTGAGCTATTATTGAACAAAATTATTGAAATTTCAAAGTTTTATTCTAGTTTTTAAAGTTGATATCCCAAGGGACCCACTCACATTTTCCGGGTTAGTAGTAACCCGGAAAAAGTGAGTGGGTCCCTTCCCCATGTGCTAATTTGTGTTATTGTCTACTTCCATACAAAATTTTGCTAGAATCAATTTACCCGTTCTGTCTAAACTTTATTACTTTGATGAATTTTCGGTTATCCCTAGGGAACCCAATAGAATTTAATTTTGTTTCTTTCAGGTTCTTTTGGTGATTCATTATAATAATAGGTGCATAACATTATTGTATGCTTTTTCTATACAGAATTTTGAAAAATTATATTATTTTTTTTGTAATGTCTTAGTTAATATGTAGGCTATTTTAAACCATATTTCATCCGATTGTATTCCGAAGGTAAGACTTATTATACTTGTCAATTTATTTCATTTTTCAATTCCCCAAGAAACCATTTACACTTTTCGAGATAACTGATTTATGTCCTGGTATAATCTTCTACCAAATTGCATTTAAAAAAAATATGTTTTTTGGTGATTTTTGCTATCCTGAAGGAATAGGACAGATTTTTCAGGATAACTATGTCTCCGGTATTGGTACAAGCTTCTCCAATACCAAAATAAAATGTTATCCCTATCAATTCAAACAGGTAATTGATGTTTTGTTTCACAAACTTTAGAATTTTATCGCAACAGGGTGAAAAAATCACTAATGTCGAACAATACTTATTTTTCATATTTTTTAAGAATATTTAAGGCAAGTTTGAAATTGGTCCAGGGAATAAAAATGTTCATATAATCGAATAAGGACCGTTTTACCCATATAAAGGCTGAAAAAAAAAATCCGTTCTTAGTACGCCATTATGTTGTACAGTACATCTATGTTCCAAGTTTTAAGAATATAGGTTAAGCTGTTTGGACTGTAGACCATCAGTCAGTATGACTCACGCCGAAGCTTTTTATTAATAGAAAGATTTACTGAGTAGGTATTTAGTGAGTTAATTATTATTATACTTATAGCTGTGATTTTGGTAGGACTTCATTTGAAAAACAAAATAACAATACTTACATAATATTAATTATTTATTAGATACCTACCGTCCACAAACGATTTAAACACGCTTTAAACACTGTTTACCGTGCAATTTGTTTCGTTAAACAGTGTTAAAGCAAGCTTGCTTAAAACTTTAGTGGCAAGACCTTGTGGTACCTTCTTACCACATAAGTTTTACGCACGCCTTAGACAGTGTTTAACAGTACAAATTGCATGGTTAAACAGTGTGTTTAAACAGAGAGTGTGTGTGCGTGTTTAAATCTTATGTACGAAAAGTTAGACGCTTAGTTTTTCTTTGTCATTTAAAGTCTGCGGAAAATCCATCAAAACAAAGAATATTGTTATTTCAATCATTTTATCATTTAGTTTCATATTAATTTCCTTGTAGTTCAAAATCCAATTAACATTTCTGTCCAGTAAATATTAAACATCGGTGATTAATGGTTGTCAAATAAAGAGGTATTTAATAAATTGCTTCAAACTGAGATTGATTGTTAAGAACTTCCTCAATACAATACACTTTATTAGACCCAAAACGACATTTAAGAGATCGAAAATTATATCAACGCAACCGTTGGAATTAATTTAATAGTAGGTAGGGTATTAATTTAATAGCCGTGGTGGCCTAGAGGTAGTGACACCCGCCTTGCAATCGTGAGGTCGTGGGTTCAAATCCCGGTCCCGTACCAATGAGTTCTTTGTAATTTATGTACGGAATTTCACACCACTGGCTTTTCGGTGAAGGAAAACATCGTGAGGAAACCTGTATACGTCCGTAGAAGAAATTCGATGGCGTATGCGAATCCACCAACCCGCAATGGGCCAGCGTGGTGGATATGGCCCAATCACCCTTCGTGGGTAGGCCTAAGTCCTGCAGTGGACTGTTAAAAAGGCTGATACAGTACAGGTAGGGTACCTACTGACGAACAACGACAAGTTAGTAATAAATAACTTGTCAAGTACACGTAGTACGAGATACGCGTATGATAGGGTTCCGTAGATGGTGACGATGAAAATAAAACCAATTTTTACGATGTAATTAGATGGTTGACTACTAGGAAAACGTAATTGAGTATGACATATGTTTGTGAGGTCAATATTACTTACCCCTGAGCTATGTACAAGCTCAAAAAAAAAATTTTCCTTTATAACGCAAAAAGTTATCATCCATCGTTGGAGCCTTGTGCTCAAAATAATTTTCAGTGATAATTATAAGCACAGAAAGTTTGAAAATTCTATCTTGTATACATTAAAAATTAAGGGGGATCTTCGAGCAAATGTCTATAGAGTCAAAATCGTGCAAAAAAGTGTCCGAGCCAATACTCTGCCCAAGCTACGTAGTGGGCAGGCTTTTTAGTTAGTCGCACGTAAGGCGTTTACAAACCGACTACAACGCCGCGCGATGCCAGTGCTCGGTTTCAAGCACAAATTAGGTGACATAACGTCGAGATTCGAGAAACCTAACAAGTTATTGTGAATTATGTAAATATCTGAGTCGGTATGTATGACGGCGCTCGGACATTTTTTTACTACTTTCACTTAGGGACTGTGGCTCTGTAGATATTTACACGAACGAGGGACACTATTTTTCAACTTTGACGGCATGTATCTCACAAATGGTACATGTGAGAAATAAATGGTTTTAGAATCTTTACACTTATTTTAAAAGCCTTATTCAGCGTTACCCAACATGCGGGGGTGGGCTTTAAAAAAGTTTTCATCCCTACTTTACATGTACAGGAGCTACCCTTTAAATAATTATACAGTTTTGAACATTTTTAAGTAGGTTCAATACTACTTTATATGCTAAAACTACCTACACTACTACTAAATAGAAAGCAATTGGATCATCCACAGACCCTTGAAGGTCTAAAGATAATCCAAGTGCTCAAGCCCACTGCCAGTTGGCAGCGTGCCCAGCATGCTGGCAGCATTGCCACGCTGAATGGCAATGCTTATACGTTGAGCCAAATTATGCTGGTGTTTATTAGTAGGTTGATATAAATGTGGTAGTTATAGGGCTTTGTATTATTGGGATGGACGGACGGACGAACACAACGAATTTTTGAGGGTTTCTCGTTTTACTATGGAACCCTAAAAATATGTGCACATTTTTAGGTGATGAAATACCTAAAAGGAGGTCTTGGTACTCGTCTTTACGAATATCTCTAAATGGGTCTAACTCTATATTTGAAAAAAAAAACTGTTATTAATGTTCATTTTGTCAAAGGTCAATATTTTTTTGGGATTGTCAACGTTGTTTGGACCCATGGAAGTTCACACTTTCAATTAGACCAAGAATATTTTTAGTACATAACAGAAACGAATTTCAAAATCAATACTTATTTTTCAGGAGTTTTATGCTCCGGGAAGGTACGTACATATTAGGCTTGTGTCCACTAATAACAAATTGTTTGTATTGTAGTTTATATTTATTAATTAATAGATGTAGATAAGGAAATATAAATCTATACCTATGTCATAAAAATTAAAGATTATTAATATTTTTACAAAATAATTTCTAACAAAATAGGCATTCAATCACGTGACAGCGAACACCAATCAGAAAGTGTTACGTCACGACCCGCGAAACATCATCGTTAATAACTTTGGATTTACATAAATACTTCTTGTACAATTTTCTTGATCATCGTAGTAGTTGACGTTCTTACTGTGACTGTGACGGATTATGACATCATTCAAGATGCCATAACACTATTCACGTTTTCGACACATAATTAAATTATTTTTCATAAATACAAAATATGTAATGTAAATATTGTTTTTTTTTTTTATTAAAATAAAGGTTTTTTGGGGTAAAATTGATATAAGTATATATTTATAAATAAAATAAATAAATAAAATTGTTTATTTGGGCATAAGTTTACAATAGTCTGAATAATTGACCCAAAGGCTCCTAAACTAGTTAGAAACTGTATTTCAGGAGCCGATGGACTCTCCAATAGGTACACAATTTAAAAATTACGCCTTATACACATAATTATACAATAAAATTTAGAGTTTAAAAGAATAGATGAAAGCCAAAGTTATTAACAATAAGATTAAAAAAAAAAATATTTTTTTTCAAAGAAATCTTTACAAACTGATAACAACGTAAGTATGTTTTATGAATGTGTGTGTGTGTGTGTGTGTGTGTGTGTGTGTGTGTGCGTGTGTGAGTGCGTGTGTGTTTGTGTGCTCTTTGGTATGGTCTCAAATTCACAACAAAAAAAAATCTCGATTATTAATTTTAATTTGATTAAAAATAAAAACTTTCCAACATACTTTCAATACCATTATAGTCAAATGTATTAAGCCACTGGAGAATTATTTTTTTGAGTTCTTATATATATATATTATTATATATACTTATTATATATATATAACAAACCAGTTTTTAAAATTTATTCAACTAGCCTATTGAAGAAAGCGTGAAATAAAAAAAAACGTATTTGAAACAGTAAGAATGTAAGTGTGCGTATCTTGAATAAATCATAACCAAGGCATTAACATCTCTCTTATTGGTGTTAGTTTTGGAAAAACTAATGAGCAGCAAAAAAAATCTACTTCTATTCATTGTCTGTTACTTACTTGTAAATGTAAACCATAGAGAAGAAAATAATCCGGATAGTTGTGGACGAAAAGAAAACAATAAATTATGGTCTCGAGACCAAGACAGAAGTATGAGAGGAGATCGAAAAGTTCTGTGGGCAGTTATACGCTTCGGTAGCTAAGCCTGTTGGCAGTGTGGCTAGTGATCCCAGAGACAAGCTGACCCGACTTTTAATTTTCACCAAAGATATCCTAGACATCAGCTTGTACGAGATTAGAATGGCCCTGAATCAGCTTAAGAACAACAAGGCGCCGAGTGATGATGGAATCACTTCAAAGCTTCTGAAAGCGGGTGAAACACCGGTACTTAAAGTCCTTCAGGAGCTCTTTAATACCGTTGTTCTCTAGATCATAGAGGCATGGAACAGAAGCGTGATGGTGCTATTCTAAAAGGTGACAACACCTTTTTAAAGAATTACATACCCATCTCGCTTCTGAGTCATGTATAAAAGCTGATATCAAGGATAATTACGAACAGCCTCTCGAAAATATAGAATAGAACAGCTGTTTTTTTCGAGGTTTCGAGGTTGGATCCATGGTAATAATTGATTGTAATGATGAGTATAGTGATATGCTATAATATGTCCGTCGTCTAGAAAAACAGCCTGTATACTTATTTCATGTATTTAGCCATATAAAACAAAATAATACTTTGCGTGAGAAGTATTTCACTACCAATAATACACGGTCTATTGTGACGAAAATCTGACCAACATTTTCATGATTATGTCTTACAAGTATCCAAAATTTATTATCAGCTATAAAATATCGGTAAAATATTACGGCTATCGGTACCTACGTGTATCCGGCATAATTTTGCTGGCTCTGGTGTAATGTGAAAACCCACTACAAAAATATATTTGCAGCTTTTATGACATTTAGAAAGCTATTGTCTTATGAAAATTGGGACAGCGTAAGACGTCCACCCCACATCAAGATTGCAGGATCGCGCTGGGTGCAAGATGCTCCAAACGATCATATTGGAGATTTATAGGTCTTTGTCCAGTATCGGACGTCCTATAGCTGATGGAAGGATGCATGAACGATAATATTTAGCAGTGAATGTTTTGATATTTATGATTCAGTAGTGTAAGATCGAACGCTTTATTATTTACTAGCGACCCGCCCCAGCTTCGCACAAGAGTATTATAATTTAAACCTTCCTCTTGATACTTGATACTTTATGGGACCGAGCTGCCTTCGTCCGTGGGTAGGAACCCTTTTTTTTGTCCCCCACACGTGGTCCTGGGTGGTGCTAACCAGGCAGCAACCATACTGGTGGTAGGCTATAGCCGCGGCGAGAGACCACCCACCAGACTTAGCCGCGCCGCCAAGCGACTCTCTCGAGCTCGTGTTCCGGCGCGAAGTCTGGTGACGCCATTCTGGGAGTCGGGTCGGAACAGTAGCGTCCTCTGGGGATTCGAATACGGTGCATACATTGATTTCCGCATCGGCCGACTAGTCGAGGAGGGCAGCGGGATCCGAGGCACGGTTTGTCGCTGGCCGACCGCAGATAGTAGGGGGCCCAAGTAGTGAGCTAGCCACTCACGAAAGGCTGCCCCGCCATCTGTCGAAAAATCCCAGGGATGCGCCATCGTGCCGGTTGGCGACCGGACGAGAGGGCCCGATGGACATCCTTGGGGGGGCTCGGGCGTCCCCGCGGTCTCCAGGCTAGTCTACCTTGGATGTGTGTGATTTTTGTGTTGTTCCACTGAATCTGCAGAGTGACGTCTCGTTCCACTTCCGACTTTCTACCTACTTTACTCCGCCATTAACCATGAGAAACACTAGAAGAAAAAGAACGTGTACACAGCGGCAGCACTCCCTCTCACTTAAAGTGCACCTGTGCAATATTCGGGGCCTGCACTCCAATCTCACGCCTGTCCATCATCATCTCGAGACAGATCGTCCCCACCTATTGTTTCTCACGGAGACGCAGATTGCTGGTCCATCCGACGTGTCGTATCTTTCCTACCCAGGGTACTCCCTGGAGCACCGTTTCAAACCACGTGCGGGTGTATGCGTGTACGCCCGGGATGACATTTGCTTTCTGCGCCTTCGTAGGTTTGAAGACTCTTCATTTTCCATGCTCTGGGCTTTGGCGGACACTGGCGTAGAGAAAATTATCTACGCCTGTGTATACCGATCACATAGCGGAGACCAGGAGACGACCAGACTCACCGAATACCTTAGTGAGGCGGCGGATGCTGCTCAGCTCAGCTACCCTTCGGCCCAATTAGTGATCCTGGGGGATTTTAATGGCCATCATAAAGAGTGGCTTCACCCATACCTGGACACAAACCATGCTGGGCTTGAGACGCGCAAGCTTGCCTTGACACTTGATCTCACCCAGCTGGTTCAAGACGCCACACGGGTACCTGATGTTGACTCGCACACGGCCTACTGCTTGGACCTTCTGCTGACTACCGATCCAGACCGTTACTCAGTGGCGATCTCCCCACCGTTAGGTACATCTGACCACTGTCTGGTGAAATCTGTATCCGTCTACTCCCCATCAGACCCCAGTCCCAAAGGGTCACGGCGCGTGTGGCGGTACAAGTCAGCAGATTGGGATGAGATGCGGTGTTTCTTTGCTTCTTATCCTTGGCAGCCTGTTTGTTTTTCTTCCGATGATCCTTCTGCGTGCGCGGATGCCGTGACAGATGTGCTTCGTACCGCCATGGAATACTTCATCCCATTTTCGGACGTGCCTCTGTCTAGCAAAGCTCGGCCCTGGTTTGGGCCTGAATGTGGACGTGCCGAAGCGCAAAAGCATCAGGCATACCTGGATTGGGTCGATGCTCGAAACCGTAAGTTGAGGGACGTTAGTCTGAGGAAGAAGGCATACAATAGGGCTGCTAAGTCCTGCAAAAAGGTTATGCGGAGGGCTCGCTTTGACCACATTAGTCGAATAGGAAACAAGCTTGCTTCTTACCCTGCGGGTAGTAAGGCATTCTGGTCCCTAGCTAAATCGGTTGAAGCGAACTTCTGCCGCCCCTCACTGCCTCCGTTGCTGAAACCCAATGGTTCACTGGCCCATACCGCGGTGGAGAAAGCAAATTTATTTGCATCTCAATTTGCTGAGTCTTCGCGTCTAGACCCCGGTAGTGCGAGACCTCCAACTTTGCCAAACTGTGACACTGTAATGAGTGAAATACACATCCGGCAAAAGGAGGTCCTCAAAGTTCTCCGCAGTCTAGATGTGAACAAAGCCAGTGGCCCTGATGGTATTCCGGCCATTGTATTGAGGACTTGTGCACCTGAGCTGTCGCCTGTGCTGACTCGCCTCTTTCGCCTATCTCTGAAGACAGGTCAAGTGCCCAAATCTTGGAAGCTTGCTAACGTGCAACCTGTACCCAAGAAGGGCAGCCGTGCCGACCCTGCCAACTACAGGCCAATTTCGATCACGTCTATACTCTGTAAGAGTATGGAACGTGTTCTAAATAACAGGCTCCTGGCCTACCTGGAAGCGAATGACTTACTCAGTGACCGCCAGTACGGCTTTCGCCGAAACCGGTCTACTGGGGACCTTCTAGCGTACGCCACACACATCTGGAGTGAGGTCATGGAGAAGCACGGGGAGGCGTTGGCTGTCTCCTTGGACATTTCCAAAGCTTTTGATAGGGTCTGGCACGAGAGCCTTATTGGCAAGCTTCCATCTTACGGCCTGCCTGCTGATTTCTGCACATGGATATCAGATTTCTTGAGGAATCGGTCGATACGAGTTGTCGTTGATGGCTGCTCGTCAGACCAAATGGCTATCAATGCCGGTGTTCCTCAGGGGTCTGTGCTCTCTGCGACACTCTTCCTACTGCATATCAACGATCTGCTTAAGCCCGGGATCTTTGGGTACGCAGATGACAGTACAGTCGTGGAGAGCTACACATCCGATGCAAGAACCAGCGGGCCACAGATCGAGTTATACAGAGAGGCTATGGTTGAACGGCTCAACTTGAGTCTGCAGGCGGTATCCGACTGGGGTGATGCTAACCTGGTCAAGTTTAATGCCACAAAGACTCAGGGCTGTCTGTTTTCGGCCAAAAAGAGACCCTTTCAATTGTCTCCCGCTTTCCGTGGTGTCTCCGTTCCGGTAACTGACAGCTTGGAACTATTAGGCGTTTCACTCTCATCTTCTCTTAACGTTGGCTCTTACATAGAGTCCAAAGCCCAATTAGCCTCCAAAAAACTTGGTGTTCTCTCTAAGGTGAGACGGTATTTCACACCTGAGCAACTGCTTAGTCTTTATAAAGCACAAGTCAGGTCTTGCATGGAATACTGCTCTCACCTTTGGGATGGCTCTGCCAAATATCAACTGGAGGCTCTGGAGTCGATTGAGAGACGAGCCAGGAGGCTGATTGACAACGACACCTTAACTAAGACGCAGCTGCAAAGTCTTGAGCATCGTCGCAAGGTAGCGTGTTTGTCGGTCTTTTATCGGATACACTTTGGAGAGTGCGCCCAGGAGTTGCACAATCTGGTCCCCCCTGCCCCTTTCTTCTATCGTACGGCTAGACGGACGCGACCAAAGCGTCACCCTTTTATGGTGGACATTCCGCGCGTTAGAACCAAGCGTTTCGAATCCTCATTCCTCATACGAACAGCCGGAATGTGGAACGCTTTGCCTGGGTCTGTCTTCCCATTAAAGTACAACGTGAGTGTCTTCAAATCCCGAGTAAATAGGTATCTTCTAGGTAAGCGTGCTACACCCTAGACCGCACATCTGCTTAACATCAGGCAGTGTGTAGTCAAACGCAAACCTATTCGAAATAAAAAAAAAAAAAAAAAAAAGATACACTCTAAGCCCGATTACAGAGGCAGCGTAACTATATTAGCTAAATAGCATAGTTCTGTTTCTTTTTCACTTTAGGCATTCGATAGAGAGAACGCTTTTTACGCTGCTATTTAATTTACGCTGGCGCCTTTGTAATCGGGCTTACTATCTAATTAAAAAAATCGCATCAAAATCCGTTGCGTAGTTTTAAAGATATAAGCATACGTAGGGACAGACAGACAGCGGGAAGCGACTTTGTTTTATACTATGTAGTAATTATTATTATTTATGTTTATTCATCCAGGGCCTCTATCAAGAGCGTTAAAACGTTTTAGCACGAGCTGAAATTGAATTGCTTTGGCTTTTATCTCGCTTTGGTAAACTGCCGACAAAATGAAACAAAACTCATGAAATTCTATTCAGGCTCACGCTAAGAAATGCTAGACACTATGTGCCGGATATCACACAAGTATTATTATATATGTTGCATTATAATACGAGTACATATCTTACGGAGGGCGCTGGTACCTGTAGCACAGTATCTTCAGATACTAGTACGGGCACCAGCCAGAAACTTGATTAATTGATAAATTAATGTGCTTTTTGTTATGTCTTGTTAAATAACTACCATAAAAGAACCTGTATTTTATTTTTTAAGGATTTACTATTTTAAATTGGTAGAACTGTTAATTTAGTTTTGGTCAATAAAGATTTTATTATTATACACATATTCATTTATTTTCTTAAATCTAAGTTTTTTTACAATATTTATATAAAAGAAACAAAATACTATAAAAAAACCTAAACCTAGAGTGCCGCCGGCAGCGGGGCGGGGCTCAAGCTACCGGTGGTTGGGCCTACAGAGAGAGGAACCTTCTGACAATGCGCGCCGTGTCCAGAACGACCGCCTTCTGTATCTGACCCTTGACCCAACCGTCTAGCGAGAGCCTCTTAAGGTGGTGGTCGAGACTCTTCGCTATTAAGCCGTTTACCGAAACGACTATCGGGACAATGATCGTCGAGTCCACATCCCACATGGCAGTAACCTCGTGAGCCAAGTCAAGGTACTTGCTGAGCTTGTCCTTCTCGGCCTTCACGAGGTTCTCGTCATGTGGAATGGTGACGTCGACGAGCACTGCCCGGCGTTGGGACCGGTCGATCACCACGATATCAGGCCTATTGGCGACAATAGTCCTGTCCGTGATGATAGAGCGGTCCCAATAGAGCAACGCACGACCATTTTCGAGAACTGGCGCCGGTGCGTACTTATAGTACGGCACCTCAGACTCGACAAGGCCGTATCGAAGAGCAAGTTGCTGATGGATAATCCTGGCTACTTGGTTATGTCTGTGCAAGTACTCGCCGTTGGCAAGATGAGAACAACCGGAAGTAATGTGCCTGAGTGACTCTCCGGGACGGTGGCATGCCCGACAAATGTCGACCGTACCGTCCTTCAGGATATACTTCCGGTAGTTGTTCGTCATGACAACTTCGTCCGCAATTGCACAGGCAAAACCTTCGGTTTCCCCAAAGAGGTCTCCGAAGCGCAGCCAGGCCACCGACGCGAGCAGGTCCACATCGGGTCCTGTTAGGGCCCGATAGAACCGCCCGTGCAGCTCCTTGCTCTTCCATACCGCCTTGCGATCATCGGTGCTGAGCACCGATGGCCTGCGCCAGTTCTCCTTCGCCAGGGAGAGCGGGGTGAGGCCTGTGTCAACTGCCACCACATCGCAATGCATTCCACGCCCGCTGTTTCGGAAATAATCCCGGAGACTGTATACTTCGCGGTTGTGGAGGTCCTTGGCATTTAAAAAGCCTCGGCCACCACACTTCCGCGGAATGTACAGTCTCATGACAGACGAGCGCGGGTGTAGCATGCGATGCAAAGTGAGCAATCGACGGACCCTCCTATCCAGGGCGTCCAATAATATTATCAATATTATTATTATTATTATTAAGTATTCTAAAATTTTGGGAGCGTGTCCCAAAATAAGTTTTTGTCGTATTCTTCTAGCTAAATATATTTTTGTACCTATTTAACAATGGCTAGGATTGAGTCTGACTGCATCTAAATCTACATCTAAAAACTGTATTAAGTTGCCACAAGACAGTATTGGTAGTAGTTATTAATTTTAGGATATCTCGGTCTTTGACACTTTTAAATTTATAGGTAGGTACTTATACAGATTTTTTACCGAGATTAAATAAATAAATATTGGAGGACATCTTACACACGGTCTCTGACCCCAAACTAAGCAAAGCTTGTGATATGGTTTGCCAGAGACTGATATATTACATATTTTAAATACATACTTATATAGATAATATCTAAATACACCCTGACACAAAGTTAGTCTATGTTCACCTCATAAATGTTTGCCCTGGGTGGGGATCAAACCCACGCCTCTTTGATCCAGAAGTCAGGTTCACTAACCACTGAGCCACCGAGGCAGTCAAATTGTTCTTGATTTTGGGCAACTAATTCGTTGTTACATGCACCATGTTCACGGGTAAACAGAACAAAGGAACATGGCGTAAACTTAGCGCCTCAGACCAAATAAAACAATTAAGACAGAATGCTGTGAACAAACAAGTGAAGCCGACCAAAACTACGCCTCGCCGAGTAAGTACAGACAATTACACACACATTCACGTACAAGGAAACTACGCCTAGGCGTGTCAGTCGAACTATGGCGGCGCAACAGCGGAACTCACACAATATGTATAAAAAACCGGCCTCTCTTGACTGTTCAGCGACGTTCTCTCTTGATTTTTTTTATTTGCTCTGAGCTTGGTGCATGCTAATTATACCGATATATTAAGGCGCCATCGTAATTATATTAACTAAATAGCATAGTTCTGTTTCTTTTTCACTTTAGGCATTCGATAGAGAGAACGCTTTTACGTTGCTATTGAATTTACGCTGGCACCTCTGTGATTACAGAGGATTACAATAAGCCCGATTGGGCTTATTGAGAGACCAAAATAGAACACAATCACGTTCAAAAATCCGTAAATATGTAACTTTTGAATTAATTAATTTTCTTTCAAAATTATATTTTAATTCGATCTACAGCCAGTAGTATTTACAAATACTGACTGAATAAGCAGTAAGGAGACACTGCCCCAGGTGGGATATTTAAAAGAATCTTACAACAACAAAACCTTCCAAAGGTTAACAGTTACCTTTTCAACAATGTCCAGAATTTGCATGAATCAATAAAAGAGCCTAACCCTTTTAGGAACAAAAGAGCCCTTGGCAGACGCAAGGTAACAGCCATTTATTCAGGCATTGTCTGTGAACTGGTTCAAAGTTGGCGCGATAATATGGAATAGTGAAAGCAGTTAGCTGATTATTTTCTTTCCGTTCAGGGTTGAGAAAACTATTCTGTCTGGATGTCGGTTGGACCCTTAAACTCCATCTTGTATATCCAATTATACATGGTTATTCAAAAGCTGAAAGGAGCACTTTCCTTTCAGCTTTCAGACCATCATTATGAACAACTTTTACTATGGGGCCAACCTGGGATTTGAAAAAAAAACATGTGTCCTATACAAAATTGCTCTACACGAGGTCTACAAAATGGGTGAAACATTTTCTCTGTATTATTTATTTGTACTCGTATATAGGCAATAAATAGTAAACAAATTTAATTTGTAACATCAGTTTTCTCGTAAACACAGTTATGTTTTTTAACCTAAACCCGTGCTTAAACTAAAACCTAACATTATAATTACAAAATACCTAAATATAGGTATTAAATAAAATAAAATGTACCTACGTACCTACCTACATAATAAAAATTTTAAGCTTTCGCCATCCCAGCTCATTCCACAATAATAGTATTATATGATAATTAATATATTAATGATATTATGGTAATGAGAGATTCATTTTTCTCATATTTTCAGTGCGCGATTAGTCTCGTACAATAATAATAATATCAGTTGTAATAATGTCTTACCTTGAAAATATAGACCTGTAATATATTCTAAAACTTCACTAGGTATAATAATATATTCAACGTTTGTACAACATTACTACTCCATAATAGTACCTAACAACTTACGAAATGTTTCGAAGCGTGACAAATGTGAGATCGGCCATCTTCGAATTACAATCCTCGCCTCCAGTGGCGGGTTTACGTATTTGCTGCCTGTACTAGGCTGTAGAATTTTTGCCCTAATCTGCCCCTTCAATATGCGACTACGCAAATAATAGTCATAAATATTTCATACTTTGATTCTCAGCAGTAAAACGAATCGAATTGTTTTTTTTTGACATTATAATATTTCGGTAGGTAACAAATAAATCTTTTATTTTTGTCAATAGTAAAATTATTGGTCCGAAATTAGCCGCCTCCTAAAATTTGCCGCCATAGGCTCTAGGCCCGCTATTTTTCAAATCCGAACACCTAGAAACGTATACTTATCTTTAGGGACGACTTTTTTCTCGAGGTTTATTTTTAATTAACGTTCCATTTTACGGTTTCCCACTTGCAGTCTAAGGTTTCTTTTAAAATTGCCATGTCGAGTACTGAGGTTTTGCGTGAAATGGATAATTTTTAATAAATTTCGAAAAAAAATATAGTCGTCCTTATAGATAAGTGTATACGTTTCTAGGTGTTCGAATTTGATAAATAAGGCCCCATTCTACTCAGCCTGCTGGTAAGTCCGCCACTGCTCGCCTCTCTTAAACTTGTACTATCTGCTCAAACGTTATGGAGCATCGTGTGTGATCCCAACATCGCCTCTATTTGTCTTCGGCACGAGTACACAATCTCGACTAATCAAGTTGCTGTTCAAACTTTGTATAGAAATCAACTGAACTAGACACTGAAATTACATCGATCTCGAAGTTTAAGCTTTATACAGACGGTAACCAATTAGTCATATTGAATTATATGCCTAAAATTGGTACGCTAGAATACATTTTAAAATATTAGGTAAGTACCTACTTAATAATCTGAGTTACTTATAAACTAAATCAATTTTAATCAAGATTTAAAAGTAAAGAATTGTAGAGAAGGCCACAGAGAAACATTACATAATAAAAAGATATATTAAGTAATAATAATTTAATATATACAATACTATGAACTACAATATATTTTTTTTATTTGTTGTTGTGTCAAAGCCGTGGTGGTCTAGTGGTAGTAACACCCGACCTGCAATCGTGGGGTCGTGGGTTTAAATCCCGATCCCGTACCAATGAGTTTCTTTGGAACTTATGTACGGAATTTCACACCATTGGCTTTTCGGTGAAGGAAAAACATCGTGAGGCAACCTGCATACGTCCGTAGAAGAAATTCGATGGGGTATGTGAATCCACCAACCCGCACTGGGCTAGCGTGGTGGATATGGCTCAATCACCCATCGTGGGTAAGCCTACGTCCTGCTATTAAAAAGGCTGGTACAGTACCTACAGTACAGTTGTTGTGTCACCCGCGGTCACCCATCCAAAGACTGTCCGTGCCGAACGACGAGTTAAATTGTGGGCCCTGCAGGCCAATCGCGTTAATTTTAAACAGCTACGTTTCATCTGTAATTCAGTTAATGTTCGGTTGCTATTGTCGTTAAATTTCGATTCAGCTGCAAGGAATTAGGTATTGCGCTAGACATCATACACCAACCGTTCATTTGACACCGGTTACGTTCCAACTCTGATTGAGTTGCGTTTCAACTTTGGTCAGAATCATTAGTGCGATACAAAAATAATCAAAAAGTCGAAGTTCGGTTAAAGTTCAGTTGAAGTTCAGCTATAATTTTTTAGTGCGATTGGCCGGCTTGTTGTTTTAATCGCTTAACTATGTCAGAGGTCTTCCGGTTGGCTTAAAACTCTCACACATGTAGGTACTCTTATACAACTTATACCTACAAATTATTATAAAAATATAGTATGTTACGAACATTACTTACGAGTATGTTATGCATATAATGTACCTACCTATGTTCATTGTTCGTTCATATTTGATGTCACAATACAATATGCTTATTTTCGTTAGTTTTGTTTTAATCTAAAAAACTTTTTAAACATTACGCACTTTGTACAGGGTTATTTCTAATCAATTAGCATCCTCTTAGGCGCTTATTCTGTACATCAAAACTAACAACTTTTAAGTTTTACGACTTTTGTCAAAACTCAAAAAAAAATTTTTGTTCCATAAAGGAATGTCGTTCACCCTCGACAAAATGTATGGAACAGCTGATTTTTTTTGAGTTTTGACAATAGTTGCAGAACAAAAGTTGTTAGTTTTGATGTACAGAATTAGCCCCTAATGCCCCTTATGCTAATTGATTAGAAATAACCCTGTATATAACTAGGTCCGCACTCTATATATAAATATTTTTTTTTTTTTTTGTCCCCTTAACCGTTTATTTATAACGTTTTTGTAAAAAACATATTCATCAATTACTTAAGATAAGTAGGTAAAAATTAATAACGTACAAAAACCATTGTACGAGAAAATATTCCTATACTTAAGGTAAGTTTTAACTAGTTGGACCCATTGTAAGAGGAAGTCAAGTTTAAAACTAAAAGCTTTCTTTCCTTTGCCAAGAACTGGCCGAAAATTTCCAAACCCTTCTCACCTCCCACCCGTGTGCCTTCTTCAAACTAAGGTCAAATAGACTATTAATATAATAGGAAATAGCTGGCATTTTTAGCCAGTAAAACAGCGTTTGTGAAACCGGCTACCTAGATTAAAGTGTCGATAGAGTTGTTTTTACTTTAGATGTATTTTCAATCAGTTCTATTACTTGAATAAATCTTCCGTTCAGCTTTTTTAAATAGTGATAATACTCAACTTATAAAGACATGACAAAAATAATAATGTTCTATACACGGTTATTCAGACCATTATTATTAACAAATTTTAATAGAGATCAAACCGGTAAGCGAGAAAAAATCAGCTGTTTCACACGTTGAGTTTTCCAGATATAATAAATCAAAGAATACAGGATCATTGGTAAACAAATAGCATTAGCATTATTTAGGGGCTTATTCTGTACATCAAAACTAACAACTTTTGTTCTGCGATTTTTGTTTACCAATCATTCTGTATAAGTGGATAATATAATAATAATATATACCTACTTAAGTCAAGGAATACTATCTTGCTAAGCAGTTTTAAAATCTGATATTACTTAACACTTACGTTTTAACTATCTGTATTTATTTATGCATGTAAGTAGGTTTATTTTTATTGTATGTGTTATAAGAAGTATTTGTGTATGCCTATTATTATGTAGTGTATTTTATTGTTTTTGGATAATTATAGCTTTACTTTATTCATTTATATTTACACCGCCGTCCATGTCAATTACATGTTTCTACACAGTAGAGGTTGTCTGGAAGAAATCGCTTTTAGCTATAAGACCGCCTTTTGTACCATTATTCTGTCGTTATTTCTTCTTCTGTTATGTTTTACTACCTGTGGTGTCAATAAAGTGTTCTTGTCTTCTATTGTATACTTTATTGTACACCAAACAAAAACAAATACAAACATTCTTAAGACTAAGTAAATTTAAGGTACAAGAGTACAAGGGCGACCTTATCGCTCATAGCGATATCTTCCAGGTAACCCGTGAAGAGAAAAAAAAAAAAAAAAGGCTTGGCAGAATAGTCAATCTAGTGGATTGGATGGAAATGGATCAAATGTATAAAAGTGGATCAAATTGATAATCTGAATTATATTTTTTCGGCCTAGTACATCTTTGCTGAAAAACCTTGTGTAAACTTCATGAGACGAATTAAATAAGCTTCGCGTACATCATCATACAACAATAAGTCCAACATACCATACAGTCAACCGACGAACGACGACGAAGACGAGAAATTCAGAAATCTTCATTTCTTTTCTGCATACGAGTATTATTGTTTAGTCTAACTTCAACGTTTGCTATTTCAATCCTACTCCACTGCTACATTACGAGTCGTGAATTAATTTTAGAAATGGCGAACGAGATCGACATTTATATGCTATAAAACGTTTAGAATGGTAAACAATCGTACGCATTAATAATAGCACTCAACAAACACCCATATTGTGTACTCACTGAATTGCTCAACGGTTAAGGGCTTTTCAACCGGCCACATCTGTATACCTGGCATATTTATTTGCAGGTTTGAGTACATAGGCATTGAATTTCTAAAAAAATACCTAATTTAATAAAGAAAAGTTAATTTTGATATCATTTGGCTTAACAGAAGAGATCGAAAAAATTGTTATATTCGTTTTTTTTAATTTTTATCTACTCTGTCAAATTAAGAGATTCAAAAACGCAAAATACCAGAATAATGCTACAAACAGTTTTTTAATCTCAGCATTTTTAGGGTTCCGTACCACAAGGGTAAAAACGGGACTCTATTACTAAGACTCCGCTGTCCGTCTGTCTGTCTGTCACCAGGCTGTATCTCATGAACCGTAATAGCTAGAACACTGAAATTTTCAAAGATGTCGTATTTTTGTTGCTGCTATAACAACAAACAGAAAAAAATATTTACTTAAGCCCCCTTAATTTTTTTTTCTGTTTTCCCTGATTTTGAGCCATTTTTCGCTCGATACTAATAACGGTAACATGTAGATGCTTGAAATATTCACAGTATATTTAGTTAAATATGCACTTTAAAAATAAATACATAATTAAATTAAAATAAAATAAATATTGAAGGGATCCCATACAAGAAACGTGATTTTTTTGCTCGATATTAACGGCAATAACAGGAAGATGTTTGAATTATTCACATGATTGTTGTATATTCCATACAATGATAAATATTAAATTAAAATAAATTAAGGGGGGCTTCCATACGGTACGAACCCCTTAGTGCGCTAGTTCGACTCGCACTTGGCCGACTATTATTCGTTTTTACAAGCTTTTATTTAGTTTCACCTGTCTCGTTGTCTGTCTGTCTGTCTGTAATCAAATCTTGCAAGTTAAATTTGAACCACTTGCCGGTTTCCGATTGAGCTGAAATTTTGCATACATGTGTAAATTGCGTGACAATGTAATATTATGATGACATGGTGCTGATCTGATGATGGAGCTGGAAAGTGGCCAAAGGAACTTTGCAATGAAACGACACAACCTCATCGAGTTTGGGCTCATTTGAATCGTCTTGACGAGTACTTTGCTTTTCAATGGTAACCATAGTCTAATGATGGAGCTGGAAGGTGGTTCTAGGAATTCTGTAACGAAAGGACGCAAACCCATCGAGTTTCGGCTCGTTTGATCCGTCTAGGCGAGTACTTGTCCAGTAAAAGCTGGTTTCAAAAAAAAGTGTTTCGTAATTATTCTTGTTTTATCATTATTAATGTGGAATTTCGTTAAACTCTGTAAGGCCAAAGATTAGGAACATGATTCACAATGTTACTTTACAAAAGGCAGAACTTTAATATTCTCGTCATTACGCACACCTTTTACCAAGGAACAAAAACTATTACTTGCAAAAGATTCATCGCTCGACTAAATATAAGTAAGATGGAATAGCTGATTTCTTTTTTGTTGTTACGAATAAACATAAAAAAATAACTTCTCCAAATAAGTGTAATTAAAAGACAATCATAATATTGTTTTTAAACTTTCGCGATTTGAACACATTATTATTTTATACTACGGGACTAATCACGCACTAAAATTACGAGATAAATAAAATAACGAGTCATTTTAGTGCGTGATTAGTACCGTAGTATAAAATCATAACAATCATAATACTACGCAAACCTTGTAAACATTCTTTGAAAGATATGAATTGGTGCGGGAAACAGTGATTATGTCCCGTTCAAAATAAAACGCTATACCTACTATTACTTCAAACATTTTTGTGATAAGTCACGTCTTATTGAAATGTCTTTTGATTGTGACGAAATTGAAAAAAAAAATTATGAAGATGTCTCCGAATTTGCCATAGATGTTAGGTAGGTACTAGTATCCGTCTCGGTTTTTATCATAGGAGGAGAAATACACTTGCTATAAAGGTTTTTAATTTTTAACAGCCGCTATACTGATGTACCTAATTACCTACTTCTTTGAACATTTTGTTTTCGCAAAAATCGCGTCACCGACTTCCACCGTGTACAGTTTGCATGAATTGATGTGACATCCATGACTGTACATTATTGTTGATTTGCGGCTGGGCCGTTTTTGATAAAATTTAAATGGGACCACTTCGGAAGTATACTTTCTCGAACTAAAAAAAATATTTTTTAAATCTGTTCACAATTGGCGAGAATATAATATGTGAATATACACAAAAAAATGCATAGACAAACATAGTTCCTCCTCCTTTTATGGAAGTCGGTAAAAATTCGGATCTCGGAGACAACTCTTAGAATTTTGATGACATTTGGTATTTAGATAAAGTTTATATGAAAATATAAATAAATAAAATGTTCATTAGGTATTACCTACAACAAGCAATGGTACAAACAATAATAATTAATATAAGATGCTGTGGAATGTCGCAGAAATACCTTTAGGATATTCGGGCCTTATATTAGGTCTCAGAGGAGCCTGTATAGCAGGGTACAATTTTCTATTGGTCCTTTGATCGCTGTAGTTTCCTTAATTATAGTATCTTAATATATATGAGTAAATTCTATTCTTATACAGTTAGACTTGATGAAACTAAAACTGGTTTTAATACATTTAGAATGGGCTATACAGGATTATTTGCTTACCCTGTGCGAAGCCGAAAGGGGGTGATTCAGACCATCATTACGAACAACTTTCACTATGGGGACAACCCAAATTTAGAGAAAAAAATCAGCTGTTTCATTTTATTTAAGTTGCAATTTTGTAATTGCAACTTAGAATCGACTAAATGTATGAAACACGTATGAAACTGTATAAGAATATAATTTAGTACTATTCTTATACAGTTAGACTGATGGTCTAAATCACTCCCTTTCGGCTTAGTACATGATAAGCAAATAACCCTGTATATTTCCATATTTCCGAGAAAACCCGAATTTTGTTTGTTTTACCGAGTGAAGCTCGCATGTGCTCTAGTTTTTGTTATTTATCCAACAATTTATATCATACCACGACATTTACGAGTATATTAGATATTATGTTATTGTAAACTTACGCGTCTACTATAAACTTACGTGTCGGCTCGGAAAGTTCGTCTTTTTGTTCGTGAAAAAGATAAACTTCATTGACAAGATTTATGTAAGACTATATTCGCAATAAACTCCGCGGTTTACGATCTACACCATTTGCGTTTGTTTGTAAGAGTTATGGATGATTCGCTGTACAGCTACAGCATTTACGTGTATTTAGGTAGTGTTACGTTGCGGCACAGAGGGCGTAGTGCAGCTTAAATCGTATGGTACCAACATATCTTATACATTTACTTAAAGTACCTACCTACGGGCTGTTAATTTGCAAAGAGCAATATTTAATTTTATAGTTACTTAGTTTTTATTTAATCTACCGGAACCCCAGAATGGGTGAAGGCCTCCTCCAGTCATGCCCATTTAGTTCTGTCTTTCGCTACTTGTTTCCAGTTTAGACTAGTTCTCATTTCCGATATCCCAATGATATCGTATTTTATATTTCTTAATTCCTCTTCAAATTCAAGCAAGCGATCATATGATGAAAGAGTCCGAACGTTGTAATGCAATCGTTAGTTATATTTATCTAATATGTTTTCTTCATCTATAGGTGTATCCATTGGAGGGTTTTGGTCGTATTCTTCCACTTTGACCAACCGGGTTGGAAGATTTTTTTCTATCATATTTTTGTTTATTTTTTTGTTCGATTAAGGCATCGGTGTGGTAGGAGGGGCTTAGCTGCTATATATTCTCGCTGTTACGTTCTTGGTTGTTGTTAGTTTTGGTTGCATTTTTGCTGACCAAGAAGTTAAAAAGTAAAATACTAAATTGTTTTATTTTTAAAAATAATTCAACAGTAGTTCTTTTTTTTATAAAATAAAATAAGTAGGTCACCTTTTCAATTTTATTTTATTCTATTTTTAAATAAGAAAAAATCTGAAAAATAAATCAAATCTGTAGGTAGGTACTTAGCAACTGGTGACTAGCGGCCACTGTTATTTGATGATGAGATTTCATTGCCAACTTTAATTTGTATCAAATATTTCGGAATTCAAGTAGAACTTTTGATGAAATTTGTGTATAAGTAGCTATTTGCGGTAGTTGTTTAATTTTCAGGTTATCTTGAAGCCTTATGGGAATAAGTAATCCAACTTTCAAAGCGATATAAAGTATCAACTAGTTACGAAAGTTAGTTACGTACTCGGCCTACAGCAAAATTACAACGTATACCTGGCCTACTTTTAATAAAAAATACAAATTATGTTTTATACATATTGCTTCAACCGATAATCTACGTCCTACACGGACGTCCTCTTGACGTCCACTTTTGTACATAAGCCCCCCCTCCTATATCTACTGGCTATTCTTATGAAATAAACATCTTAAAATAGTTTCGATAAGCTTACGGGTTTTCTGAAACTCCGAAAGGCTTTGGAAACAAACAATAAACGGCGACTGACCTATCTAATCCCTCAAAAATCTAAAACCGCTTTACTCGCTCCAAAATGAATTTCCAGTAATTGTTTTCAGTCTACCGAATTTCTCTGAAGATAAGATTACGTCTCCCAAGTCCTGAGTAAATTCTTCAATCAACCTCCAAGTGTTTGACAAACTTTAACTAGACGCCATTTAATGTCCGAGCGTCTATTTGTATAGTTGCAAACAACGACCAACATAAGTTCTAACTTTACATTCTAGGGCAGTAGTTCCTGGACATAACATTTAGCCCAGAAATAATAATAAAATAATTCCTTTGTTCATCCTTATAAACTACTTTTTTCTATCATCGCAGAGATATATAATAGGTATTTTATTCCATACAGGTACTTAGTGGTGAATAAAATTTTGGATACAATGTGACGTAGAACCCCGTCGAGCGCAGCAAAATTAGAAAAGAGGTGTCCATTAAAATTTAGGCCATATTAAGCTCTCTAAGATGTCTCTCTACATGTGTTTTAAGGCTTTAAAAACGAGTATACCGGTGCGCGAGGTTTCGAGTTTTCTAATTTTTTTTTCGGAATGGCAACCAAGGCATAACATAAACAGAAAAAGAGGAAGACAGATGAGTTGATGGGTAGATGATGTCAAAAAAGTAGCTTGACCATTATGGACCAGATTAGCGCAAGACAGAGGGGAATGGAAGAATCTGGAGGAGGCTTTTGCATCTACAGACGTACTGGAAAATGTTATATCCGAAGTGCTATAAAATACTTGAGTTACAATTGTATTTTGCAGTAAATAAAGGCTTAATAATAATAATAAATACCGGTGCGCAAGACGATCCTTCCTAGATGAAAAAAAATAAACAGAATACTCAGAATATGATTTCTCTCTCTCATTCAATTGAAGGCGGACCGCCGCGTAGTTCTCCGACCGTGTAATATGGCCATTACGTCGTCTTCCCTAAGTTGAATTAACTTGGTACCTAGTTGCTTCCCTAATCTGGGAGCGCTTAAATCCATATGCCTTCTTTTAAAATTACGAACACCGTAAACTTAAACATAAAATATATTTAAGGATGCCTTTAGAAGTAGCCACTTTTCATTATACGATTTCGTGATATCAAGGCTTCAAAGTAACTTTCTCAATTCAAATGTACCTATTAATTTAAAAGTATCTAGTTATTGTATAACTGTCACACAGTCAAAAACATTCCTTGATGATGAATTGATGACAATAATGTAGAATATATGTAGATACCAGCACAAAATCACCGCAGTTATCCCGGAAGCAAGACACGCTGAAATCTGCTGCGAAACCTTCAACACACAGATCTCGCGATAAGGGACTTGTTACGTCAATTTACCTGGAACCTTATGTAGTTCGAAATTCTTTGCTCAAAATCAGAACTACATATACTTAACTCCAATAAATAATCACAGAATGACTTACTCTCAGAGCACCACAAATCACTTATTCAAATTAAGTATGCGCTCACATAGATACTAATTACACTTGACTGCATTGCTGGAAGATATCTTTTTCAGCAAAAAGTCCGCTTGTTGTCACACTAATTTTATGCTACTTTGTATTACACTATGCTCTTGTATTTATTGGGATGAACTTAAATGAATCTATTTATCCGCATTATTTTTATGTTTCGTAAGCATGCATTTTGCGCTATAAGTTTAAGCGTTTGCTACACTAATGTAAATGTTTCACACACTAAATAAATATAAGGCATCTCAATAGATCTATGTGTCAACATCTTTAAGTACGGTGGTCGTATAACTTACATTTGCGGCTGTAAACTCAGATATTCTCGACTATGGTAAACATTTAAACGGATTAAAGTCATAAAAACAGATTTTAACGTTATATTTTGGAAGGTTCAAAGCCCAATTTTACCAACAACACATAAAATTTAATGCAAAGTGCTTTTGTAATAGGTTTTGGAGCACCTCTTTTATTAGGATCAGATGTTCCATGTCGATGTAATTGAAATTAAACCTAAAATGATATTCAAATGATCTTTAAGGACCGCGGGAGTTTGTTTTGGAAAAGTTTGCTATCAAATTAGTATTAGGTGAAGTCAAACAGAGAAAAGGTAGAGTATTGAAGAAAAACCGGACAAGTGTGAGTCAGGATCGCACACCGAGGGTTTCGTACAAACCCTGGAAATTTCTAAAATTGTAAAAATGTTGAAGTTTCTATAGGATAAATACATTTTAATAATCATCGAAAAAAGTTATTTTTTACTGTTCTCGTCCTTCATCGAAAATCACACATTGTTAACCTGTTTTATCATAGTGGCATTACGATACTACGTGCTACACACATTATAAAATAATGGTACAAATAGTACAAATTATACTACAACTCTCTTCGCGCCTGACTGCTTAGCTCCCGCCCCCGCGCCGCACCCTCGTCCCCGCAATTTTAGAAGCAGGAACGTCCGATACCTACTCACTGGCGGTCTACGCGACGAATATTGCAGTCGTATCATTCCAGCTTCAATCAGAGATCATGTACCACTGACAAGGTTTTTTGTAGGCGTTGCAAGTTTAAGTTAGTCCCATCTGTTAAATTTATATTTTAATCATAAATTGAAGCAAATTGAGGTTGTAAGGATAAATAATCGTTTTTATTGTGTAAGTGGGTGGCGTAGGCACTTACTGGGGTAATTAATTTTATGCTATATTATATATTTTTTCTTTGTTTTGCAATTCCGAAAGCGCGCCCCTTTGTACCTTCGCGCCCCTAGGCACATGCATACTTTGCCTTATGGATAATACGCCACTGCCTGTAGGTTTTGATTTCCTTGAGTGAGAGAGTTCAATGGTAACTGAGAAGTTTGATTTTTTCACAACTGTAAGAGACCATAGTTATACGTATATGGTTTAAATTTCAACTCGTTAACTTTACGCCTTCTTGAGATAAAAGGTCTTGACATACGGACAGACGGATAACAAAGTGATCTTATAAGGGTTCCGTTTTTTCCTTTTGATTTACGGAACTCGTACTCGAATTAATTTGACTGCCTCGTTGGCTCAGTGGTTAGTGACCCTAACTTCTGGGTCGAAGAGGCGTGGGTTTGATCCCCACCCAGGGCAAATATTTATGTGATGAACGTAAGTGTTTGCTCTGTGTCTGGGTGTTATTTAGTTACTATCTATAAAAGTATGTCTTTAAAATTAAATATATGTAGTATATCAGTCTCTGGCAGCCATATCACAAGCTTTGCTTAGTTTGGGGTCAGAGGCCGTGTGTAAGATGTCCCCCAAATATTTGTTTTATTTATAAATATTTATTTTATTAACGAAACCCTAAAAAGTTCATAAACGACATAAACTGTAATTTCGGCATTTATGAAACAATAACAATTGTTATTATTTTATACTACGGGACTAATCGCGCACTAAAATTACGAGATAAAATAATAATGTGTTCAAATCGCGAAAGTTTAAAGATAACAATTGTTTCAAGTTAACGAACAGAAAACCTTGCGACGTATATCTTTGGATGATGAAAGTAATTCGGCCCATACTCGCAAATCTTGTTAGGATTTAAATACTAAACAGTTTAGCTAAATGTTATCAAAATCGGATGATAAATAGCGCGACAGCAACTGTTTCCCTTTTTTGAGGGAAATGCCCCATCGGTCTAACTATAATAAAGTTCGACGTCTAAGTTTAGTATCAAGCTTCTAACGGAAATCGTGATATATTGTTTATTTTACAGAACCTTTTAAAAGGTAGTTTACGAAAACCAATCGAGGGCTATAAATTCCGTCTTTCACTGTACCAATCGAAATGGGTGATTTAAATTGCATAAGTTCTTCTGCTCGGAAACTATTGTCACCACAAAGTTTTAATGGGATTCATAAAGAACGGAAAATGTGTTTTATAAAGAACGACAAAAAAGAAAGTGTTGAAAGAATATGACTTTAGCAGGATAAAAGGTTGTTTTTGTTTACATGTTGGTCCATTAGTGATTTTTCTCCACGATTGGCACGAGCACAACAATACGATTTCAAATTTTACTATTTATTTTATTATTTCATACTTTTGGCGGAAACTCAATTAGGTTTCAGAGAAGTCTACCGAAGACGCTGTGACCGGTTTAAGTAACACTGTAGCCAAGTCACTTGATAAGAAGCTCAAATGTATTGCAATATTCCTGTCCCTATTCTCCTCCGCAAGTTGGAACGCCTTGGAGTACGAGGAAAAGCTTTAGATCTTTTTATAAGTTACCTCTCCAATAGAACCCAAATTGTTAAAAAAGGTGATTTCTTTAGTTCTGTGGCTACAATTACTTGCGGTGTACCTCAGGGTAGTATCCTGGGTCCTATTCTTTTTCTGATGTACATAAACGACTTTTGTTTGATGCAGATACCTAACGCCAGCATGTTTACATATGCTGATGACACAGCTTTGGTTTTCCGGGAAGAGATCTGGACTAAGGTGCGCGATAGGGCTATAAAGGGCATGAAGCTTGTAACAAAATGGCTAGAGTTACACTTAGTATCAAAAACAAAGTATATTTCCTTTTCTATACGTAGTCATAATATTCCATCGCATAACTGTCTAATAATAGCTAAAAAATGAATATACATGCAGCTATTCCAGCCTGGAAAATGTTTCAAAACTAAAATATCTGGGCGTCATAATTGACCAAAACATGTCTTGGTTACCTGATATTCAACTCATTTCTGCTCGAGTGAGGAAACTAATATGGATATTTAAGAAACTAAGGCATATAGCGAACTTTAACTTACTCATTTCTACTTATCAAGCATTATGTCAATCTATTATATCTTATTTTGACCTCTAACGGTAGAGTAATCATTAATGAACAACATAAAGTGGTAGGGTATGCAGACGATTTGGCCCTGTTAGGTGAGAGGAAGGAGGAATTAGTAGAGGCAGTTAATATTCTGGAAGCAGAGGCAAAACTGGTCGGCCTACGAATCAATCAAGAAAAAACGGAATATTTGCACATGCGTCGCTTTAAAAACACCAGACAGGCAAGAGCAGATCTTAAAGTTGGTGATAAGATATTCAAGGGCACACACAAATCTAAGTATCTCGGCTGTACTATAACAGATACCAACACTAGAGAGGACGAAATTGAAATACGCATCCAAAATACTCTCCGATGTAGTGCAGCCCTCCATAAAATATTAGTGTCCAGGTTCCTCAGTAGAGCCACAAAAATAAGGATCTACAAAACACTATTCCCCACTAAAGAATTATTTGCATTGTGTAAGGTTCTGACAGTTAGACAGCTATATGTTCTACGTACAATAATTTATCAAGATACCAAAATTCCCTATGATTCAACATTAGGAAATAATAGGCGCCAGTTCGAAGTAAATCTAAATTTCCCTATTTATAACACTAGTTTGATAAATACTCAATGCTGTTTTCGGGCTCCTTACCTGTATAAAAAATTAAATAGAAAACTTAACTTTCACACTTCCACTTTTCCACTTAAACTCATAAAGTGTAAGATGAAAGTAAAATCCTGGCTCCAGACCCTCACTTATGAGGAGACTGAAATAATTTTTGACATAATTTCCTAGACTTAGTAGTTTGGTATTTTTGCTCACGAGACACAATAATATCACTTAGCGCTCTCTTAAGCAAACAACTACTAACTGAAAATAATAATATGACACAGTTTTAATTCCTTATCTGGCCTAATTATGGATATGATATAATTATAGAAGCAAAACAGAAACATATAGAAGAAGATTGTAACATTATAGAAAAATATTTAAATGAAGGCAAGATGGAAAAGGCTTACAATACCATAAAGAAACTAGACACTAAACATAAATCTAAAAGCACAGCCATTCTAGATGAAAACGGAAAAATATTATTAGACGGAAATGAAATAGCAAAACGCTGGAAAACATACATAGAGCAGTTATACGACGGAGAAGGACTTTCAGAAGAAGACTTAGAAAAAGAAACCTCAATAGATAAAGATAATCTAGGCCCACCAATACTAAGAGAAGAATTTGATAAAGCGTTAAAAAATATAAAAAGTGGACAAGCGGCCGGACCAGATAAGTTAAACATAGAGCTTATTAAATATGCGGTGTGCGACCCTTTACTTGAAGAAATATTTCATTTAACTCAACAAATGTATCTAACAGGAATCATCCCAAGCGACTTCGAAACAACCAAAACAGTTATGCTACCCAAAAAACCAAATACACGAAAATGTGAAGAACATAAAACCCTCAGCTTAATATCTCACGCATCGAAAATCCTCATACAAATAATACACAACAGAATAAGACCCATAGCAGAACTCAACATAAGCGAAGATCAATATGGATTCAGGAGAGGTAAAGGAACGCGGGAAGCAATTTTAGCGTTAAGAATGATTAGTAACAAAAGAATTGATTTAGGACTAGAAACACACGTAGCGTTCGTAGATCTCGAAAAAGCATTCGATAACATTAACTGGAAACAAATGATGACCATTCTAAAAAACATAGGAATAGACTACAGAGATAGAAGAATAATACACAAACTATACCAGAATCAAAACACAGTAATAGAAGTAGGAAATGAAACAGAAAAGGCCAAAATAAAACGAGGAGTAAGGCAAGGATGCCCCTTTCACCAACTATCTTTAACAATCTCATCGAAAACGCCATAAGAAAAATAAAAGAGTCAGAAAATGGGGGTGTGAAATGCAATGGCGAACGCATCTTCTTCATACGATACGCAGACGACATCGCAGCACTAGCAGAAACCCAAGAAGAACTCCAAAAACTTATAGTAACCATGGACCGCGCTTTCAAAGAAATAGGACTTAAAATAAACGTAAATAAAACCAAAATAATGACCATTACAAGAAATACTCTACCATATAATCCAATCGAGCTAAATAATATCGCATCATTTAAATACTTAGGGAGCACCATCACCAATGACGCGAAATGCACCACCGACATCAAAATTAGAATATCAATAGCCAAACAAGCGTTTAACAACAAAAAGCACCTCTTCAAATCTAAAATAGCAAAACATATCAAAAAAAGACTGATCAAAACCTATATATGGAGCATTGCACTTTACGCAAGTGAAACATGGATATTAACACAGAAAGATAGAGAACGGCTTGAGGCGTTCGAGATGTGGTGTTGAAAAGAAAAATTTTGACAACAGTTGAAAATAGAAGGGGAAATATGTTTGGCCACCTTGTACGACATGACAATCTAATGAAAACCATAATAGAAGGAAAAGTAGAAGGAAAGAGAGGGAGAGGAAGACCACGGAGTGCGTTTCTAGATCAGATCAAAGAGAAGGTAGAGGTCATGTCGTACAGGGAGGTGAAGACACTGGCGGAAGACCGCAAGAAGTGGAAGTTGCTCCACCGACAAGAGCAGTGCTCTTAAATCCGAATGAATGACGGAATATAATTATATCGACATTACATTTTCCTGACTGCACAATTAGTCAATTATTGTTATTAAAATGTTATCTTCAATTTATCCAAATATCCGAAGAAAGCACTAATTTCCAATATGTTAATTTCAGTTCATATAGCATAAAATCATAAACTATACTATTTCGCATTTTTATATCGCTATACCAAAGGGTTAAAACCATTACGCACGCACACAAGTTCACTTTTCTTACAGATAAGATTATATATCTCTGTTTGTGTTGATAAGAGTTTCTGCCCTACAGTCCTATTTATTGTATAGATCTGATCTTTTTATAATTACATTGTATCGAACACTGTAACCTAAGTAATATATTTTATAATTTATAATCTGTTCTTACTTAAGAACTAAATTCCAAATTATATAATTTTAATTTTATTAATCTCTTGGCAGTATAGTCATTTGATGTCTTTTTTATTCAATTTTGATTTTTCATTTTTCTTTTAATTTAAAATTAAATTTTATTTAACACGTTGGAAGATGTTAGCATCCGGGAATCAGAATTTCTTGTCCGGGTGCTAACACATCTTTGTATATTTCATGTATTTTGGTGTCAATAAAGATTATTATTATTGAAAAAAAATAGGATGAACAAACACTCGTTCGTGATGATGAATTCGAAACCCTATGGTTTTCAATTTTAATTTATTTTCTCAATATCTCATCTCTGACAACTTTAGTATTGTTATTTACTGTTTTTGGAATATTAATTAACAGATAAAATTAAAGTAAATTAAGTAGGTATGGACGAAATAAAAGTAACGTGCAAAAACCTATTCGTTATTTGCAGGTCAAAAAAGGTAATAAATAACTTGTTACAAATAAATATTTTATTTAAGGCCTTGACTCATTTTCAATGCAGGAGTAAAGAATTATGGGTATTTTGTGTTACACTGGGGTGTTATAACCATAGAGATATAGATAATAGTCATCTATTTATCAGCTGGTAATGTCGACACACTTAGGTATATGTAGCAAATACTCATACACCGCAAAATTTATGTTCATAAAACATAGAATGTTATACGTAGGTATGCAGCATTCTGCGAGCGCATATGAATAAGAGATTAGTAATTTAAGATGTTAGGCACAGATTTTAAACAAACCGAAATTTAGACTACCAGTGACCGTTCAATGATTTTTGAAGGAAGGTTGCGACTAAAACTTATCTCCGTGGCCGTATTAAATAGTTATGTCTCCCTTTCTCATCTAATTCCACTTGGCTAAAGAGACTCGAGCGAAATAAGATTCCCGCACAGAAGATACTTTTTGTCCTGCCCCCGTTATGTCTTTGCGTTTTGGCTTTGGCTTTCCTCCCGCTCGCTCTCGTGACGCGAGTAACTGGGCGCGAGCAGGAAAAAAGGCGAAACCACACGTTAGAACGCGTTCACAATAGGTACGGATGGATGTTGTGTGAGTGTATAACATGTGTCCCCACTAGATAGAAACAACATCTCCCATCTCACGACATCTCTGATTGCAGTGTTTTACTTAACTCGTAAATAAAACGAATGTAATAGATTTTTGCTTAGTACAAACAATGGCAATGGCAATGTGGTAAGCCACTTGCGCGTTATTTATGTATACCGCATTTTAATTTATAAACGTTTTGTTCTGTTGGTACGTTTATTTTTCACACTATTATTATTCTAAAGAGAAAGTTCTTGTATGTCTTTTATATTTTTTTTTGGTATTCAGTTATCTTCTTTATGGTTTCAGGGCTATTCTTGTCAGTGATAATATTGTAGGGAATAAATGCTATTTTTCTATCTCAGTATTTCTTTTCTTATAGTATCTTTTTCTTTATAAAATTCGAAATACTACCTTGGGCACAATATGCAATAAATAAAGAAAATTAGATGCAGTGAAACTAACTTTATTTTAAAATACAGGGTCGTTTACAAAGTGTAAAGTTGCTTGTTAACCGCGTGCTCAATTTTGATGACCGAGCAAGCGAAGGATTCAAAAATTAGAATTCTGAGCGATAGTGAGGTAATCAAAAGAGCACAAATTGAAAAATCTTTGCACTCGAGTGCAACACGTAACTTTTCATCCCACCTCAGCGAGGAAATGACTAAAGTCGTCTACATATTGTATTGTTTTAAATACTTCTCGCGTGATAGTTGACAGAGAAAGCTCACTTGCGCATTATTAACAGTTGCACTCAATTCTGTTGACGTGAGATAAAATTTCTTGTCGCTAAAATCACAATCATTTTAGGTTTGAAAACAAGTGGTTATCAAGTTTCTTGTTTTTAACCTTTGGTTTGAAAAGAAAATGACGCGTGAAAAGCAAATTAGTCTGAGCTTTTAACAAATCAAAAAAAGTTTTATGACAAATTCGGCACCATGGAGGTAGAAGTAAATAGGTTTAATGATGTTTTGAATTCACAAACTTAGTGCACACGATGTTATAAATTCAATTTTACTTTATTTTTGCGCTCAAATATCGAAGAGCAAAAATAATCTTTCCGACGGGGGACGAAAATTACCTTATGGATCCATAGAGTAAACAGATAGCTGAAGGCCAATTTTGTAATTCTGAGCCCTGAAGAGGATTCTGACAATGCATAGTTAAACGTGACGTTTTATGCAAATCAAGACCCCGAAAGGTTCGTTCCGGACATTTGAATTACTAAGCCGTCGTAAACTGAGCCTACTAAAGGGGATCTCTAGGCTCGGCTGACGATGTCGCGTAGCGTACGTTGTTGTGGAAAGAAGGCAATGAGTTTTTGGTTTTAGTATTCCGTATCATAAACTAAAAGGAACGTCCCCTACTGTACTTGAACCTTTGCTATAGATTTCAAATAAGACTGGTTAGAAAAAAGCTTGCGTCCAGCGCGATCCTGCAATCTTAATTAGGTCATCTTCCATCATAGATGTCTTAGGCTACGCTTGCCGGTATTTCCGCTCCAGTTGAGCACTTTTTGACTTCATTGGTTATCTGTCTGTCATAAAATGTGTGGCTGAGATCCTGTGCTTTGGCTAAACATACCTACGTATTTAAAGAGACGCTTCACTTGAATTCCACTTCACGAATAACAAGCTACGAATAATTAATAGGTACCAAATATTTCCCATAAACTGCTAATGAAACTTCACGTTAATTTTAAAAGCCTTGTTCAACGTTTAATCAAACTGACTTTGTTGAGTCAATGTTGAAGAGGAGAAATTTTAGCCAATAAGTAATTGTAGAAATTATGTTTACAGACGTATACCTACAATCTACATCGATCGTAAAAAGGATTCCTTGTTGGACTACAGTACCCTAAAAAAGGCTGCCGTGAACCATGAGAATAATCTCGGCCCTTTGCGGAATGCTTTAACATGAATAATTATGTAACCTATCTGTGCACAAAAATATACAAATCTGGAAACAGAATAAACAATTAAACTCTCGCTTAAAAATCTGTTTACACTCACTGAATTAATTTACCTTTTAGCGAGGCTATTACTAAACTGTTATTGTGAGCCAAAGTAACTTGTTATGTATAAACATAGGTAGTGCAACCGCACTAGGTATTATTCTTCAATGCTCGTTCCTGTTGGCACTGAATTGTCATTATGTTCAAACCTTAATTTCCTCTTCTCAAAATTCTACGTTTTATCGTGATTCCAATTTTCGTCTAAGAAACAAAACGTAAAATTTTTATTATGCTAGTTCTGGCGTCTAAGCGGTTGAATACCATACCTAGTTATTTTTCTGGCCAAAATGATAGTTTTATGTTATTTGTAAGTAATTATGTAATGTAAGATATAATTATATTAAACTACGTTTTTTTCTCAGGTTTTGTACACGCGGATAGCAGTGGGCCTTTGGCAAAGTTCTCATGCTCTCCAACACCTCGGCCGGGTGCAGTGCTGCGCCACGCAGTGCCCTCGACCAGAGAAACCTGCGCCTCCTCCGTACGAGCCCCAGAGGACGTTTATTGGCACTACAGAAGACAAGGTAAGGCTGCGTATCTACTAGAGAAAAGATATTAGATATGTGCGAGGAAAAATCTACCGACATGATCATATCACATGCTTAAAACCATTTATCATCTATCCTTGTACGTAGGAAATACCGGCTTTAAATCAGAATAGGTAGGTATACGCATTACACACGTTTCCCTACACGCATGTACAGTGTGATATAAAAGACTTGAAAATAAATGAGGTCGCTACCATCGCTTTTTTAGCATAATTTTGCATTATTTTTTGCATAATTATACTGTTTTCCTGTTCAGAATCCACAAAATAACATAAAACTAGAAAAATGCTAGGAGGTTAACAATGATTGCCAGCTCAGGTTGTGGTTCCAGCAAAAGTGATAATTTAGTTTCCGAATAATTCATTTCATCTCTTTTGTGTCGCACTGTAAAGCAAAAACTTATTATTTCTGTATGGCTGTCTATGGCATTATCAATTTATACATGGCACAAATTATGTTGAAAAAGCTTTCGCCAAATTTAATTTTGGTAGCAAATGAGAGAATATTAAAAAATAATTTTAAATTTTTCATTAACAATATTTTATATTATTGTTCTGCGTTTATTTTAATATCAATGTTATCTTACACGGAAGTAGCTTTAAAATTATGTATTTTACGTGAAAAACGAATAAATTAAATATGTACATAGATTAATTTACAAGAGTAAATTCGTTAGCGAAAATTCATGAAATAAAAGGGTTTCATAGCATAACTAATTTAAATCATTATTTTTCGCATAAAATGACACCACCGACTTCCACCCTGTACAGAATTTATATAGTTGGCACAAATCGATGTGAAATCTATGTACATTATTGTTGATCTATCAATAACGGCTCAGCCTATTTCGAAAAAAATTAAATAAGACTATCCCGAGAGTAGAGATACCCTTTTGTTACTAAAAGTATTTTTAAATATGTTCCAAATTGGCGAAAACATCGATGAACATACACAAAAAAAATTACATACAGACGAACATAGTACCTCCTCCTTTTAGGGTAGAAGAATATTTATTTATACTACACCTGCTCGGAAAGTACCTTGATACTTTATCAAATTTACGGTAGAAAGTAAGTCATTGCATATCGAACAAATATGCGGCGAGAAAACGCTTCTAAGCGGGAGAGAAAAGTGTATGAAAATCCATTTCTTACGTGGTTTTTCTTTTTTAATTTTGGGTAAGACTATGCGCTGGTAACCTAAATATCAAAAGCCAAAAAGTTTTTACAGTGAGTTTTTATCTCCAAGTTCGCAAAATGACACTGGCCACTAGCTGTGTGTTGGATGGTGTCAAACAATTTGAAAAAAGAACATGTGAAAATTGCAGACGCCATTGGCGCCATTTTCAATTTGTGTGTTGTTTGAGGATTCAGTTTTCGTAGAAAAGTAAAATAAAACTATCAAAATGATAAGTAGTGATAGTGATGATGAAGATTTTTTAACTCCGCCGCAGTTGAAGGAAACAGCAAAAATACTGATTGATAACCTTTTACCACAGAAATCAATTAAAAAATATAATAAAACTTATGACGATTTTTTGCAATGGAAAAAGTGTTACATTAAGCTTCACTAACTGCAACAATTTAAATATAAATTTCAATTAGTAAAGATTTAGTTTTTTATTTTCCTCGTAGGTGTAGTATAAAGCACTATTTATCACTCGAGAGAAAGTGCGATTCCCGATCTCGGGTGTTTTAAAGCCCTCGCCTACGGCTCGGGCTTCAAACGACGCCCTCGACGGTAATCGGTCACTTTCTCCTCTCGGTGAACAATGTACTATTTTATAACTTAAAAAACATTGAAATATATTTCTTAACTACCTTATACCTATATAAATACATCCTACCTATATACTAAAAAATGGCTAAAAATCGAAACAAATACTGTGTCCGTGTGGTAGGGTGCCAAAAACGCTATGGCTGCATTATCCCACGCTGAACGGCTTAGAGATTCTCTGTGCGAGGAATGAGCCAGCTCTCTTGTCACCTGCAGCGTCAACAAGCTTTGGCGAAATTGTCTTAAAGATTTTTTTTAGGGATGGACCCCACGGACCAAAAGTTTCGACGCCAAGCGGCGACAATACATAATCCTTTTTGGAAGGCGGTTAATAATTAACTCCTCCAGGATTTTATCAATGTTTTGTCGAAGTGATCAACCAGAAACTAATATATAGGCTTTATCAATAAGCTTTGAGTTCTGAAGGTATCTCATAAACTGTTAAAGGACATGTCAACGAAATGTATGGAGGCTGGTATAAAAATAATCAAAAATTCTAACCACAACACTCGTTACTTTTCGAGAAAGTTCATATTTTTCTGAGTCTATTACATCAGTTAAAAACAAAAAAGAGCCCTCCAATTTTTTTTAAATTATTTTTGAATTTATTTGGATAAATAAATATATTTGGCTCAATAAGTAGTTTATCTCTATCAACCCTGATTAAGTAACCTCCAAATTGTTAATTAAAAGCATTTTTACCAATTAAACACACTTTTAAAGTGTTTGTTTGTCACATTGTACCTACTAACTGGTCACACTGGTAGGTTATAATTTTTAATTTTAGCAAATTAAGCGATGAATGTGGAAGAATCAGCTACAAATGCAAGTAAAATAACGATAGAAGCACTTTATCATTGCTAAACTAGAAAAAGTAATAAGCTTTATTGTTATTTTTCATACAATTTATTTTTCGCATTTAAAAAAAATTGGAGGGGTGAAAAAATCTAAATTAAATATTTTTGGGAAGCCCATAAATCAAGCTTTCAAATGATGTATATATCATCTTGGTTCGATTTTTCTCTGAATAATATACCACTTGTGGACATCACCTTTATTCAATTTGTATTATCTCCCTAATATAATAACTAGACAAATTTGGGTTGATATTTTTGTCCCGTAAATGTGCCAGACGAAATATATCAGACATCGAATAAACAAAATAGAATAGACTACGAATGTGTTCCAAACCGGCTTAACGCCGTGGTGGTCTAGAGGTAGTGACACCCGCCTTACAATCGTGAGTTCAAATCCCCGGTCCCGTACCAATGAGTTCTTTGGAATTTATGTACGGAATTTCACACCACTGGCTTTTCGGTGAAGGAAAACATCGTGAGGCAACCTGCATACGTCCGTAGAAGAAATTCGATGGCGTATGTGAATCCACGAACCCGCACTGGGCCAGTGTGGTGGATATGGCCCAATCACCCCTCGTGTGTAGGCCTACGTCCCACTGCAGGCAGTGGATTATTAAAAAAAAAGGCTGGTACAGTACTGTACAGTGTTCCAAACCCGACTTATAGGAATTCTATCAAACGCTAAGTAACCGCAATGTGCTTACAGTCTTTCCAAATAAATAATTAAGTACCTACTTTGAAGAATCCGTCTAGCTGTTTTAAGTGATAAGAACCAAGGCAAAGGCCATGATAAAAAGTGAATAAGTCTTATTTTTAACCGACATCCAAAAAGGAAGAGGTTATATGTTCGTCTGTATGTTTTTTGTGTGTGTTCATCGATACTTTCGCCAATTGTGGACCGATTTTAAAAAAATATTTCATTCGAAAAACATACGTGTTTATTCAGAAAACCTTTTCTACAGTTTACAAGTTTCTCCATAATATAATACCGATACACTGATTAATACAATAAAGAATTATTAATAAACTATGTAGTGTAGATAGCATAGTAGCCTACTAGCCTCCCTACTAGCCGTACTAATTACTTCCAACATTCGCCCATGTATCGGATATTTCTCTCCTACAATAACATCTGCCATAACTTAGATATTTTCCATACTTCACCAGTTCAAATTAAGAAATACTTTGACTCTTTACTTAGCCTCTCTTAAATTGGTTTTGAATGAAGTTAGTTATAACTTTTGGATCATTTTTTTTTCTTTTCTTTTGTGAAACACAATCATTATACGCATGTTGTGTTTGCACTAAGAAGGTTAATCAGCTTCGTAAGCAAATTGTTAAGATTTAAGATGTAAAATTATGTATGTACTGCATCAACCCGTTTGCAAACATAATAAAAAAAAATAGTTTATTAGTTTATTGCACTTTCTATAGTGCATTTGTACAACTTTCTGAATATTCAAATGTGCTGATTTTAAATGCATATCAAACAGCGTCATGACCCCAAAGCATAAATAGGTAATTATTGGATATCGAATATACTTGTATAAATATAATTATCTATGTACTGAAATATGCGGTTCCACATATTATAACTGTCACGATTTATCCGTATGTATGCTTATAAATTAATTTAGTATACTGTTTCAATTGCTTCTAAGCAAGAGAGCAGATTAAACAATCGTTAAGAAGAACAAAATTACAAGACATTTATAATTAATATCCACACTAAATAAATCATGAAAGCATAGCCTCAAATTAAACTCTTCTGAAATCAATAATTTGTTTCGCCTCCAAAATTAAGCGTAAGGATAGAACCACTTGTGTTCTTCAAACTTTTTATTCAAGTTGAGTTAAAATTTGTAGGTATTACCAGGTAACATGTTAGCCTTTAAATAAAAATGTTTCAATACTTAGAACTTTAGTAGGTAAGCCTCGTAGTAGGTACTTGCATAGCTGATCTCATCGGATCTTAAGAACTTCAAAGTCTTTCAAAGTAGCTTGAAATATATTAGATTAGATAGCAGAACTTTTGAATTCCATACTCGCACTTACGAGTAAAAGATATGTAGTTTATTACAATTTTATGTATTTGGCTCTAGAATTTCATCTAATATTTTTATGATTACAGTTGGTCGTAAATGGTGTCAGCTTTTCACCAATAAGTTAGTTCTTATTGGAGGCTCTAAAAAGTAAATTAGAACCATGCCTTGAATGAATAATTAGTTTAGGTGTTTTTGTAAATATTAATAATAATAAATAAATAAAACGTTTATTGTTCAAAAAGTTTTCACTAACAAGTTGTGCACTAGATCCCACACTAGGGCGACCTGTGTCGTGGGACCTAGGCTCTTCCTTATTTTTTTATATATAAATCTCGTGTCACAATGTTTGTCCTCAATGGACTCCTAAACCACTTAACCGATTATAATAAAATTCGCACACGATGTGCAGTTCGATCCAACTTGAGAGATAGGATAGTTTAAATCTCAAATTATAGTCGCAATTTTAATTTATTTAGCCGAAGCCGGGTCAGCTAGTTATATTATATTTTAGTTTAAGTGCTTTTTCTATTAATTAATAATTACATCTCTAATTGTTCTTAGATAAGCTATAAAATAATATGTAGTAGGTACTTAATTTTGAAGTAAGTACGTACGTATAATAATTGAAGAATAAATTGGATGAATATTTTGAAAACTTTATGGCAATGGAGGAGCGTATAGACAATTTTTATCAATTTATTATTATAATTTGAAAATTATTTGTACTTGAGGGTTTCATAATAGAAAATTAATGTAGGTCATACTCATCACTCTCTAAGAATTTATTTTGAGTTCCTTTTCACGCATGATAACACAATAAGTATGCCTCCGTCCTTTTGAAAGTTAAAAATATTTTTCGCGACTAAAACACTCCCACCTTGTTATTTTCCCTTGAAATCCCCAGAAATTTAGAGACATTTACACGAAATGGTTTTGGTGAACCTTTTTAACAAGCTCTTTGTAACCTGGTGTTGATCAACATCAGTGGTATTCGTTTACGTAACTCAAAGGATTTTTTTTATATATTTTCGAGGATTTTAGGGAAATCGCCGCTTTTATTTTTCATTTGCCTAAGTGATTAAGCTTAACAGATAGATTATTTTGAAAAGGGATGATGAAAGGTGATAAAACACAAGATCGATACGCGTAGCTCTTAGCTAAGTAAGTAAGTAAGTTCGTATAGGCCGGGTGGCTAGCCCTAGCTAGGCTAGCTCTTAGCTCTAATTAATGTATATTTTTTATGTTATTTAATAGACAACTTATTATAATTTTTTGCAAAAAATAGCATGACCGACTTCACCCGTGTACAGAATCATTACATAGTATAAAACAAAATCGCTTTCCGCTGTCTGTCCTCATGTATGCTTATATCTTTAAAACTACGCAACGGATTTTGATGCAGTTTGTTTTAATAGATAGAGTAATTCAAGAGAAATGTTTAGATGTATAATACACCTGTGCGAAGCCGGGGCGCATCGCTAGAACGTAAATATTATGCACGGATCGATGTAGCATTTTTCACATTATTGTTGATTTATCAAAAACGGCTCAGCCGATTTCGATAACATTTGAATTGGACCAAAGTATACTCTTTCCAATAAAAATAATTATTGAAATCGGACTACTATAAAAATTTTGCGTTAAAAAAGTTATGGTTATACATAAAAAAAAAATATATATATACACGCGTCGAATTTTATACCTCCTCCGGTGGTTCTTCGGTCAAAAATCATATTGTATCCTGTATATAATGTATATACAACAAAAGAATTAAAGTAAACATACATACATACTTAAATACATTTTTGACTCATCAATACTCCTAAGACAATCACATGCTCACGCTGGATGCAAGCTGCTCACGATCGTTTCCAATTAGATAGGTATCCACAGAAGAGGTTTATATTTAGCAGCCAGATATCTCACATCAAATGAGGATGATGACAAGGATAATATTTGATTTTCAATTGATTTTTTTGTTTATACAGAAAGCGCAGCAGCCGATCGTCCCAAAAGCGAAGTCAGTTCGGGCAGAACCGCGCAACTGCCACCACTTGAGTCACCTGTCGCGCAACGTGCTGCGCGCGCGGCGTGGCGTCGTGCGCATGCTTATCGTGGTCGTACTCACCTTCGCCATCTGCAACCTGCCCTTCCACGCGCGCAAGATGTGGCAGTACTGGTCCAGCGGCTACGAGGGCTCCAGTGACTTCAGCACGCTCCTCACGCCCCTCACTTTCCTCATCACTTACTTCAACTCCGGCATCAATCCGCTTCTGTACGCTTTCCTCTCAAAAAACTTCAGGAAAGGCATGAAGGAACTCCTATTCTGCAACTGTCATGGAAAACGAAAAGCGGACAATTTGATAGTTTTGAACCCAGTAGGAGGAGTTGGCCTGAGGCGGAGCTCGACGCGGTCCACCCGCGCCAACTGCAGCACTGTCACCATGGCTCCCAATGGAGACTCATGAAAATTGCGTCGCCGTCGATTCCTCTACAAAGTGGAGAATATCGACATATCCTGATTAACGGAGAGCACTGATGAGGTGACCGACAGCAGTGGGTTCTACACTGTCTCGACCATATCCAAGAAGGACTTGTACGACTAGGACACCGGTCGGTGCTCGCCAAATTCGAATATAAAATTCAAATTTCGATCAAATGAGAACGTTTTTTGATGAACCTTTGAACTACGTTTGCGGGTTGCCGCCGTCTCGAAAGTTTTAATATGTGGTTATAATGTGTATCGAGTGATCTCACGAGCTTAGAGTTTGAGTACAAATTGTGATTGAGTGAGAGTAAATGAATAACAAGAGAGATGGCAGCTACATATCTTTTTGTTCTTATAGTGATAGAGTATAATAATGTAATGAAGGCTAAATGTAAATTTAATGTAATCAACATTTCAAAGTTGTTATGTACAGTGGTAGGTACTTTAAAGGTGCAAATTCATACAAATGGCGTTTTTAAGCCGATAAAAATCATCAATTCTTATAAAATTAGCATTCACTACTATTGAAAGTGTTTGAAAGTGAGTATTATATATTTTTGCTATAAAAACGGGATTGGTTTCAAGATAATTTTATGGGCAACATTATTCGAGCAAATATCTACAGAGCCATAGTCCCTAAGTGTAGGAAAAAATGTCCGAGCGCCGACATACATACCGACTTGGATATTTACATAAAATAATTCTCAATTACCCGTTTTCTCGAATCTCGAAGTTATGTCTTCTAATTGGTGCTTGTAACCGAGCAAATTGGCATCGCGCGGCGTTGTTGTCAGCTTGCAATCGCCTTACGACTAACTAAAAAGCCTGCCCACTACGTAGCTTGAGCAGGGTTTTGGCTCGGACACTTTTTTTGCAAGAATGTGATTCTATAGATATTTGCTCGAAAGCAACAAACCTTTTCCGCAAAGTGCCACCTTTCTAAGAAATCGTTGAATCAGGTACCATAAGTCGCAGCGCATCTATATTTTATAAATCTTTCAAAAAGATAGGAATTACTTTTGCCGGCATAAATATTATTTTTCGTAGCCTGAAGAATCTCCGACTTGGTCAACATAGATATCTCAGAAGCAACTCGCGGCGCAAAATTGAAATTTTCCTGAATGAAAAATATCAGAATATGCATTCTGAAAATGTTTTAGCGATTTCACGTGAAATTGAAATCTGTTGTGCAAATATCAATATTTTCCTGCTCTTTCAGTCCTTCAGTAAAATATTTGCATACGATTGTATTGGTACCGAATAATTTTTATAACGTGATTGAATTGAATGAATTGCTTGCTACCACTGTCATACGATATGAATGGTATGATGCATTATCACTCAATGCAAATGTATTTAGGGAAGGGGGGTCGTGGGGAAATATACTTTTACAGATAGATATATATGTATTTCCAGACGATAGGCAATACACCCATATTGTAGGATATCATTGAACATATGTTCAACTTTTATTATGGAATTAATTAACCGTAAAGTTGGGAAAGGAATCACCTGTTCCATACATAGGTATAACCGAAGGCATAGACTAATAACTATACTAGAACACAATACAACATTACCACTTATGCTAAACTACATAATTAAACTACATACAAATCAATTGGATCAACCAAAGACCCTTGAAGGTCTAAAGATAATCCAAGTGCTCAAGCCCACTCCCAGTTGGCAGCGTGCCCAATATGCTGGCGGCATTATCACGCTATAACTATACTTAATAAAATGCTAAAGGTACCTAACATTTTGAAGATTCTATTTTAAAAGTTTGTTTTGATGCAGGGTGTAACGTATCACACGATAATCAAATTTTCCGATTCATTATATAATTTAAGAATTTTTCTAACGAAATTTTGAGACGCTTGGTTATTTCTGAGATAGCGTTAGACACTAGATATTTTATAAGGTGGCAAAAGATTGAAATTAAACTCATATTTATCTATACTCTTTCCCCCAATTTGTAACATTGGTATTGCTGTGTGAATATTGATAATTTTTATCGTTTTGTGACTAATTTTATTTGCATATTACTACCAAAAGTTAAATAAGTAATATTTCTACTATCATCAACGCCTTGGCACCAAACAGATAATAAAGCAAAAACTAAAACTTCAAAGTACTTGCTAAATAACAAGAGTACCAACTGAAAAAATCATTTTAAGGTTTCAACTCAGCATCTAATTATATAATAGGTATTTTGACTTGCGTTAACAGGAAAATTTGACCTTTTTAACACGCTTTTATTAGTTTCACCTGTATGTTTGCTTGCTTGTAACCAAATCCCTTCGAACTCGATTTTGCCCTACTTTGAGCGATCAGATTTTTCTCAAACTTTGCACGCCTATCAAAGACCGACAATGCATTTTTTAAAAAAATACTCCTAAGCATGTTTTCAGTTTTTTTTTAAACTATATTTATATTATATATTTTTTTCTGCTTATTTTTATTATTTCGCACGAGTATTCGTGCGAGCCAAAGAACTCATTGGCACGGTACAGGAATTTGAACCGAGAACCTCACGATTATAAGAAAACTGTTACCCCTAGTATCACCACGGCTCTTCGAAAGTTTTATCAAAGTCTTGACTGCTGGTGTAAACCTGCTAGCAAAAGTCGATCCAATTTTCAGAGTTTAAGTGAGTCATAATTTCCGGTTTATCAAGAGCTGAGTTGATACCTTAAATATTTGATAAAGTACAATAATTTGCTGTTAAAGTTTACTTGAATTTAATATTACTTGTAAAATATTGACAAAATATAAGTGTTTTATCTTAATCATCGATGTAGCGTATTCTTACAAAGTTTAAAGATGTTCTTGTTGTCATGGTTGTAAATAAAATGTCATTAAGAATTAAATGTAATTATATATTTTTTATTTCTGAGACTGTTGCTTTTTTCTACACAATACTTATAACCCTAAAAATAGCAATATGATTTTTAATCCTGAAAAATATGCAACACGTTGGCATTGCGTTCGGTATTACAGTTTGTATACATTGGCGTAGCTAGATATTTTCTCTAGGGGGCAGCTGCCTACTTTTGGAAACGCGCTCCACCCCAGAAAAATAGAATGTATTGTTTTTTAGTTTTCTAGGGTGGGCAAGGCGTGCACATAGCTACGCCCTGTGTATACTGAGGATAAGGACTAAGGATGAGTATAGACTGCAACATTTACTTGTAACAAAACAACGAGCCACTCTAAGATATGTTCTAAAATGTATCACCTTTCACGAACCAAACGTCGAGCACGCTAGCCGTTTTGTTATTACAGCAATTGTTTAAACCAACGAGTGTATTGGTGTAACATTTAGTAGAACCTTTGCACGAGCGCGGGCGATACGCGGGTGCGACATAGTACGCCCGATATTTTAAGAAAGAGTGAACGCAAGATACGATGAAATTTACGGGTAAATGCACACTGGCTGTGAATATTACGCCGAACGGAGCACCGTGCATTCGCAGGAACATTAAATTACATTGAAATGCTTTGGACACTGAGCAGCAGGCCAATCGCACTAAAAATTACAGCTGAATCACAATTGAACTTTAACCGAACTTCAACTTTTTGTCTATTTTCGTATCGCGCTAATGATTTTGACAAAAGTTGAAACGCAACTCCATCGGAGTTGGAACGTAACCGCTGTCAAACGAACGGTTGGTGTATGATGTTTAGCACAATACCTAGTTCTTTAAAGCTGAATAGTAACTTAACTACAATTGCAACCGAACTTTAACTGTATTACAGACGGAACGCAGCTGTTTAAAATTAACGCGATTGGCCTGCTTTTACCTGAATTGTTCCATTCGTAAGAACGTTACATTACATACAAATGCTCGAGAAAATGTTGTAGTCTATACTCACTTTAAGAAGTATTTACCGTTTACCAACCAGAGATCAGCTAGCGGCTCCATTGCAGTGTCTTTTTCAAATACCTAATGTATAGGTACTTTCCAAAATGTGCTTTTAATGATGGACATATTTTATCCACCTTAGATCGCTTTTCTACTTGAGGACAGGAAAGATATGGTCATTTACGACCCTACCTAATGTTAAAAGTTACTTTCGCTGTGCTTTCGCAAAACGTCCTTGTCCCGTAATCCCCATTTCACTTTACCCTTATACAAATATTAGCATTTAGTTACATTTGTACAAATATCCCCGGTACCGGAACTTCACGTATGAACATCGAAAAGGTATCCATTCATCATTTACAAATAAAGCTAATGTAACAATTCCGAACGATACGTAGCAATTGAGCAATGCAAATAAATTGGAGGCCGTAACGATACCATTTCGATTTGATTTAGAAGCACTTTCACGGATCCCACCATCGCCATTATAGAGGTCCATATCCACTTAATATTTTGATGGCAGATGCCCCATCGATTCTTTCATAACAGGAAAATATTTTCACAATAATGTTAACAAGATTATTTTTTGCAAAAAATAGCATGACCGACTTCACCCGTGTAAAGAATTCGCGAATATTTCGCACGGATCGATGTAGCATTTTTCACATTATTGTTGATTTATCAGCTTTGGCTCAGCCGATAAAATTTAAATGGGACCAATTTCGAAGTATATATATTCTTTCAATTAATAATAATTTTAATTAATTTTATAACCACGCATAATTTTTTTCATAGTATACTATGCGTGGTTATACATAAAATACATATATATACGGGTCGAATTCGTCGGTCAAAAATGGAATAGATTCGTTTTCGGCCGTCTATGCAACTAACCTTCGCAACTAGTTACCAAAGAAGACTTTTTCTGAAACTAGTTGCAAATTCATGGTTGATTCATTACATAACAAAAGAAAACAGCATTTCAATTCTACGATGTTTGTACAAACAGCAGCGCAGCGTGTATATGGATTAACAACGTCCAAAAGCCTAAATTCTCGTTCGAATACCTACCTGAAAACTTTTTACCATAATTCTTGACGTTTGTTGCCCGTGGTCTTACCAGTTGTACATCTGGTAGGACCACGGGCAACGAACGATTCTTGATGTCGTAAAATAAAAATGATAACAAGGATATATTTTAATCAATTACTTACATACTATAATCCTACCGCTTAACTTAGTCCTCGCCTGTGCGGTACAGGGGCGCCGGGGGAGACGACAAAGGGGACTGAAACCAAGTCAAGATAGGTGCGGGCGGCGGGTCCCCGGTCTTTATTTGGTTTGAAATGCTGAATATCGGTTATATTTTGTATTTAAAAACCGTACCAAAAAAGAGACGGCATAATAGCAACAACACAGCAATTCAATTGGCAGCCCGCGTGCAGCTGCACCCTTACTCAAAGGCAGACCTGATTGATACCTTCAGCTATGGAGCGTTCGTTTGCACGTCCCAATCGTTTATTTTGTACAACATTTACATATTTCCTGGTAGGTATTTAGGGCTATAACAGACTACATATAGTAGGGTAAAATGGTCAAATACGCCCCATCAGCAAATATGCCCCACTAGCCCTAGAACTTTTAAATTTTGTAGTTAGAATGCCAATCGGTAAATGACAGTAAGTACTACTACTCGAATTTGCTGAGGCAAGCGGATGCGCTTCAATTGTCATTAATAAAAAAAATTCAAAAGCTCTAATCTCAAAAAGAAGACATGTGAATATCCTCGTCAAGTAAACAGACTAATATGGAAATAACTAATATGGATGTTTGGAAGATTATATGATAAATTGGTAACAAAGAGATAAGTATACTGATTGCAGTGTACAAGATGCTTGTAATGGTTGCACGAAGATTACTATCTTCGTGTATTTATGTAACAAGTGTGGCCATTACAATGTACGACAGCCATTAAATAACGCGACCGGCGGTCATGCTCTTTATATAAATATATCGGTCTGGTTGAGCTTGTGTTGCGTTAATTTTCAGCTAGTGTTAGTTAATTACATTTGTGTGCGTGTAAACTTGCTTATATTTTGGTTTGTGTGCGTTTCTTCACCCCCCCCCCCCCCCCACTGACTTGGCAGACTTCGGTGCTCAGGCGTGTCGACTCCTTTTGATTAGGTACTTAATGACGACAGCAAAACAAGTAGGTAATATTTTTGCAAGATGAAGTTGATTATGTTTAATTTTTTTCTTTTTATTGATATTTTAAGTATGGGGCATTTTACCCTAACCCCTAAAAGGGGAAAAGCGCCGTTTTCCATAGTTAAAAAAAAGTCGTGTAAGTCAAAAAATAATAAGAAGTTTATTAATTTATGTTACAGATGGTTCCTAATAAATAAATATAATTTTATTATAAATGTGTTTAAACCATAAAAATAAAAAGTGAGGCGTATTAAAAACCAGTTTACCCTACGTAATGTACCTAAATACCATAATTTTATTTTATGGTGGGATTTACTCTCCGACTCGGCAGCTTTCCGGTTCCGGCACCGTGATTGTCATTAAAAATAATCACCAGTAAGAAAGGAAAAGTAATTACTTTTCCTTTCTTACTGGTGATTATTTTTTTTTGTAATAATGAACAGACAATTAGTTAACTGTAACTCCTCTTCAAGAATTTGTGATGAAACGTTTCAAGATTTTTTTTTTGATCTCAAAAATGTTTTGTATTGTTTATCATAATATTATTGTACCAATACCATATTGTGTGTCCAACTTTTAGGCTTTCTCTCATGACGTAAATGTTGGACTAAAAGATAGTAGTAATTAAGAAATTTACAAGTCCTGAGCATAGATGTCTAATAGATATGATGACTAAATAATTATTTTTTGCAAAAAATAGCATATGACCGACTTCACCCGTGCACAGAATCATTATTACATAGTTTAAAACAAAGTCGTTTTCTGCTGTCTGTCCCCATGTATGCTTATATCTTTGAAACCACGCAACGGATTTTGATGCAGTTTGGTTTAATAGATAGAGTAATTCAAGAGAAATGTTAATATGTATAATACACCTGTGCGAAGCCGGCGCATCGCTAGAACGCAAATATTATGCACAGATCGATGTAACATTTTTCACATTATTGTTGATTTATCAAAAATTGCTCCGCCAATTTCAATGAAATTTAAATCGGACCAATTTCAAAGTATACTCCTTCCAATAAAAAAAGAGTTATTGAAATCGGACTACTATGAAAAAAGTTATGCGTGGTTACACATAAAAAAATATATACGCGTCGAGTTGTGTACCTCCTCCGGTGGTTCGTCGGTCAAAAATATAATTAGTCGTCAGATAGACTATAAAAAAATATTAGACACGTATTTTATCTATGGTCAATTAAACAAAAAACCGGACAAATACGTGTCAGGCTCGCACATCGAGGGTTCCGTACAAAACCAGAAAATTTCACAAAATTGGAAAGTAAATTGTTAAAATCTCCATACTATAACAATCGACAAAAAAATTTTTTTTTTTCACTTTCTCGTCATACATCGAAAATTACACATTGTTAAAATAATTAATAACTTGTTTTAGCATGAGCTAATGTGATACCTTTCATGATACGATTTACTCACTTTGAATTTTAAACCCATATTTTGTGAATTTCGAGGCCCTATTTTTTTGTGATTTAAACAAAAATGTACAGTTTTCAGATTTATTCCTATATGTGTACTCTGAGACGATGCTTCTCGCCAAATTTCATAGTACTATGTCAACGGAAAATACCCTGTAGGTTTTGATTTTTGTGAGTGTCGAATTATGAGGTTTTTTACGACATAATCAGCTCTAACTTTTTTATACGGTAACTGAGAAGTTTTTCTTTTACACAACTGCAAGAATTCATAGATATACGTATACAGTTTAAATTTCAACTCAATATCTTTCCTCGTTCCCGAGATAAAGAGTCTTGACATATTCACAGACGGACAACAAAGTGATCCTATAAGGGTTCCGATTTTTCCTTTTGAGGTACGGAACCCTAAAAATTGATGAAGTCATAGCTTTTCAAGGTTCCAGGTGACGTCACAAGTGCCATACAAATGTATAGACTTCTGTAAGAGATGTGACGTCACATAACCCCCACTCCCAAACGTTGACAAGGTTTATCTTTGTCATTTGTTGTTTTATTGACAAAAGAAAAAATACATGTCCAATATTTTTTTAATAATCTAACACACGGACTAGTTACATTATTGATTTTTTTACCCAGTCGTCACGCCTATTAGAACATTGCAAAAAAAAATCGGTTAAGTAGTTTTGGAGAAAAACGGCAACATAGATTTGAACAAACAACCTCTCACCCCAAACGCATATACTACCGTCTCCGTTCCGTCGTGGTTAAAAAGGGATAGATAAAAAAAGTTTTACATCAAAATATACGCTAAATAACAAATTTACAAAAGCAAAAAGTATTTAGATATGAGCGGTTTATTTTCTATTGTTTTCTGACAAATCACTTTGAGACAGACTTTTGGTGCTCACCTCCTCATAACAATAATGTTATAATCTTGGTTGAACCTTACTTAACATAAGGTTAAAGCCGGAAACATACTATCGGACGCGACTGACAGCTGCGACTTAGCAATGTGCACAGTCTTAAGACATCCGGTGTGCCAGATTGCTCTCGGACGTCCGAACGCTCAAGGTCCGCGACTTATGTCCGATAGTGTGCACGGCTCAGTGTACTTTCATAGTCTAGGTCGCGGCTGTCAGTCGCGTCCGTAAGCCGCGTCCGATAGTATGTTTCGAGCTTCAGTCATAGATACAATTATTTTATGGTACGGCACCTCGCCCTGATTAATATTAAGACGAGGGTAAAATGCTCGTGCAAATAGGTACAAGTTTACGGAACTTTGGAAGAATCTACCTAAAAAATAAATATTCTAGATACGGATACGAGCAAAAATATTTTGGGCTTTTCTGGATAGCTAATCTTAACATATGAGGTTAATATGAGTTGATAAGCTGTACACACGAAATTAGAAAGTTTTGGGATCAGTAAATATGTAGATACATACCTTTTTAGGGTTCCGTACCTCAAATGGAAAAAACGGAACCCTTATAGGATCACTTTGTGGTCCGTCTGTCTGTCTGTGTGTATGTCAAGACTCTTTATCTCGTGAACGCGTAAAGATATCCAGTTGAAATTTAAACGGTATACGTATATGTGTAAAAGAAAAACTTCTCAGTTATCGTTTAAAAAGTTAGAGCCGTTTATGTCGTTAAAAACCGCATATTTCGACACTCACAAAAATCAAAACCTACAGGGTACTTCTCGTTGACATAGAACTATGAAATTTGGCGAGAAGCATTGTCTCAGAGTATACATATAGGAATAAATCTGAAAACTGAACATTTTTATTTAAATCACAAAAAAATAGGGCCTCAAAATTCACAAAATATGGGTTTAAAATTCAAAGTGAGTAAATCGTATCATGTAAAGGTATCATTTAAAAGAACTTTATTACCACATGCTAAAACAGGTTTTTAATAACTTTAACAATGTGTTTGTACGGAACCCTCGATGCGCGAGCCTGACTCGCACTTGTCCGGTTTTTTTACTAGGGGAAATCTTTTAAAGATACCACCGCACCACGGGGAAGGGAAGGTGGGTGGTTATGTGGGAGTCCCCGCCCATTGCTGGACTATACCGACCAAAACACCTGGGTGTTCTGCCACTGCGCTTGGTGTCGGGGCTACGGGCACGCTTTCGCACTCCTCCGGGGCACTTTTACGGCTTTACTTAACGTCATAATCTGCTTAAAGATGTTCAAATTTATAAACTATTAGTGTTTATGTTAATTTAATTAAGGGGTTTTATTCAACTTCATTTTTAAATTTCATTACAACATTCCTTACTGTAGTCAATTTTGTGACAGATAACGTTGATGGGGGGGATAAATGCTTGGCAGTTTTTTTGGATTTGGCCAAGGCATTCGATACGGTGTCTCGGCCAATCCTACTTAAAAAGCTCGAGAAACTGGGTATTCGTTGACTCCCATTGCAATGGTTTACGTCGTACTTAAGTGGGCGTAATCAGACAGTGCGTATTGGTGACAACCAAAGTGGTTACGCTAGTATTGAGTTCGGAGTCCCACAGGGTAGCGTGCTAGGCCCTACTCTCTTCCTAGCTTACATAAATGACCTCTGTGACCTCAGTCTAAGTCATACTAGGATCTTGGCTTATGCTGATGATACCGCTCTGATTTTTTGTGGGAGTAACTGGGAAGAGACCATAGAAATAGCTCAAAAGGGTCTGGCAGTTATTGCAAGTTGGTTACAGAAGAATTTACTCACGATTAATGCTAGTAAGACTAAGTATGTGACATTCCGAGTATCTGATCGCACTGGCCCTGGATATCTAACACATCTTCGACTGCATCAATGTGGCAACCTAAATTCCAATACATGTTCTTGCTCTGAAATCGAAGAAGTCGACCACATAAAATATCTGGGAATTATTATTGATAATAAACTTAACTGGTCTCAACAAATAAATAGTCTATCTGGTCGTGTACGTAAACTTTTACATATTTTCAAGAAGTTAGGTGCGATAGCTGACGTTAAAATTATTAGGACTGTTTATTTAGCTCTCTGCCAGTCTATACTAAGTTATGGAATTGTGTGCTGGGGCTCTGCAGGTAAAACTCTACTTTTAAAACTAGAACGTGCTCAACGAGCAGCGCTCAAAGTAGCATACCGGAAGCCGTTTAGACACCCCAGTGACACTCTGTATCAAGAACTGAACCATGTCAACACGAGAGGGCTATATATCTTAGCTATTGCACTTAGGTACCATAAAACTGCACCATTCACTATGTCAGATCCATTGCAGCTCTCACGCCGTCGGGCCTGGAAACTGCCAATGATAAGAAGCCAGTTTGCAGAACGTTCATTTGCGTTTAGGGGCCCTTACGTTTACCAAGACCTTGACAAAAAACTGAATATTTTAAGTGATTCCAGGTATGTGTGCAAGCTAAAAATATCCAACTACTTGAAATCCATGGGTTACAATGATATAGAAAATCTAATCAAACCAGTAAGCTAACTGGAAACCTTCCGGGCCTTTATTTTGTCTCTGATTCCATCTGCCGTTATAAATCCAAACGCGTCATATTTCAGCATACCTATGAAGGTGAAGCTAAAAGCAAGAAATTTCATTAGAAGCCAAACATGAATACGATTTCGCTCACACTCGGTGATGTATTTGCGAGCCCAACTCTCATGAGGCTGACGCTACGCAGATACGTCACTCGTCTTACATCAAATACACACACACACACACACACACACACACCCCCACACACACACAGACACACATATACACACACATAATTATACTACATTCACTATATACCTATATTATACATGTCAGTTGCCACCGGTAGTTCGGTTATAATTTTCTTGTGTTATATGTAAGTATTATATATTATGTACTGTCTATTAGAATCCTTATCTATTCAAAGTTTTTCATTCATTCATTCATACCTAAATTCACAAAAACGAAAGACACTGGATTTCGCGAGACAGGCTAGCCTAGTGCGAAATCCAGGGTGCATAAAATTACATTGTTATACCTACATTAAAATTTACCTGTTTTGTTAAAATTAAGCACTAATATAAGAATGTTCTGCATATGTGTTATTTGGAAATAAATATGTTTATGTTTATGTTAGATAGAGAAATAAAGTATCTTATTCTTCCTCATACAAACCCGCCCCTCGAACTTGAATTATAGCGTCAATAAAATTTAAAAAAAATGTTTTTTTTTAGAAACTGAATCTGAATTCCAACAAATGTAACTTTGCGACAATTAAATAAATGAAAAGTACGTGCAAGTTTCATTTGTAACCTATAGGTAAGATAGCTGAGACAAGTTACTATTACTTTTCAAATTTAAAGTTGTGGAAATGTTAAACGCCATACTTGCGGGAAGTTAATTTTACAACTTTCAGTCATGTTTCTTGTGTAATGTTACTGCAACTTCACTTTTTAAAGTTATAAAAAGTTTTGGTGATCATCTCTGGGCAAGTTACAGGGTTTATCTACAGCGCAGCCGTTAGAGCTTTGTTTCAAACTCGCTGTAAGTTTGCATGAACGTTGCAACCTCATATTTGTAAAGTTACAAGCTCGGTGATGTTATTTTCAATAATGTTATTGCAACTTATGCTTGCTTACTCGTATATTATATACGCGATATCTACTGTATAGATAAGAATAAAATAAAATGAACTCCACATTTGGATCACCTCTGTAAAGAAGGGCCTTGCGGTGCTCAAACTTTGAACAAAGTATGCGCCAGCTTTGAGATCCCCGCAGGCGAGGACCAACCTCTTCGAAGTATCTTTTCAAAACTTATCCATGTCGGAACATACGATAATTACATTAATTTCAAAGGGATGGAGTGCTGAAAACCTAAACTTGCAGATTAAAACTATTTTGAAGATGCAATACTGATGAAAAACAATTTAATATAAGTAAATAAAATAAAATAGCCTTTATTTCCCTTTAACGACATATAAGATTAAGAAAAGTATTATTGAGATTATAAAAACAGTTTATGCACACTAAGCTATACAGGTACTTAATGTAATTATATTTTTTTCGGCACTCATGTCTGGGTAAAGGCCTCCTCCATGCTGTGCCATTTCTCGCGGTCTTGTGCTGCTCACGTCCAGGTCGCTCCCGCGACCTCTACGATGTCGTCGCACCATCTTCTCCGGGGTCGTCCTGTGTCCCGTGCGCTGTCTCTCATGCCAGTGAATAATCCGTTCACTCCACCTTCCGTCTGCTGACCTAAGCTCACTCAGTGAAGCGTAATTCGAGAATCGCACGGCTGCTCGGGCGACGTGACCAGCCCATTTAATAATTAATATCCATTTAATACAATTATAATATAATATAAACAAATTTAAAAAAATGTTATAACAAAATCAATGTCTAAGGGCGAGTTGTAGTGAGTGGTTTTGCGTAGAATAAGATACGTTATAGTTATAATCTTTATATACCTTGTCATGTTTCACTATGACTACTAAAATTAACTTAGTTCTTTCGCAATAACATTATTTACGATATCACAAGAAACATTTACCTATTCCTCGAAGAGCTCATCTACCACGATACATTCCAATTTTTTGTTTCTACGATTACCGTCATATTGTGATTGTTGCAAATAAACAAGTATCATGAGCCCAGTTGGTACACAGTTTCTGTGGACTAATATTCAACCTAGTAAATCCAGTTTCGTTTTATTAACCTATATCGTAAGCGGTCGCAGCGATAGTCCTAAAGTTGATTTTAATTAAACCTACTCATGCGGTGTTATTAGAAGCTGCCACGAGAAGCAGGTATAAAATAAACGACCTAGGTGTAAGAGGTAGTCAAACGGAGCTCGTATATTGTGGCTTGCCTGCATCATCACCGCTTAGATGGTTGAAACTTATTTAGGTAAGTAGGTACTCTGTTTTGATTTTCTTGAAAGCTCGCTCAAACGTCGAATCCGGAATGGGAGTATAACGCTAAGTAATCGACAAATGCTGACGATTAAAATTTTAAAGGCGAAGTGGATACGGCACATAATTTTAAGAGTTACATGTACGAGAATTTCACTAGGGCCGTAAAGTATTGCCCTGATGCCGGGGCACTAGAATACGGCATCGGTATCCCCTGCCTGTAGTAAGAGCCTACTAAAAGCCTGGGCTCGTGGGTGGTCAGAGTTGGGGCTCTGGCCATCTACTAAAGCGGGCCCGAGAAGGATGGCAGCGTGTGTGGCAACGTTGTCGTACAGGACTGTACAAGCCTGGTCTACTACCAGCCGAGTAGACATACGAAGTGCCGGGAGCACCGGTGCGTTCCTTTTGGAGATCCCGGAGCTCCCAAGAAGGCACGTAGGATGGCCACCGAGGGGGTTTTAGTGGGTACAATCCCATATAACCCGGCTGCACCCCAAAGCGGTCGGGCATCTTTGGAAGATTTCCTCTTGTAAAAAAAAGAATAAAAAAAAGGGCCGTAAAGTAATAAAATACTTATAAACCTAGACACCATTTTATTAGAGCATTCTTTATTTTGTGACACTGTGCACCAGTAAAAGCAACATTGGCAACGGGACTCTCAAAGTATACTGTATAATATGTCTATAGCTGTATAAAATTCACTATTACCAAATTCATAGAAAAGTTTTTCTTTTGAAGTCTAACAACTCTTAAAACTTGATGAAAATTAGTATTCTGTTACGCCTTGAAAAGTTTAACAATACATTAAAGCCTTTCTCCAACTTATCACATAGTCTCTTCGTTTCATTTCATGATAAATAAATACAGACAACATGAAAAGACATAATAAATAGGACCTCCAGCTCTACCGCAACAAAGTTAATTTCAGTAGGCACAGCGGAGCGTGACTAAGCTCCAGCGAATTGCTTTCTCAATATCGCACTCGATAGATGTAAAAGCCTGTGTACTAGAGCTGAGCTGAGCTTTAGAGAGTCGCTTAAACTTTACTAAATCCTTTAGATTTATTTAAGAATATGTTCTCTAAAAACGTACAATATTTATATTTATGGGTGTATTTAAAAAAAAATAATGTTCAGTCCAGCATAGTAGAGTGATTCTATATGAAAATACGCACGTTGTGTCCCAAGTTGAATTTGTTTCAAGAATTTCACCAGATATGTATTTTTATTTAATATTGATAACTCTGATACCAAACTAGCCACCAGACCTATACGAACTTTTACTTACACAAGCTCAAAGTAGGCTCAAAGTATAACCATTGCCATTCAGCGTGGCAATGCTGCCAGCATGCTGGGCACGCTGCCAACTGGCAGTGGGCTTGAGCATTTGGATTATCTTTAGACCTTCAAGGGTCTGTGAATGATCCAATTGCTTTCTATGTAGTAGTAGTGTAGATAGTTTTAGCATTTAAAATAGTATTGTATCTTATTGTAGTTAACAATATACAATATTAAGTACTTACATAAACTAAAACTACCTAAACTACTACTACATAAAAAGCAATTGGATCATCCACAGATCCTTGCAGATCTGTTTAATTCAGGTAAACTAGATTTTTTATTTAATTTGAACGTTATAATACTATGTAAAAAAAATATCTTACACGACGTTCCCGAAATAAAAATAAAATTAGCAAGTTACCTTACATTATATCGATAGAAAACCAGCAGGCAGATTACTAAGCCACATTATCTTGGGTGTAAAAACATTAGAGCCTAGAGAATAAAAAAAAATATTATCAATAACTTGTTCCGTTTTATTAAGATTTTCCTAGAATATCTAAGTGCCTATCTTACTAAGATAATAAAATTATATCTCATAAATAAATTAATATATTGTGAGTAAATAAGGTCGAAGAAATGCTAACAAAGGGACCAAAAATGTGAGTTCATCTGCCGAGGCATTTAGGCCGTGGTGACCTTTTGTATTTCCTGGTACCATGACCCCAAATATTTCGCCTTACTATCACTAATATTATGAATGCGAATGTTTGGGAGATCATATTGTCATTAACTTATGTAGTTGATAATGTTTTATTGAAATTGAGAGTAGAACTTGCTGTAGCACCTTTTATTATTCCAAATCTCTAGCTTTTGAAAAATAATTATGAAATATAGCATACGTCAACAAATTATTTACTTATTATACCTAAGTACACCTTAAAACTAAGCATCAAATGTGTAGCTATAAAAATATATATCCTACTACTTTTATAAACGCCAAAGTTTGTGAGTTTGTGAGGATGGATGGATGTTTGTTACTCTTTCACGCAAAAACTACTGAACTGATTGAGATGAAACTTTGCAATGATTTAGCTTAAATATCAGAATAACACATAGGCTATAAATTATATTGATATTGCGTTGTTCTACAATATAACGATAAGTGTTAAGTAAGTAGGAAAAATTCTGATATCTGAGAGCAAGAAGAAATGTAAAAAAAAACAACTGTCGAATCGAACAACCGTCAAATCGTTTTAAGTATTTTTTTTTCCGCTTCCTATTATAAGGGCAAGGTAAGGTAGGGTCTCGGGTTTGAAAGACGGAAAGTGACATAGTCTACTTTTATCCCGGATAAATAAAGGGTTCCCATTGTATAGCACAAAAATCAAAATATCATGCAGGCGAAGCCGCGGGTCTACACTACACTAACTAGTCTATAAATATTATAAAAACGCCTTCTGCCGGAAGTCGGTAGTTGTAGACTTCTCAGTTTGACGTAGCGGCAATTTCTTGCTATTGAAAATTATTATACAACAAAATTAAATTAACTGATATTAAATTTCTACTAGGTTTTACTCTCAAGTTGAGTAAACTAAGTTATTAGAAAGTTAGGCATACTGTCTATTTGCTTAGTTGTCTGGTATTTTAATAAGATTTCTCAAATAGAATTTCACAATGAAAACAATGACAGTCAACAGGAAAGAATCAAATTCAGGTACCTAATAGCTCTTCTATTAAATCTAAGAGATTAAATCGGTAAACAAAGAATGCTTAATTAAACAGTCTTGAATCGCACTAAGCATTTCTAAGGGCATTTTCTTAAGCAAGCTCTTTGTAGAACACGAGAAATCTTGATCCAACTTTGCGTTGTTAGGAATCGCCCTTTCAAGGGCGATACAAATCCGGATTAAGCTGGATGCTTAACTAAAGTTGTTATCTATTATACGTACAAAATATAATTTATTTTATTTTTATTTATTTAGAATTTTATTTCAGACAAAGTCCATAAAACATAATTCAATAAACACTCTCAATTTTTTTTTAAATAATCAAACATAGTTAAAGATATCGAATACAATGGATAAAAATAGTTTAAATCGTAAACAAATGTCAATAAATATCAAATTACTTACACAAAACAACAACAACTTGGTCCAATGGTTCATTATTGGACAATCTATGTCCATCCTCCAAGCGAACAGTTGAAGGTGAACTGTTGGGGCCGCCACGGACGCGACGCATCAGGGACGCCACCCGCTTCCTCAAAATAGCGGCGAAGCCGTCTATATGCGCGTCCGCGAACATTCCTGACGCGCTACAATACGGCGGCAGCCTCAACAGCGCCCTAAACGCATTATTGTACTGGGTACGCAGGGCGGTATAAGACCTTTTTGTATACTTGACCCATAAGCTGCACGTGTAGAAAGACTGGCAAAACGCCCTGAAAAGTGTTGTTTTCACCTGCGCAGTACAACGTGCAAACCTACGAGCCAGCATGTTAGCCCTAACACATAACGCCCTGCGCTCCCTCTCCATGTCTACGTCATCCGCGAGCGTCTCCGTGACCCAATGCCCGAGATACTTGAATTGCGATACTCTTATAAGAACACTGCCATTTAGCGCAACTGGTGGCACAGTGGAATATGTTTTTGAACCTGCTTTAAACAACAGTATTTCGCTTTTAGCCGCATTATATCTCAGGCCATGGCCCTCCGCATAACGCTCGCAGATACCAATAAGTTTCCTGAGGGCCCTGATCGATGGACTCAGCAACACCATGTCGTCCGCATAACTGATGTTGTTCACGAAAACTCCATCAATCGAGCAGCCGACATTGGCGCTGCTGAGTTCACGGATGAGGCGATCTATGTACAGGTTGAAAAGGCCCGGAGAACTTAAGCCACCTTGTCTTACACCGCATTCCAACCTGTACACATCCGATAGTGATCCGGACCACCTCACACAATTCCTCTGATTACCATACCAATACTTTAGTAGGGATATATACTCTGCAGGAAGTTCAGTATCACTCGACAACTTCTGCCACAGCCTGTCATACGCAACCAAATCAAAGGCCTTCGATAAATCAAGGAAGCAGGCGTAGACAGGCGTGCTTCTATCAGTGTAGTACTGAACGGTGTGCTTGAGATTCAGTATAGCCGTTTCAGTCGACAACCCAGGTCTGAAACCGAACTGGGCGTCATGCAGATTTAAATGTTGTCGCAACTGAATATCAATCACACCGTCCAGCACCTTAGCTATGATAGTTGCGAGTGATATGGGCCTGTAATTGTTGATGCTAGATGAATCACCTGTTTTATTTTTGAGTATTGGAACAACTATAGTTTAGATCATCTTTTCTGGTAAATATGAATGACTAACACAAAAGGTGAAGAACATGGCGAGCACCCTCGGCAAATGAACGCCCGCATGTTGCAAATGCTCTATGCTTAGACCGTCATGGCCGGGGGATTTTCCCCGCTTCATGTCCTTCACCACTCGCGCAACCTCTTTCGCAGTAATGCGCCTTATAAGATCCCCAGTATTCAATCCACTCATATCCCCCGTGGCTGGTCCCAGCGGAGAGCATACTTTGAAATGTTCACTAAACCGATTGGCGATATGGACCGGATCACTCAATACCCTCTACACTTACGGGAACACTCGGCCTAGAATTCAGTTTATTGGTCTCCTTCCAAAACTTACCGAAGTCTTTAGCTGTGTGTTGTGTCGCTAGAATATCCATTTTTATTTGAATTTGATTATCTTTACACCATTTAAGTTTAGTTTTGAAAGATTTACGCGAAGTCTGCATTTGTTCATATCGACGCTTGAAAGGCAAACATTACCAAGCGACAGTTTGGGCGATATTGAGTTATATATATCACTGAAATCAGAAAAAATAACTGCGTCGATTGGTCTTACTCTCACGGCGCTAGGACGAAGTTTGTTGTCGTTTGGTAACTTAAAAAAAGACACATTTTCACAGTTTTCGGCGTCCAAGCGACTAAAATTTTAATGATTTTTGAGTATTTTTCACATAGTAAGGATTAGATTTTTATAATTTACACTAAGTAATTTTTGCCTCGACTCTAAATAATGCATCTAAACATAAAGTATTTTCTGCCTTGCGAGTACCCAGGAATTAGCATTACTTAAGAATTTTTACCTGATTGTTGTTTTTCTCTCTCGTAATTTAAGACTTTTTAACACACCTTCAATAGACTTTCTTTGTCATTTAGTACTTTTTACCTAAATATAATTTATTCAAAAATGTGAAGTAGTGAATATCTACCTGCCTAAAACAGGATATATTTTGTCGTTAAGTAATTTTCTACCCGCCGATTTTTTTAAAGTTTATGTTACTTAGATAACTATTTCTGATATGAGATTTCTCTAAAAGTGACCTTATCCATGCAGCATCTTTTTTATTTTGTCACTTATCCGCACTGTAAATCAGATTCTAAATGGCTGTTGGTAACAAAATAACGATTACGTCTTCACCGAACTGTCGCTTAGACAACACGCATGCGTGCGCTCATGGTGCAAAGTGCTTAATCTCGTAGCTTGTTTGTGTACTCGGTAAGTGCATTATTAAGATTTTATGACTTTATATTTATAGATTTTCAGATATGACTTTATATTAGATAATTAAATTTTATATTTTACATTAATTTAAATCTATTGTTAAAAGTACATAAAAATCGAAAAAAGCGAGTAGATTGAAGCGAGATAGAAGCTTGGTAATTTGGTGTGTTTCAGTGTGTTTAGCATATGTGGACTTTGAGATAGCCATTGATTCGGTCAAGACATGGGCTGTGCTTGAGTCTATCCAGCGATGCCGCAAGTAGTCCAGCCTGTCTGGAGACAGGTCAGTTCCTAAATTTACGGAAGACGGATAGGTTAGTCCTTCTGAGGAAAGACGGGCGCCCTGCGGGCTCTTCCTCCGCGTACCGCCCTATAGTACTGCTGGATGAGGTGGACAAGATGTTCGAATGCGTGATAGCTGCTTGCCTCATCCAGTATCTTGATAGGATTGGTCCACACTTGTCCGACGAGCAATTTGGTTTCTGGGCGGGCCGGTCTACAATCGACGCTGTTAAAGGTGTCAAAGCCCTCTCGGACGAGGCGGTGGCTCATGGTCAAGTGTTGGTGGCGTGTCTCTAGACATCGCCAACGCATTTAATACACTGCCGTGGGTTTGTGTAGAGAACCTACGAAGAGGCTGCCAGTCTTGCGATGGCAACGGTGCAGGTGGTGGTTGAAGGATAGTGAATCTGGGACTCCAAATAACGCTAAACAAGTCGGAGGCCCTGGTATTCCATGGCCCTCGACGAGCGCCGGAATCACTAGGGAGAGAATCGATTAAGGTGAAGCCTACGATGAAGTATCTACCTACACCTCGATGAAAAGTGGAACTTTTGGGAGCATTTCGCCCAGTTAGTTCCTCGATTAATGGGTGCGGCTGGGTCACTTAAACGCCTTCTTCCTAATCTTGGGGAACCAATTGCCGCTAGTCGTTTTTTTTATCTTGGAGTGGTGTGGTCGTGGTCGATGGCCTTGTACGGGGTGCTTATATGGGCGGACGCCCTAAACCGAGAAACGGTCGCTTTTCTAAAGTGACCACAACGCGCAATGGCCATCGGGGTAGTCAGAGGTTATCGCACTATTTCGTGTGACGCGACATGCATTTTGGCTGGGTCACCTCAATGGGATTTAGAAGTGGAGGTAAATAAATAAATAATTTTATTTTCAGACAACACAGTAAATCGTTAAATCAGTAAACACAAGGTACATGCGAACATACTCGTGGCGCACGGAGCTCCGCCAACGCGGGCAGAATCCGGCACTCGCATGCATGCTCGAGGAGTGATGAGGTTCATACTCAGTAGAGAGTGATTGTAGATGACTACAAGGGCTGTTTAAGAATTGGTGATGACGATATCCGTTGAAAACTTTTGCAAAAGTTCTAATGTAGTGTACAAACCTGAATTTTTGTTAGGTTGTTCCTTTTTGGAAGGTAAGTGTAGGACTTTTTGTCCTACACTTACCTTATTTAAATAGGACTATGGTTGAAATTGCCTGGCAGTAAAGTGGTTTATCTTTTTATTTCGATCATTTTACCTATGTGTTAAACATCTGTTTATTCTAGATGCATCATTTTGCTTCAAATATAATCATAAAATATTGGAGCTTATTTAATTTTACATGTTTTATGATAAAATTTTGTTTTTGGTTAGTAATTTTTACCTGTTTGTGATTTTACTAACCGACACTATCTCTTAAATTATTGAGAAAAATCATATTTTTTAAATGACAGTTCATAAAGCTTTTAAATTTCATTTATAATCTATTAGAACCGAGTAGAAATGAGTAATAGAAAATTTTATATGATTTTATTTTCCAAAAAATAAAACTTTGAAATGCTCTGGTGTAAAGTTGCCAATATGTCGCTTGGTAATTATTGCCTTTCAAGCGTCGATATATATAGCCAGACTTAGGCTTGCCATGGAGAACCCAATCCCGAAACCGAAGCCGAGCCTCAGCGTGAAATGGTTTGACATGCTTGTTCCAGCCTACTACTTGTACCTTTTTCTTTTTTCTATTTATATTAGAACTACAAGTAGAAGCCGCTTTTCTCAGAATATGAACTATTTGATCATACATTGAGTCAATTATTTTCCTATGATCTACATTACAACAAACCCTATCACTGCACTTCTGAAACTCTACGGGGAAGTCGACATCACGCAAACCACTCGAACACAATTGAAAATATTGATCAACCTGTTCCCTGCCCCTCTCTCCCCATACAGCCTTATCCGGCAAGGAATCTCGGCACGAGGACTTTGGGACTAAGATGTTAAGATCAGTCACTAATTCTATAGCGAAGTGATCGGAAGCCGACACTTCGTATTTTATTTTGACTTCTAAAATAGTTTTTCTTGCTACTTCAGTTGTAACAATATGGTCTAACCACGATGTAGTCCCATGTGCGTCACTAATATATGTAAAAGCGTCTGAATGTAATCCCAGATACTCGGTATCTGCACACGTCCAATTTTGCTCGACGCAAAAGCTTAGAAATTCCTTACCGAACAAAGAGTCCGGAGAGAACAATCTGAGTTGAAATCTCCCAAAATGTACACCGCTTCCACATTGCATGATTCAACCGCAGCGCTTATTTTTGCGAAACAATCTATAAATGATTCTAAGTTGTCTGCATCGTTCGTGGGCATGTACACCGATATCACAAGAAGTTCGCGATCATCTAATTTTACCTTAACAGCTACAATACGAGTACTATCTATATCAACCACAGACACTGATTGAAACACGTTTTTACGCCACAACAAACAAACTCCGCCAAAAGCCCGGCCCTTTAAAATTTTCTCCGATGTTTCCACAGCTGATTTCCCTGTGTATGCAAACTCTGGATCGATTTCTCCGAGATAATGGATATCGTGTGGAAGTAGCCAGGTCTCCTGCAACGCTAAAAAGTCCGCCGTACGACAGAGCATCCTCACGTAGTCTATGGAATTTTTAATCGAACGACAATTAAAACTGACAAAGCTAGTTCTATGAATTCTCTCTTCGATGTTGTGATCCATTATTTTTTGGTTTAAATTCAACAAATTTTCTAACCGTTACTCCCTCAGGCCACAAAGAGTCGTCCAAAAAGAGAGACAACTTCGCACAAGGTACATACATCTTATATGCATTGTACCGTTTTTGTACCTTGGCATTAATTCTTTGCAGATTAATCGAAACTAGCGTTTTGTTCAGAATGTATTCTCTTATGTCAGCTTCCGAAGTACATTTATCCACGTTATTTACGAACAACGGCACTTTTATATCTGCAGCTTTAAATTTTTCATTCGAACTATTTGCTTTGCCCTCTAGCGTACTAAAACGATTTTTAAGTCGTCTTCGTTGTATCAAATTCCATTGCTCATCCGGTTTAGCTTTTTTCCATTGCCCCTACGCGCCCGTTATATTTGCATACGTACCAGCCACGGTAGAAACAAGCGTATATAGACGTCGCGTGGCGATTCATCCTGACATCACTTGAAATACGGCCTCCTCTCTGTGATATAACAGACGGCGCGGGTACAGGCGCAGATAGCGGCGGCGACGGCACGGGTACAGGCGCAGATAGCGGCGGCGACGACGCAGGCGGCCCCTGCTTGATGTGAATGTTCGAAACCGCAGTACTTTCCCCAGCCTCCAAGCGCTCGCCATCAACCGGTTTCGTAGAAGCATTCGGCCGATCGGTCTCAGCGGCAGCGGTGGTGTAGCGGTCGGCGCGCATCTCTGTAGCTCTTGTAGCGAGCGGCGACAAAGTCGCGCTGGGCACTGCAGTCCGGTTGTGTGAATTATTTCGTGCGTTTTGCGAAATGTGAGGTAGGCCGACGGGTCCGCTGTCCATAAAATAACTGTTGGAGATTATTCCACCGCCCCGCTTCTTATTTACATTGTACTCAAAATTATTAATTGACGCACATTTCAAATTAATTATTTCTTCCTTTACTTCATTCAACTTATCTTCCGAGACATAGTTATTCTGTATAGTTCTAAGCTCCTTTTGAATAACGAGAATATATTTTAATAATCTCGTCGGATCTATGTGGTCAAAGTGAACAGGAGGTAATTTTTGTAAATCCCTAGCCACAAATATTGGCGTCAGCTCTGGGTCAGTCTCCTTGAATACACTTATCACATCAATCAAATCTCTCTGTGAGCGACCATCCTTTTTCCGATTGATCTTCCTTTTTGTGGTCGTTATAGACTCAAACAACAATGTCTTGGCACTTTCGATGTTGTCTGCAGAGAAAGATGTAGTGCAGAGTCGAACTAAACTATCTTCCGTCATTACATCTATTTTATTTTGAATAAATGCAAGAACTTCACACACAACTATATTACAGTTCGAACATTTAACTATTTTCGATGACATCTTGACTCGATGGATGAGTCACTGACGTCAGGCGATATACGTTCGCTCGCTAGCTCGCGCGGACGCAGACTGATAATAGTAGCATCATTTTAGTAGCACCAATTTAGGCTTTAAATAATAACTATAAAAATACCCTGAAATATAATATACACGAAGGTGGGATATACGGAGGATGAAAAAAAAACCGGACAAGTGTTAGTCAGGCTCGCACATCGAGGGTTCCGTACAAATCCAGAAAAAGTCACAAAATTGGGTAAGTTTAAAAATCTCTATAACTCTATATCTATAACCATCGACAAAAAAGTTATTTTTTTTAATTTTTCTCGTCATAGATCGAAAATTACACATTGTTAAAATAACTAAAAACCTATTTTAGTATGTGCTAATAAAGTTCTTTTATATAATGACTTACATGATACGATTTACTCACTTTGAATTTTGAACGCATATTTTGTGAATTTTGAGGCTCTATTTTTTTGTGATTTAAATAAAAATATACAGTTTTCTGATTTATTCCTATATGTGTACTCTGAGACAATGCTTTTCGCCAAATTTCATAGTTCTATGTCGACGGGAAGTAGGTTGTAGTAGGTTTTGATTTTTGTGAGTGTGTATATAACGAAATATGCTATTTTTTACGACATAAACCGCTCTAACTTTTTTAAACGATAACTGAGAAGTTTTTCTTATACACAGCTGCAAGAGACCATAGATATACGTATACAGTTTAAATTTCAACTCGATATCTTTACGTGTTCCCGAGATAAATAGTCATACACACAGACGGACAGACGGACAACAAAGTGATCCTATAAGAGTTCCGTTTTTTCTATTTGAGGTACGGAACCCTAAAAATAAGCACCAAAGATATTTTTCTGTCAAAATATTTTTAGTGAAAATTGTCGGCTCATCTTTTCTTTGCCTAATTCTACTTATTATGAGTAAAATTCAAAACCCGGTAGCAAATCATTTGAATTCTACCTAGAACGTTCTTAAAAAATCTCTTTGAAAAAGAGCTTTTACACGTTGAAGATTTATCAGCAACTGTCAGATAAATCCCTAAAATATTATTTAATTTAAATAAAACTATAGGTAGTTTTTTTAGAAAAATCTACTGTTTTGCTCCGTGGCATTAGAGCGCGTTCAAATGAGCGCGAATTTTTCGGCGTAACATCGCGCGTACGAGGATTATAGGCACTGCGAGTTCGCTTAAACAAAGCCTCAAATTTATTTGAATGTATAGATTGAAAGACTCAAACTATTAACTAGGATTTCCGAGGAGCATGCAAGCAATTTTTATATCGCGCAATAATATTCTCGCTCTTGTGATCACACGCATGGTTTGCATATGTATCTGTCGCAGCCAAATAGCTAAAGCCGCTCAGCTACCGGCCTGAATGATATTCAACCGTAGCGTTTGTTACAACATTTAATAAACTGGCTGGCTAATGCTTAGGCCATTCATTTTCAACAAGTTTTCGATCGAAATTTGCTTTGAAAATTAAATTGCTAGTGTCAGGCACACCGCACAGCTAAATTCACATTATTATTGTCACCAAACTCTTCCATTGTACTCTTTTCCATTAATATTTGCGAAATACCATCAAATTTATTGCTAGCCGGCGCCATTTTGATAGTCTGGAGAGTATCGGCGCTAGGTGGCAGAAAATAGAACTAAATTGAAATAGGCAAGTAGGTAATGAAAATGTCATCGATCCAAGTCTTTGGTCTAGATGTTCGATCAAATGGCTGAATATCATTCAGAACGCTAGCTACACAGCGCTATATAGTTAAGAAGCTAGGCTATTAATTGAACGGCTAATTAAGCTAGTTGACTGCGACATAATATCTATAATATTGCCGCGAACTCGCCGTATGCACGCCGCGGTCTTTCTCGAAACCGCTAGTATGAAAAGGCTCTTAATGTCCTACGCCGGGTTTCTACAACGTCATAAAACACAGCCGCACTTACAAGTTGTGCCTTTATAATCGCAATTTTTGGAAAGGAAGCTCGGAGCTACTAAATGACCAAACTTTTTATTTGGAGGAAAATGAAGACGATGATATTTACTTTGCCCAAAGTTTTTTGGGGTTTACTTCTCAACTAGATTTATTAAACTAAAGAAAAAGATTTATTAAGATGAGAATCCATCAATGCAATTATAATGTTGAACAGGTATGTCTCTATTTAAACCAAAATCTTTGTAATCTATAATTGATTCATTATGTCATATAATGAAAAATAGATGGATTAATTTTTGTTGTATATGAATATACACAAGTACAAGTACCTACATTTTCTAAATTAATGTTTAACCATGAAAGGGTTTATACTAGAACGATTCCAAAGTTGGCAGCGAAGTAAAAGTATTACTATGTAAGCTTAAGATTTTGTGTAGGTAGGCTCAAGATTTGGTTATAATCGGAAGTTCTGCTTCTGAGCAACAATCCAATGAACTCAATTTTCGGTATTGAAGCAGAATATGTAAGTACGACACAAGGTAAGATATCCAATGAACTCAATTTTTGGTATTGAAGCAGAATATGTAAGTACGACACAAGGTAAGATTGTACTCGTATCTTACATGATACGCGGCTCACGTGCACTAACAAGGTTTTCACCTAGGTCCTTTCACCTATCTCCTAGATTTTTTCATGTCACGTCTTATTATGAATACGCATTACTCGTAGATACTGTATTCATAACAGTCAAATATCACCACTACTTACATGAATAAATATTAACAGGAATTGGAAATGAAAGCTTGCTGAAAATTAACAGACTTTTGGATTTACGATAGAATTTACATTTTCTGTTCTTACGATATTCCTATTAATTATTTAGTTACCTATTATTTTAATCACTTCAAATCACAAGCAAAGCTTGGTCCTTTGTTAGGCATCAATGGGGCCGAAGCCAACACTGAGAGGCCCTTTTACATCTTTTTTTTTATAAAATGAATATAAAATGTGTACATTAAGTATAATGAAAATAAAAATAACTATTGCTAGATGTGACTTACAGTATATCGGGCTATTGTGATGTGCTGTTCGATTGACTTAATACGGGCTATGGAATGAGGTACGGCACCCGCCAAATAATGCCTCATTTCAAATATTTAGGCGGGTGGTGACTTGCCATCCACTAAATGGGCCCCCCATAATAGCTACCGTATATTGGCGCCGGAGGGGCAACATTGGTGTGGACGGCTTAGGGTGTCGAGAGGTGTGCTACGGTTTCACTAGACGCTACTCTATGCGCTATATCTATCTCTATATATCTCTACGCGGCGTTATGCCCTGTAACACTTCCACCCTGGAGCTTAGGTTCTTAGCTCTTGCGGTTTCCACTCCAAACCGGCCGGTTAAGGCAAGAGAGGAGTCAGGGGTCACATTTAGCCCCAGGGAATCAGGGTTTGCGGTGTCGCCACTCACCGACGACTCGCCACAAAGTCGCCCCTGTGATTTTAATTTAATTATTATTTAAGTATCAGTTTTAACAGCTTTACGGCATGATAAAATAATGTAGGAAAAAAAAGAGTGAATAATGAAAAGATGAATGGGTGTGATTCTACGAATTGTAATATTATCAAGCATTGCTTTTTAGAGTACTGTATTTGAAAGTAGAAAAAAATGTATAGGATCACTTTGTAGTCGGCATCAACTTATCATATTTCTTTCTTACATTATATAGGTATATTGATGGTAGTAGGTATGTTATCTGTCTGAAATTGTACTTACAACCGCCAAGGAATATGAAAATCATTGTAGTTTCAGCAGAAAAATAGGGGGCAGAGATGGCTACTTTTACCTTCCTCTTGGAGAGAGCAAATGGGGTAGAGTAGAGATGGTTAGAGTAAATCTCTAGCAACGCCAATGGATAGTGTATAGGTACTATTATTAGGTACTACATGGGCCAAATCAAACCTCTCGGCGGCTGTGATGTTATCTTCATGTGCAGATAACCTAATCCTGATTTAACAGCTGCTAATTTTACAGCTGCGCAAGGATTCTCGTCCGACATACCTCAATGCCTCAAGTCGAAAGTTTTCGACCAGTGTGTGTTGCCAGTGATGACTTATGGCACATAAACGTGGTCTCTCACTATGGGCCTTATTAGCAAGCTCCAAGTAGCCCAACGAGCTACGGAGAGGGCTATGCTCGGAGTCTCTCTGCGGGATCGAATCAGGAATGAGGAGATCCGTAGACGAACCAAAGTTACCGACATAGCCCAACCGATTGGCAAGTTGAAATGGCAATGGACAGGGCACATAGCGCGGAGAGTTTATGACCCATGGGGTCGAAAAGTTCTCGAGTGGAGACCACGTACCGGCAAGCGCAGCGTAGGACGTCCACCCACAAGGTGGACGGATGACCTCATTAAGACCGCAGGATCGCGCTGGATGCAAGCCGCTTCCAACCGGTCTTATTGGAGATCATTAGGGAAGGCCTATGTCCAGCAGTGGACGTCCTATGGCTGAAATGATGATGATGATGAACATGAGAAAAATTGATATTTACTCGTAATTATAGTTACCTACTGTACCAGCCTGACGTAGGCCTACCCACGAAGGGCGATACCTACACTAAACAATATGATGCGCCTTATCAATGTGAGATATAACTGTTCTGTACTGTATCAGCCTTTTAATAGTCCACTTCAAGACGCCTATGCCTAGGGAGGCCTATGTCCAGCAGTGGACGTCCTTCGGCTGATGGATGGAATTTCACAGCTGCGCGAGGATTGGGTTATCTGCAGCTTGTAGCTAACATCATTGCCGCAATTAAGATTGATTCGGCCTGTACTTAGTGTTAAAGGCCTCTTTCGTTGTTCGTCTGTTTGTCTGTCTGACTGTCATTTATATAGTACCTAAGAACATCCACACATGGCAAACACCTATGTTCATCACTAAAAAAATGCTTGTTCTAGGTGGGAATCGTACCCACGCCACATTGATTCAAGTAACCACCGAGGCCGTCAACAAGTTGTGTCAACCATCGACCGTGTAAAACGAATACAAAAATTGGTTGATTCAACCGTTGACACGACGGTCAACGCTTGATTCCGACCGTGTAGAAGGTCAGACGAAGACATTTGAGTGAGCTGTAACCATTAATATGCCCGTATCGTACTTAATTTGTTAGCTACAAGCGATTGTGCCGGAGAATGCCTTTGTGTCTACTTTGTGATGCAAATATCTCAGGAAATTGGATTGAAAAATATTCCTAAGAAAATTTAATTTCAAATTCGGATTCGTCGTAGAAAAATAAAATTTGTTTGATAAGATAGTTCACGAAATAGAATAAATTGAGTGGTTTTAGTAAATATTTGTTACGAGAAATGTATCTACTGCCTAGCCTATTTTTTTTTGTAAAGTTGGGCAGAGCTCACTTATATAGAAACAATTTTATTCACGAATGGCAAGCACAGCGACGGATGTCTGAAATCGATTTAAGGCTATTTAATTTATTTAAGGTTCTAAGGTTAGTTGTAAGGTTCTAGAACCTTACAACCAACCTTAGAACTATACTTGCAAGCTATACTTGCAAGCTATGCTATACCCAGCTTAGGCTGGGTGCAAGTATAGCTTCCAACCGGTGGTGTTACTAGAGATCTATAGAAGTTGCACATGTGCGTGTGTTAAGGCTCCTTTACACACAGGCGGTACGAGCGGTATAGCAGACGGGCGGGCATCTGTATTGTACTGGTTATATAAGAAGGGCTCACAAAGGTCCGGTCGCGGTACCGCCCTTTACCGCTCGTACCGCTCGTACCGCTCTACCGCTCGTACCGCCTGTGTTTGATGGAGCCTTGAATTTATGTGGGCGCATGTGTGTGTGTGTGTGTGTGTGTGTGTGTGTGAGAGTGATGTGTGTGTCAAGTTCAATAACTATTAAATACCGACAATGGCCGGCTTTCGATACTGTTTGCTCCAGATTTTGATGAAAATAACTTTACTAAAGGCCAGGTCGCTGGGGAGCAGCCAGAGGGGACAACAGATATATTTAATATTGAGTACAAAATTGCGAGGATTCTCTCCTTTGTCCTCGAGGAAGTGAAGTTGATGACATTCGATATAGATACAAATCTTATAATGAAGATCTATCATCTCTCCACGGACCCATTGTTCAAGCCAGGCAATCTTTTGTCGCTGAGAATACACCTTTCACAATTTACATATTGGAGACCACGTAAGTACAAGTGATTGTACGATTTACAATTTTACATGATTTTCTTTGGTAATTAAGGAGTAAAGCTGAGTAGGTATGTACAGTATTATTGAAGTGTCCTACTAATATTATAAACGTGAAAGTTGGTGAGGGTAGATGGATGGATGTTTGTTACTCTTTCACGCAAAAACTACTGAACGGATTGAGAGGAAACTTTGCAATAATATAGCTTATATATCAGAATAACACATAGACTATAAATTATAATGATATATTGCGTATGCGGGCGAAGCCGTGGTTAAAAACTAGTATGAAATAATGCTGTACCTACCTGTCTTTTAATAGTCCACTGTTGAACATACGCCTACCTACGAAGAGTGATCCAATACCACTATTCACTACGTTGGGGTACATTGACAAGCACAACGGAACACACAACAAGGTGGACATAAGTAAGACTACAGGAAGGCCTAAGATTCAAGCCGCTTCCAACAGAGCTTATTGGAAATCTGAAATTTGAAACCTACAGAAAGGTATGCACCGTGTAAAGATTTGGACAACATCCATTTATTTCCTTCTTAATTATTTTAGTTTTGCTAAGTAATAAAAAATGTTAACTCACTTCATGCCTTTAAAAAAACTTTAGTAATAAAAGAAGTGTGAAGTAAGTCTGTATTATGTTATATGTTCAATTAGTTAATTTACTTTGATGACTTTGATACCTATTCATAGGTACGACTAAAATTGTAAAATATTTTGTAATTATGTTATCATGTGCCTAAGTGACAAACTGTTTTTGTCTTTCTGATAATAAATATCAGAAACCTAAACCTAAGTACCTACTACTTTCACAATAGGCTATTTGACTAGTTTTTGGAAATCGTTTTAAATTATTTGTTAGTACATAATAAGCACACTACATTTATATTTCCGAGAGATCTACTGTATTAACAATGAAAATCAAGTGTTAAAGAATAGATATTTAAGATCCCGCCAAAACAATGTTCTGTAATGGCGCTGGTCTGTGACGTAACACATTAGTAAATAACGTTAGTTAATACTGGTGAATACGCTACTTGACATCTGAAAATTGACAAAAAATACTTTAAAGTAACTTACAGATCCAATAATATTGCTCCGAAAACACAAAACACAAATTATACAAACAACAGTCAATCGAGAAATTCTCGTTTACTAGCATGTGACGCTACCAGAGTTGCCACCCGACTTAGAGCGTTTTCGTCACAGATAAAATATCAAAAAAATATCGTATTTTATTTCGTGTAATTTGCGAAAAGTATACATATTTTATTTTAAATAAACTGAAATATGTCTTTTTCAGGCTATTATCTGTGAGGATTACCACAATCAATAGTATATTTTCAATGTTGTCAAAAAGCCTATTGCCATAGACACCCGTTGTCTACATCATCAACATCCAGTAACATCGCGTATTGCGTATTTCTGTGGTCCTTATTAACCGTCGCGTCAACAGATTAAGTTGCTGGTAATCTACGCTTTCAAAATAATTATGAGCATGAAAAAGCGCTTTGTGACAGCGCTTTAATCGGTTTATCGGACAAGCTTTACAAAGTTAATAAGCACTATTTTTGGTGCAATCTGCTGTCCGGATAACGAAGTTTAAAACTGTTGAAGCTTCGGCCCTGCTCACATCTACCTATTAGATTATTTATACGTATAAAGCTTTTTGATGTTATTTGATAAAACTGGGATGCTACTCAACTGTTAAACGAGTAATTCTTGTAAATGAATATTTGTACAAAATTCGAACTGCTTATTTTTTCCCGGTTTCGGTATTGGCCCCATAATAAAAGTCATTACTAAATATTAATAAAAGTAAATTCATCACAATTAACAAATAGGTACAATACCTTATAATACCTAATGTACTAACAACTTCTGAAAGCCCTTGAAATATTTTGGGGCGAATTCCATTTTGCCCCGCCAAGCCACCGCACTAGTGAGGCTGATTCCACTACCTCACTTTTTGGAGTAGAATCTGCCGCACTCGTCTCCGTTTGGTGGGGCAGATTCCACTCACATTTAACCGGTGGAATCTGCCCCACGTGGTGGCGTTGTGGTGGTTTGTTGTCGTAGAATTTTAAATTAAATTAGTAGCGCCATGAAGTGCAGTTAAGTTGATTGCACAATTTTACTGATTACAGCGCCACAACGAAAAAATGGATAAGTGAAGAAAATTGAAATTGAAAAATAAAAGCCAAATCAACTAAATCCTGAAGGGCTAGCCACCCGGCCTATACGAACTTACTTACTTACTTAACTAAATCCTCAAGTCACAAAATTACAGTTCTTATTTAAGAATATAATAGTTGCATAGGAAAAGAAGAGAGGCCATCGTAAAATAATAAGCCACATAATTATTTACTAGATATAAAATTATTAAGAAATTAAAATATAATGTCTATTTGAAAAAAGTAACAATTTTTTACTTACAATAATTTACTTCTATGATTTAGATATAATTTAATTATTTACTGTTTGTGTTTTATATGTTTTTCGTTTTCAATCTTCATTGTTATCGTATTATTACCCATAGTATGTAATAAGAAATGCAAAAAAATTGTTACAAATAGCCTAACCACACGTATCGACTTTTTGTATAATAAATAATTTTAATAAATCATTACTATTAGTTCATTCTTTCGTTTATTATTTTACGATGGCCTCTGCTTACCTGTTATACTTATATATAATCTATTTATTATATTCTTAGATAAGAACTGTAGTGTTGAGACTTATCCATACTTTTGAAACCTGTGCGCTGTAATAATTTAAATTTTGCAGTCAATTTTGCACTTCATGGTACTAAATACTAATTTAATTTAAAATCACGCGACACCCCTGGTGGGGCAGATTTCACCGGTTTAAAATGTGGAATCTGCCCCATCAAGCTGCTCCGAGTGAGGCAGATTTCACTCCAAAAAATGAAGGAGTGAAATCTGTCCCACCAGTGGGACGGCTCGGTGGGACAAAGTGAAGTTCGCCTATTTTGGTAAGCAACATTCTGTTAGCATTCTCACCTACGTAGCATAGGTAGACGAACAAATACTACTTAGTACTTCTGAGTCGATGGCACCAGCAAGCGCTCCGTGAAAAATGTTCATTATTCAATTCAAATCTACATGGCGGAACGATCTGAGAACACTCTGAATGGAAATAGTTTCTAACATTGGCCTGATTTACTGACAAAATGCAGGTATAAATAGAGATCTTTTCCCAACAGTAGACGTCCTACAAGTGATAGTGTCGATGATCCAAGTTACCTACTATATAAAATCACATTTTATATACATAACTATCAGATTCTTAGACTACTAAGATTTACACTTGATTGTCACCTAAAATACGTGTAAGAAGAACCATAATAAAGGAAATGTTCCGAGTTTTCTATCGAAAATAAAAAAATCTTTTTTTCATACAAAAATTGTGTGTTGAATAATCGAAGCCCCTGTACAGTGTACATCTCGATGGTTATATTTTACTTATTTTGTATAAAAATGACGTAATATCGGAGGAGTTGCTACGATACGAAATATCTTATCTGAAAATAAAATCATTCATTCATTTTCCTTCCGTTTTTCTTTACGCCATTATATCTAATACGATTTCAATTTGGCGCAGATGTCAGGCGTCTTATTAGAGCCTCGCGTATGACCTATCTTCCCCTTGTGACTAAGAACAAAAATATATTTTAGGACAACGTTTTGACTCTTGAACGTTTTACCCAGTCACATTAAAATGTCACGTCGCGAGGTTTGTCGCCACTAGTACCATTAACAGTTCCATGATGGAACTACTGTGTATTATTATAATAATATATTCTTTGCTACTGTTAAAAATTTGGAAAATGGAACTAGTGTTAATTTTGAGTTTACATTAGTACCATTCACAGTTCCATGATGGAACTACTATTAAAAATGTTCAATACTAGTTCCATTCGAAATGGATATCGAAGTAATGGAACTAGTGTTAATTTTGAGTTTACACTAGTACCATTCACAGTTCCATGATGGAACTACTGTTAAAAATTTTCAACACTAGTTCCATTTACAATAGATATCGAAATAATGGAACTAGTTTTAATTTTTAGTTTACTCTAGTACCATTTACAGTTCAATGATCGAACTGCTGATGATATTTAACATCGGTACTATCACCATCCATTTAGTTTCTGATAACAATGAAACTAATGTCGATTTTGTTATTACTAGATCATTTTTATATTACATAGGTATAAGTATAGGTATAATGGTAATCAATTAGCATCCTTAATTCTCTACATTAAAACTAACAACTTTTGGCCTGCGACTTTTCTCAAAACTCAAAAAAAAAAACTGTTGTTTCATACATTTTGACGAGGGTGAACGATATTTTTCTAAGGAACAACATTTTTTTTTGAGATTTGATAAAAGTCGTTGAACAAAAGTTGTTAGTTCTCGTGTACAGAATAAGGTCTTAAAAAGATGCTAATTGAGTATCAATAACCCTGTATAGTCAGCGTCACTAGGGCCATCCATATCTGTATGCGGCAACCTATCTATTTGATAATTATTATTCACTGTTTAATTAAAATATTTGACATGTTATTATATGTATTTGAATTTAATATCTTTGCAAGTTTTTGAATGAAATAGACTATCTAGCAATGTGATGAATTAATTTTGTTTGTAATTTAATTTATATTAATTGACCTGTAATTCAAGCCATATAATATAATTATATATGACTAATAAAAATGATTATGATTATTTTTGTGTGCCAATGTAGATAATGATTATTTTTGATTCCATTACTTTAATTTGTTTAAATTCTTCAATGTTGCAAACATTGCAATATATGAATCTAATGCTCAGTTATCAAAAGTTTTTTCAATTTCAATTTTTCAGTTGTAAATGGCACCCGCGGTCACCCATCCGAAAACTAACCGTACTGCTTTCCTTGGGTGATCACCTAGTAACACCTAATAAATGATTGTCTATTGTCTTTTTGTCTATTGTAAAACCTAAGCTCTTATTTGTACTAATCAAATCTGAATTTACACTTCGTAACGTGCCATTTTATGGCCAGTAAAAGTATTTACATCCAGCAACAACTTGTCCGTTCTATAGATAGGTATAAAAGTTAGTGTTCTATTTACGATGACACAAAGTCTCTCATTTTGGCACAAAGCGCCAAGACCAACAAAACCCCAGTGCTTCGCCCCTCAAAACAAACATTTGCCAAATTGAAACCGTGAGGTAAAGTCTACTGGCGGCGATGCGATAGACATTTAATACCTTTTTAGATTTTTGGTTTTATTGTCTTTGAAATCATAATCGCTATTGAATTTAAAGTAGAACCACACGCAGTCATCTTTATAGAATTAAATTCAAATTAAATTTAACCTTTCAATCGACCTTTACTTAGCTGTCTCACTTTTTAAGTAGATAGATATTGTATTTATCTACTATCGGTTACACTTCGGTGAGTGCGCCCAGAAGTTGCACAATGGTCCCACCTGCCCCTTTCTTCTATCGTACGGCTAGACAGACCAAAGCGCCACCCTTTTATGGTGGACATACCGCGCGTTAGAACAAAGCGTTTCGAATCCTCATTCCTCATACGAACTGCCAGAATGTGGAACGCTTTGCCTGAGTCTGTCTTTCCGTTAAAGTACAATGTAGGTGTCTTCAAATCTCGAGTAAATAGGTATCTTCTACGTAAGCGTGCTACATCCTAGACCGCATATCTGTTTAACATCAGACAGTGTCTAGTCAAACGCAAACCTATTTGAAATAAAAAAGAAAAAAATATATTTGTCAAGACAAATAAAATGAGCCCAAATGAGACGGAGTTGCGTCGTTCCCTTGCCCACCTTCCAACTCCATCATCAGATCAGCTCCATCTGATCTTATTATTGTATTGCCATAGTAGGTTACGTAATGTATACTTATAGTCTGTAGGTATCTTAGTCTGAATAACGACTTTAAATCGATCTAATTAAAACTAGGACGGCTTTTGGCATTTACCTAATTTGAACCGAGTCGAAAAGCATTCTGGCGGAGAAACTAATTAAATAAACCAATATAACTAATTTTCTGTGGTTTTGTAACCTTCATGCAAATTGTTCATTATCAATAATTAAATCGGGGCAACCTTAGATGTTAGATACGAGTAGGTACATATTTACATAATATGTTTACTCAATTCGTTCAGTAATTAACAAAGAGTTATTTTTGTGATAAACATTTCAAAAATACGTCGCGAATGCAGGGCTCGAGCCTTGAGTCTTCGGATCACTAGCCCGACGCTCAGTCAGGACTGCTACTGCAGTCCTGACTTGACGTCGAATTTGTGAAGTGTTTATTATTTTAACCAACTTACAGCGTTGGCGGCGCCACCTGTGATACCCGTATAAGACAGGTTATCACTCAATTTAAGTTATAAGAACTTCTGAATATTGACGAGAGATGGCGCACTGCTAAATCAACTAAGTAATTAACAAGACTAAAATACAAAATTAGGAAACTATTGTAGTTTCAACTTTTGCTGTTTTGTTGTTAAGCCGAATTTATCCAAAGTGCCAGGGTTCCAACACTATATAAATATATTTTAATATATATATTTTTTTGGCAGTGGGCTTGAGCACTTGGATTATCTTTAGATTATCTTTAGACCTTCAATGGTCTTTCATCTTTAATGGTTTTTAATTCAATAATGCCACCCTATAATTAGGTACCTAAGTAGCGTTCAAAAGTAGGTACGAGTACACTCAGTACAATAGATAAATATTCACCAAGTTTCTCATTAATAGTCCTAATATTTTAGATTAGTTAATGATTTGAAACTTGGATACCCATATGCATTTAAAATTGTTCGCAGTTTTTAATAAATAGCTATATTTCTTTTTTCTTATATATACTTATAATTGAGGTACAAAACATAACCCCGTTAGGGCACTGCAAAGGATTCATTATTGTTATTAAGGATACGCGTTAAACAAATTATATTACTTATACATACAAGCTAGAAAGCTGATACCGACATTAAATGAAATCACATATTTAGCCTTCTGTTTTAACCCTTCGGTATAATATTTTGAATTTAATAAATTAAGCTATTTAATTAGTTACGTACAATTTTCTAAAACATCACTTCGGAGCAACCTAAACAGCCTAAAAAAATGACTTTGATCAAACTATAGCTCTTTACTGCATAAAAGATAGCTTGATCTCTGCGACAGTGCCATTGAAATAGAAGATTGACATTTTTAGAGTTGTGATAGTGGTGGAAAAAATCGATTATAAAACAATGTTGTAATGAAATCGAATGAGTAGTTGTAGGTGAGAAATTGGATTTTATTTACTTACTATTATTTAAGATCTAGTACATACACATCTAAATAATGTTATGATATTAATTAAATAAATTATAATAATGTTACGATAGTATTTATCGACGTTTTTCACTATTATCGATGCTAATGTAACATATAATTGGGTTTAATTTAATTACAAAAGTTACTAAATTGGCATTATACCAACAAGAAACTAACAATAATAACAAAACTCAACAAATTAACAGCAATAGTAACAAAAATAAAGTAAAGATAACGGAAAACACGTGGCGTATACATCGGCACTCGTACTGAAGAGAATGGAGATTCGTACCAAACAAGATGGCGGCGTGCCTTTTTTTAAATTATGGCCTGGTAACACGGCCTTTTTAGCCAAATTTTACATGAGAATTTGGATTCAATTTACTCACTATTATTTGAGATCGAGTATATACACATGTAAATAATGTTATGATATTAAAATATGCAATAAAATTAATGATAAATTAAGTTTTATTTAAAATATCGTTAGTATAAACTATCGATATTTCAAATAAAAATCTATGAGTATCTAAAACTCTGTGGTCACGATCATTCGTCGCCCATCACTAATCGGCATGCCCTTAAACTATGACATTGAGAGGTACTGTCTGTACTATTAAGAAATTCAGGACTTCATAGGCGTGATTTTTCTGACAGCTGTCGCAGAGATAAAGCTATATTTTATGGAGTATAAGAAGTTTATTTTTTGGCAATTTAGATTATTTCCTCTATTTATTAATTAGTTTGTTTGAAAAGTTTGCTATTTAAATAAATAAATAATTATTTATTTCTTAAACATTTCAGTTCAGTTCAAATTCAATATTTTTTTAATTGCTTTTATGATTACTAGTTCCTACTACTTGTGGGTCAAATTAATGTCGACGTCAACTCTCCACTCTGTATAAATATGACACGTAGGTAGAGCTTGTTCTGTTGCCAAAAGAGAAGCGTTGTGGCGTTACGGTGAACTAAATATGATATTTTAATCAGCTGCTAAGGTACCGATTACTTGGTAGACTAGAATTGGTGTCTACCAAGTACCAAACACTTTTAGTTGTAGGTACTAGCAATGACAGAGCATTTTTGTCAAAGTAACAAAATTAGTAAAATATCACACGGGCGACCTCACTTACGACTTTGGTTAGGTACTTAATGTTTACGACAACACAAACGCTAAATAAATTCATATTTTTACGTACCCAGTACACATGTATCTAAACTATTTTAGGTACAATATTCGTAAGTGTTTACAACACCAATTTTACTCATTTTTAGGGTTCCGTACCTCAAACGGAAAAAACGAAACCCTTATAGGATCACTTTGTTGTCCGTCTGTGTGTATGTCAAGACCATTTATCTCGGGAACGCGCAAAGATATCGAAAGATATAAACTGTATACGTATATCTATGGTCTCTTGCAATAAGGAAGTTTCCCGTTTTCTAGTTTTATTTTTATTAAATTACACTAAGCCTACAATAAATTATGGTGTTTTTATTCAAATCTATGTTTTGAATTAATATTTAGTGTATTTCCGCTATCTTGTTGTAGGCAAATAAGTTTAAGGGCATTAAGGACATTTATGAAAAAAAAAAAAAAAATTACTAATATTACAATAATTATACATTTAAAAACTTAATTTTACAAAATAGATAAAATAATAATAAATATCACTTATTTTCACTACACTCTATATTTTAAAAATAGTTACAATAATAATCCGTTTACAACAAATAAATATTATAAAAATCTTTTAAAAATAATATGACAAAATATTGAAAACACTTCACTAATAAATAACACCCTTATTCTCACTGCACTACACTCTGTTCGACACGTGTTTCGCCTCTCAACGAGGCATCTTCAGGACGTGTTGACTCTTCGAGGTCGCTCGCAAGAATGGCTCCGCGCCGCGCCGTCACCCCTTATATACTACCGCCCGCTGCCTGTGTACGGTGCGTCATCACGTGATTGCGTCATACTTGACTCACCCATGAAGCATCGCAGCAACGGGGATGTGACGGTAGTTTGATCGTTCAGCAGCTCGTTGTCTCTGTTTTGATGTTTCAATATCTCTAAATGCTCCAAAACGTTTAGGCGAAAACCTTTTTCACATACATGTAAAATTTGGAAAGTGTGGTTGTTTTGCAAAGTGTGGCTTGTTTCCAGTAAATGTTTCGCAAAATTTGATTTCTCTGGGTGATTGTTTCTACATGCAGCTAAATGTTCTTTGTAACGGGTATCAAAACTCCTTCCAGTTTGTCCCACGTAAACCGCGTCACATGTATCGCAGGTTAACTTGTATACTCCTGATTTTTGCTTTTCTCTAAGGAGTCTTTTCCGTTGCACATTCGTCTCGTGTTGTGATTAGTTCGAAATGCCACATGTACATCATTTTTCCGTAGTATTTTTGCAATTTTTTCTGACGTAGTTCCCAAATATGTCAAACTACCGACGTATTTTGTTATTCTTTCGGGTGGGCATGGGTACAGCATAGATCTCGCCATGTTTCTATTCTTCTTTCTGATTAAACTGTCTATCATTTGCTTGCTGTAGGTGTTTTTATTTCTCAATTATCTTCAAAAATGACGGAGTTATGAATTTTTAAACATGACCGCACGAAATCAAAAAACCTCGCGACGGATTTACGCGTGTGACGTCATTCGGCTTCAGAGCCGCGCCGTGGGTTAGGCGGGAGTAAGGAAAAAAGGAAATAAAGTACTTCACTCTATGCTAGGTATTTTTCTAAGCCACGAATACGTTCTAGAATATCATTGTACTTATCTTTATGTTATGATCAACATTTACTATGGGACTAACCTCCCAATATAACGAATAAAAAGTCAGCATTCCCATAATTTTGTCGTGAGTAAATGAACTTTATATCTAAATGGAACAAGACTTGGTGTATATGTCTAGTGTACTGCGGTTTTTACATCTGTAACCATTAACTAGTAGCTCTCCAAACAGTAGACCTCGCAAGTATACATTTTCTTGTAATAAGTTCTCAAAAATGCACAACTTTCACAGGTAAATATATTCATAAAAATGGTAAGGTTCTTTACTAAGATATTATTGTATATAATGGGACTACGTAAGTAAGTTTGTATAGGCCGGGTGGCTAGCCCTGGTGTCAGAGTTTGGGACTGATCCCCTATACAGGGTTAGCTAGCTAGAACTGGTGAAGCGTAATATATTTTGTTCTAATAAAATAATTTAGATAATTTTTTTCAAGGCTTTTATTTTCTAGTCCCAATAAGTTGTCAAGTGCGTGTCAAGACATGCGTATGATAGGCTTCCGTAGACGTGACGATGATTATGATGATGATAAAAACCAATTTTTAAGATGGTTGATTACTAGGAAAACGTAATTTAGTATGAATTCTTGGTTGCCTGGGAGAATTCGCTTAAAGCGATAAAGCCACCAGTTAGAAACCTATTAATTGTATTATTTTGTCCCTGTATTTTTTTTATGTTATGTAGTTGTCTAATAAAGTGTTATTTTTTGTTTGTTTGTATGAAATATACATGTGAAGTCGATGACCCCTAATGTTTAAAAATTTCAATTTTTTCTTTATAGCTCTAAAATTTATGATTCCACAGTGCTCAAAATAATATTCAGGGAAAGTTTTTAATATGGTCTGTAAACGGCGTCCGTTCGTTACACGGACATAACGAAGTTTTAAGGGTTCCTCGTTTTACTACGAAACCCTAAAAATGACTGAACAAAGTGACAACTGTCAAATTCTAGAATCCATACTAGGATGACATGTCAGGTCTCAAAGTGACAGCTGTCAAACTTAAATGCGGTTTATTTCTGTAACTAGCGATTTTAGACCATTGCTGTCTTCACAAAAGTGATAGAACTCAACAATATCTATATTTCGGATGACAGCTCTTTAATGTAATTTATCTCCGTAACTGTCATTTCTATACCGTTACTTTAGGCACAAAATTGATAGAGCTCAACGAGATCTACATTTCGGATGACATCTGTCATGCCACTCTAGTATGAATTCTATAATGAATCGAATGCTGTTGGTAGTGACAAGATTAGCCGTAACATGATTGTCCCAATCCTTGATGAAATTTTACCTATCCTATGTCATTTACTGAACACTTCTATTTCCTTGAGTGCGGTGCCTTCCTACTGGAAAGAAGCCCACATAGTTCCGATCCCCAAGAAGCCCAAACCTAAATCACTCTCTGAATACCGTCCTATTTCTATTCTTCCTTTCCTATCCAAAGTCCTTGAACGCCTAGTCCATTCGCAATTAAATCACTTTCTAACTCGTAACAATCTCCTTAATCCTTTGCAGTCTGGGTTCCGTTCAGGCCACAGCACTACCACTGCTCTTGTTAAAATTACCGATGACATTAGACGGGGAATGGATGACAAAAAACTCACTGTGCTTACTTTACTCGACTTCAGCAATGCGTTCAACACTGTTGATTTCGATATCCTTCTTGCTCTGCTCCGCACTATTAACATATCTCCTACAGCTGTTGACTGGTTTCATAGTTATTTGTATGGCCGCCGGCAACGTGTACGTGTTGAAGATACTCTCTCTTCTTGGTGCGTTACTGATGCCGGCGTTCCTCAAGGTGGTGTTCTTTCTCCTCTCCTGTTTGCTATCTTTATAAATGGTATTACTTCTCACATCACTTCTCTCTACCATCTCTATGCAGACGACTTGCAAATTTACTCTCAAGCTACAATCGATCACTTGGATGAGGCTGTGGCAGCTGTTAATGATGACCTGTGCCGTATTGAATATTGGAGCCGATCTCACGGGCTCACAGTCAATCCCACTAAAACGCAGGCTATCATTATTGGTAGCTCTAGAATGATTGCACGAATTGATAAAACTTCGCTTAGTAAAATTGTCTTTAGCGGTATTACGATCCCTTTTAGTAGCGAGGTTAAAAACCTTGGTACTATTTTTGATAATTGTCTTTCGTGGAATCCTCAAATACAATCTGTGAAGCGTAAGTTGTACGCTTCTTCTGCATCATTACGAAGAATTCGCAATTTCCTTCCCACTGCTACCAAAGTTGCGTTAGCACAATCCCTTCTTCTTCCGATTTTAGACTATGCCGACGCTTGCTATCTTGACTTAACCCAAGAGCAATTCGACAAGCTTGAGCGTCTCCAAAATCTATGTATACGGTTCATTTTCGGCCTCCGGAAATATGACCACATTTCCCAATTCCGTAATAAGCTCAAGTGGCTCCCCATCCGTCTTCGCCGCGATACTCACATACTTTCCCTTCTCTACAACATTCTCTTCAAACCTTCTTCTCCTTCATATTTACGCTCTCGCTTCACTTTTCTCTGTGACACTCACTCTGTCAATCTTAGATCTTCTAGCAATCTCCTTCTTTCCACTCCATCTCATTCTACTATTTTTTATGATTTTTCTTTTAGTGTCCGAGCAGTAGCGCTCTGGAATGACCTTCCTGTGACTATCAGACGTGCACAGAGCGTTGAATCTTTCAAGGCCCAGGTTCAGCAACATTATCTCGCAAAGCTCTCTCTGACTGATCCACATATCACTCCTCGTTATTAATTTGTTTGTAATATATTTACGTATAAGTATGTTTATTTTTATTGTATGTATTATTTGAAGTATTTATGTATGGCTATTATTATGTAGTTTATTTTATTGTTGATTAGGAATTTTTGGTTTTCATTATTTTATTATTATTATTTTTGTTTTTACGTTTACACCGTCCTTGTCGTATTTAGGATTCCTCGCATCCAAGAGAGGTTGTCTGGAAGAAATCGCTTTTAGCGATAAGACCGCCTTTTGTGCCTTTTCTGTCTTTGTTTCTTTTGTTATGTTTTCTTGTTGGTGTCAATAAAGTGTTGTTGTATTGTATTGTATTGTATAATAATATGCCATATAATGGCAGCTGTCACTTTGACATCTGTCATTTTCGGAACTAAAAAATAAGTCCTGAAAAACCTATTACCTACAATGACTTTATAAGAACATATATATTAGGCTGAGAAGTTTTGGATAACCCTATACAGGGGATTAGTCCCATAGTAAAAGTTGGTCATAATTTACAATGATATTTTAGGACATAATGTAATTATGATTATATTTGCCTGTGCAAGTTGTGCATTTTTGAAAACTGATTACTTACCAGAAAATGTTCACCAATATGTATACTTGTGAGGTCTACTATTTGGAAAACTACTAGTCAATATATACAGATGTAATAACCGCAGAACAGTAGGTACACACGCCAAGTCTTGTTCCATTTAGAAATAAAGTTCATTTACTCACGACAAAATCATGGGGATGCTGACTTTTTATTCGTTATATTGGGAGGTTAGTCCCATAGTAAATGTTGATCATAACATAAAGATAAGTACAAGTATTCTAGAACGTATTCGTGGCTTAGAAAAATACCCAGCATAGAATGAAGCACTTTATTTCCTTTTTTCCTTACTCCCGCCTAACCTACGGCGCGGCTCTGAAGCCGAATGACGTCACACGCGTAAATCCGTCGCGAGGTTTTTTGATTTCGTGCGGTCATGTTTAGACATCCATAACTCTGTCATTTATTAAGATATTCGAGTAATTTTTTCACTGTGTCTAATATAATTGTAACGTCCTTAAATGTATATAATTATTTTTAGTTTTTATGATAAAGGAAACTTCCCTATTGTGTAAAAGAAAAACTTCTCAGTTATCGTTAAAAAACTTGAAAAAATCCGCATGTTTCGACACTCACACAAATCAAAACCTACAGGGTACTTCCCGTTGACATATAACTATGAAATTCAGCGAGAAGCATTGTCTTAGAGTACACATATAGGAATAAATCTGAAAACTATACATTTTTATTTAAATCACAATTAATAGGGCCTCAAAATTCACAAAATAAGGGTTCAAAATTCAAAGTGAGTAAATCGTATCTTGTAAGGTATCATATAAAAGAACTTCATTAGCACATGCTAAAACAAATTTTTAATTATTTTAACAATGTACGGTTGTTTGTACAATGTATGTTTGTACGGAACCCTCGATGTGCGAGCCTGACTCGCATTTGTCCGTTTTGTTCCTCGAGAATTCAAACCGACCTCCTTAAAAAATGTATTGCTGCTCTGGTGACATATTTTGCTTTCATTATGAAAGTACCTACTTCAAAGATTAGATTACTTTCACAAAAATGTAATAAGCTATTACAGGGTTGTAACGTAGATAAGCAAGTTTATGGTCTTTCGGATGGAAAAAATTACAGTCCTCGTTACACTCAATTTTATGGAGATGACTACCATAGCCAGTTACTTATCTACTTGAAGCTTGGGGATTAATTTAGATTAGCAATGAAATGACTGAAAACTTTTTTTCATCTTGGCGTGAGAACAATTTATGTTTTTTTTGAGTGTTTGTACGTAATAGACAAACATTCGAAATAAGTACTTATTATTTAAAACCTCCACCCTAAGTTAAATAAAAAATAAGTTGTTAACTATTGTTACGAGATGGGTTCTTGGATAATCTTGGGATCTTTGCACTTTATTGAACTAAATCACAATACACACGTCACAACTGTTTGCACAAACAGTTCACACTGGCACTGATATTCACACAAACTAGTCACGTGTGAAGTGTCACAATCACTGGTACCGCACTTGAACACGAGATGTTTTCGCTTCGACGGTAAACGAAAAACTGATCCCCAAGGGTCGGCCGGAGTATTTTTATTCGTTATTTTCTACAGTCTCGAACCTACGAGATAATTCGCAACATCACTCGATCTTAATAAACGATATTGTGTTAACAAGTAAACAAATTGAAAGTTCGAGACTTCCCTATTGTCCTCTAAAACGTAAACACCCAAAAAAAACTAAACAATAGACGGCAGACAAATACTGATCCCGCTCGAGTCATAAAACCATAAATCTCGCACTTAGGTGTAAACAACTCGCCGTCATTACCGCGCGGCTTACCTACTGCGTCACACTATTGATATTTGTCATTGGGTTTAAAAATGTTTCATTTAGAGCACAACCTGCCTATATTCAAATTTAACTTTTATTATTAAATCATTAAATATAAAATTAGCTTAGGTATATCTCGACTCGCTCTTAACTTGTTCAGATTTATATAAACGATCTTACCAAATATTATCGAAATATAGATAGCTCGACAAAAAATGTCCCGAATCAAAAGTCTCTAACGATAAAAACAATCTGTTACTAATATAAATAAGGTGTGTACGAGTTTTCGTCAAGATTCGTTTAAAATTGCGACCTGTAGAAGAGACCCAGACCTGGAGAAGAGATCAACACCCGGAGAGACGAAAACAAAATCGTCAAGTCAAAACTGAGACATCGCACTAACGTTAACTTCTGTTACACCGTTTTTGATTACATGGTAACAGAGAGGCAATACCCAGCAGTGAGATAAAGAACGCTATGGATAATGATTATGATTAGGTATATCTCCACAAATTAATCGCACTATTTCAACGATAGATTAAGAATTTAATATAGAGGCTTCAATGTGGCAACCCTAAAGAGATCTACCTACCACCTAGGTACCTAGGTAAGACTGTAGTGTGGGTGTTCAGCAAAGTAATCAAATCAGGAAGTATTTAATTAAATCTTTAAAATAACAAACAAATCTGGTCGATAACAAAAATAAATCACGAAATTGTCTGTTCTGTACCACGGTCTACTAGAACGCTTAAAAAAGGTTAAAGACTAATCAGCAATAAAAACATGATCTTTTTAAGAAGACCTTACAAAGGGAGGTTAAAAAAGCTGCCCGGAACTGTCCAAATCACAATATAGGTAGGTAATAAAAAAAAAAATGTGATTGTCTTGTGATTCATTTTGTAAAATCGCCACGTACTCGTATTACAATTCATCGTTTGAACATAAATTTGTACCTAACTGCGCTCCGCGGCGTTACCCGCGTTATCCCGAGATAAAAAGTAGCTTATGCGTTAATCCAAGGCCTAAGCTACCTCCAATCTCCATACCAAATTTCATCTAAATCGGTTTAGCCGTTTGTTCGTGAAACAGTAACTAATTAGTACCTAGGATAGTACGATAGTAAGCCCGATTACAGAGGCGCCAGCGTAAATTTAATAGCAACGTAAAAGCGTTCTCTCTATCGAATGCCTAAAGTGAAAAAAAAACAGAACTATGCTATTTAGCTAATATAATTACGATGGCGGGAGCGGGGTAGATATACCTCTATATCTACCCCGAATTCATAGTATGATTGTCACTTGAATATTAATTGCTCAAGGCGTTCGTTTCAGCCCACAGAGCACCTTTGTAAACTCGCTTCTGCATACAAAAATACTTACTCGCCAACCTAGTTGTATCCCATTTAATTTAATGGAAAGAGTGCATGCTACCTAGTCCCCAGACGATTTAAGGCAAACTAGCAGCAACTCGAAACTCTGAAATGCAAATAAAAAGCTTTTTAACTGAGCACCAAATGATGCACTTTCATATATACGTGAGTTGCTCGCTGAAAAGGCCAGGCGCATAGCGCAATTACATAATTGTGTAGGCATGTGTTAGCTTAGACCGAGAAGCATTGAGACACCATTTCATGAGTGTAGGAGAATCTTAGGGCTCAGCCACCTTCTGCACTCGCCCATGCCCGGGAAGCATTAATATGGACAGAAAAAGTGCCAAGTCATAGCTGGGAAACTGTAGAGGCCTTAGAAGCCAACAGCTCATTAAAAAGCTCATTAAAGAGGCGTATTGATATATCTCGTAATACCAATCATCTTAGGTGATCGGCGTATTAATATCATACCAATCATGAAGGTGATCCTGTTTAAATAATGACCGCCTTACCACAAAAGATTTTAACACGCTCTAAACACAGTTGAATCGTGCAATTTGTGCTGTTAAACATTGTCTAAAGCGTGCGTGCTTTTGTGGTAAGACGGTGAATAGTTAGTAAAATCATAAAAGAGGATAACAATTTCACGTTATTATTTTACTTTCATCACAGTCTCTTCGCGGGAAGCGTAAAAGTAGAAGTTATTTTGGGTCACAAGCACAACATATCCTTAACCCCTAGGTATGGGGCTGGAATGCAATATAAATCTGCGTTTCTGTACAGGGCTACTCTGAATAATGTTACTAAGCTGAAACTTTTCATTGTACCTAACTATATACCCAAATTCATCATAACTTGAAATACTTATTCAGATACATTTTTATCTATCTGACTCAGACTATTAAAAAGGTTTTTTATTATAGTCTGAGGTATCTGATTATTAATTACTGATAACATATGATAAACCAAACCATAATATATACCACTACTGGACTATTTTTACAAACCTAAACCAACTATTAAAAAAAAACTTTATAAAATGATAATGTATGATGACGATGAAAACCCTAAATAATATCTACACACTGCCAGCGGGCACAGTTCCCAAAATGCTGGCCCCATTACCACGTTGGCAATACTGATCTTGGCAAAATCGAGGTTTTGAATTAATATTGTTATTTAGGCAATGGATGAATAAAAAACTGAATAAAAATTGTATTTTCATTACTGATAACTTACTAATTATAATAATATTTCTTTTAGCCAGTCGTCATGCCTATTACTCTGGATCTTAATACTGAGCTAAGTGAATGACTGCCAAGGCCAATTAAAACCGTACCGGAAATAATATGCCGCAAGTCTGAAACTGAGATAGAAGGCACAAAGTACAAAATAGGACTCAAATGTGAACGACGGAATAGAGTTTTGCCGACAGCGTTTGTGTGTTCGGAGTGCAAAAGCTTGCCAAAAACAAGTGAAGAAAGCTTTATAAAGACAAAAACCATACTATTTTAGTAAAGTTAGTAAAAAAATGCTAGGAAAAATATGAGGATTAATAATTTTACTAATAGTATTAGCTGGCCCGGCAAACGTTGTTAGGTATGCCGTGTAAAAAAATCTGGTGAGGGCCATTTCTTCCCATCATTTAGGGCACGGTAACAATAAGATCTATTAGAAATCATTACCGTGTCAATGGCTAGACTAAATATAGTATATAAAAATTTATAAAAATCGGTCAAACCGTTTCGGAGGAGTTCATTAATTCACTGTGATTTTTTATAATTTTTTTGAGATTTTCAAATACTCGTATTAGAAAAGATATCGAAAGAGTATCTCGGCTCACATATTATAACGCCGAGTAACCCTGTACAGGTTCGTCACAAAAAATTCTCGAAATTCAGTTCGTGTTGGTTTCGGCTCCCTCCACTTGGATCTACAGCTAGGCTCCACTTGTGGATCCGCGGATACCTTTTTCTCCTCTTAAATCCACCATGGATTCATGGATACTTTTTTTCCACTTAAATCTACAAGAGGATTCATGGATACTTCTTTTTCCATCTAAATCCACAGGTGGATTCACGTTTTTTTTTCTGCTGCGATCACCCGCGACAAGACTTTCTTAAGTACTCAGGTTGAAGATTTTTGCTCAAGTGCTTCTCAAAGAAAAGGAATAAAACTGTCCGCAGATCCACCTGGTGGATATCGCAGCAGAAAAAAAATCTGTGAATCCACCTGTGGATTTAGATGGTAAAAGAAGTATCCATGAATCCACGGTGGATTTAAGAGGAGAAAAAGGTATCCGCGGATCCACAAGTGGAGCCTGGCTGTGGATCCAAGTGGAGGGAGCCTTGGTTTCCTTCTAGTAAAGTAAGAATCCTAAAGCAATTTGAATACCTACACTTCCCAACTACAAGAATGAATTATAATACTTTCTCTATACCTATTCATTTTATTATTCGATTCCATCAAAGTTTTATAATGGTTCTAGAAAAATGTTCCGCAAAACCTGATCCTTCAGACCGATCTTAATAAAAACTTCAAAGTACTCTACCCTACCCTACCTACTTAACATCATTCCAAGGAAACCGTGACCGATTTGGTCACTAGGTTACATCAAGATGTTAAGCTAAGGGTAAAAGAATTTCAGAACTTTCAGTACCTATCTATACTTTAGCTTAACCGTCTCATCGAGTCTGCTCAGTTTGTCATTTTAAATGATTGCCTGACGAAAAGAAAGTTTATACCTAACATAACTCTAATTTTCTCTCCTAAAACAAAATTATTTACTGAAAACACTTTAGTCAATTTTATACCCGAAATAACGAACACTTTTTTGAGTCATGACGATTCTATTTCAAATGAATAAAAAAGTCCAAATTTACAACATTTTTCTAACTTGTATTGTAATCATAACATCAAATTCATTCGAATTAGTTATGTACCTTGATTTTAACGAGCAAAACTGCCTTTATTAACTACAATAATACACAATACTACTTTATACGCTAAAATTACCTACACTACTACGCACATATTCTAAAATAACAGAGAATTTGAAAATACAAAGCTTCCTTGATTATATTTCCGTGCGCCCCCAGTACCTGTGATGTTTATAGGTATTGTATTTATTTAGGCTAACGCAAGCAATTGCGCCGCTTTTTAGGATTCCGTGGTGAAACAAAGAACCTTTAATTACAGGTACAATCGTACTACCGCCTACTGTCCGTTCGTCCATACATTTGAAAGGTATGCTAATTAGAGATGAAACATTTTTTGGCAATATTCCCCCGGGGAAACAGGGTTAAAATTATTTTACAAAACTACTTTTCAGTTTGTAAAATAGATTTCCTATGTATCATTCACGAGGTTATAGATCACCAAAGTTGAAAAAAGAGTGTTCCGCTCTTAACTTTTAAATTACGCAAGATAGGAACCTGTACCTTTCAAGTGTTTTCTTCTGAAATAATTTGACCACTGGAATTAGGTATGGTTAAGAATCAATTAAGCTTACCTGTTAAGAGAAGATTGATGATCAATATCCGAAATCACCGAAAAAGAGACTGCATAGTGGAACTCATTCCCTCCCTCCCTTGCCCGAAGGTGACACTATGCAGTGATGAATCATTTAATCAAGGGAATTATAAAGTATCGGTATAATACAGGTAAGCCTCGATCGATGTCATTGTGGAAGTCCCAGAAAGATAAATTTGTCCTACGCTGGTCCTTCCTCTAAGGCTCTGCCAAGACTCTGCCTCTATGTAAAGGTTGCGAAATGTTCCCACGTCTCTACTTTGAACTCCAATGACATGACAGAAGAGTGTTAAAATACAAAAAAATTGTGGAAAAGATACGCGCGCGGGGTAACTAACTTACTCTTGCAAATAAGTAAATTAAATTTGACTACCTCGGTGGCTCAGTGGTTAGTGACCCTAACTTCTGGATCAATGAGGCGTGGGTTCGATCCCCACTAGGGCAAATATTTGTGTGATGAACATAAGTGTTTGCTCTATGTCTGGGTGTTATTTAGTTACTATCTATATAAGTATGTATTTAAAAATAAGTATATGTAGTTTATCAGTCTCTGGCAGCGATATCACAAGCTTTGCTTAGTTTGGGGACAGAGGCCGTGTGTAAGATGTCCCAATAAAAAAATAGGTGAATAAGGAGCTATGCAGTCTCTTTGAAGGTAATGAGGATAATTTAACTTTTTGAGTTAAATTTGGGTAAAAATACCTATTTTTATTGACTTATACCTAACTCAGAGGTCACTTACCTTACTAATATATTTCTTTGCCAACATTGTTTGTTTCGTAATCAAGCATCCAATGACGTCATAAAAGTCGGAGGTCATCATCATCATCGCCGACATCAACAGAACTCTATACGCGTGTCTGTACCCGCTCTTGACAATTTATTTTATCTGATCGCAAAAGTGTACAGCGCTGTTTATTTTCATTAATTTAGCAGGTATTGAACGACGTCAAAGCAGAATTCGGTTAATTTTTTTGCTAAGGCTGGTTCCCAATAGCTGCTAAATTAACAAAAATAAACATACTGCTGCTATTTGCTTAAAACTTTTTAAAAGCTATCAAAGCAATAGGTTGAACAACCAGACCAGAAGATAAAGTTTAAGTAACTATTAACTACTTGACACTCGAAAATATTTATGTATGTATATTGGGTGACTGGTTATGCAGCAGAATATTTTTATCTGAAGACGTATCGTTGCATTATTAATATTAAGTTATTTAAAAGAGATGTTTGTTTTCAGAAAAATATGCAATACCGTAAATCATGAGGTTCGAGTAAGTTTTTTTATAATAATAATAATCCAACAAAAACATTTTCATGTGAAATGAAGCCAAGACCACAGTTCGCACTTTCAAAAAGTTGTCAGATCTCAAGTAAAGCCTAGCTTCTAACTCTACACGCCTTAACTCTATAAGTGCTTAATTCACAAACTCTACTCCTTAATCAATATTATGTGACTTGGCCGTTTCGTTACAACAAGAACTATTTGTACAGAATTATTAATGAACATTAAATAATTAATGTTCACTTTACGCCCATGTGCACTTAACGAATCAGCCAAGCCGCATATATTGATTAAGGTGTAGAGTTTGTGAAGTAAGTACTTATAGAGTTAAGGCGTGTAGAGTTAGAAACTTGGCTTTACATGAGATCTAACAACTTTTTCAAAATGCGATCTGTGGTCTTGGCTTCATTTCACATGAAAATGTTTTTGTTGGATGAAAATAGAGACGTTACCTTATTATACCTACCAAACGTAAAAGCTTAAAAATAGCTCAAGTGAAGTGTACATAAATCGTCACGAGCCTCCAATCGGCCATTTATAAAGGGCTAAAGACACTTGATACTTCGAGGTCATTTCCCCACGGAGTAACCCCGACGAGCGATCGCGGAACGACCGCGTAAAGAACATGGGTTGCCTCGTTTGTATCTATGACTCCTAGATAAAACAAGGCCCTCCTAACCCTGAAAACGTCTAACAAAAATCATGAAATAATTGAATGCATTTCTTTCTAGCCAGAGCATGTCTTTCATTGGCAATATTTATCTGAAACGTACAAGGAATAACTTCGCTCGATCGCAAAAATCCAAAGTCTATTATACTATATAGGTAAACTAAATAAATATCGGGTGGAGACCACGTACCGGCAAGCGCAGCGTAGGACCTCTCCTCATCCTCCTTAATGACATCATCCTCCGCCTTGTAGGTGGACGGATGATGTCATTAAGACCGCAGGATCGCGCTGGATGCAAGCTGCTTCCAACCGGTCTTATTGGATATCCATAGGGGAGGCCTATGTCCAGCAGTGGACTTCTTATGGTTGATGGATGGATGATGGAAATAAATACCCTATATTTAATAAATAGCCTATAACAGTAAGGTGGCAATAAGGACGTAGTTCGTAGAACGAAAGATTACGACCTTATCGGCTATTGTAGTTGTTGAATGGGAAGTTATATTATTGTACGATCTCAACTTTTATACACGATTTACTTAGGTAGGTACTAACCATTGTTAGTGTTGACTTAGGAATATATCCTTATGAATTAACATAGCAACCAAATGTAACGAAACCAAAATTCAAAGGCAATTAGGTGGTAACCACTCCATCAATGTAATCCAATAATATGTAACTAACTACACGAGTACGAATATATCACACTCCATCATCATCCGCTCATCGACATAAAGTCGTCAAAAAGGAACAGTTTCACTTCCATTTTCGCAAAAAATCGGCTAAAGCAGTTCCTGCGCGGAATGAGGCTTCCACAGGGAAATCGGCCCATGTCATCCCATGTCGCAGCTCGTGGCTAAACTCTGTTTATTAAGGCGCGAAACGATATTCTGCGTGATATATTCCTTTTTGCGTTGCTTTTGAGTACATTCGTTTTACTGGGATTGGTAGACTCAGGGTTTACGGGAATCTTCGGGTTTCTCTATAGACTAGTAGGTATTTGTCCGGTCTATGCTTGTTTATTTCCTTGTTGCTACTTTATATTAGGTACTACTTGGTATTCTAAATACTAAATTACTTTGCGTCTGAAATCATCCCAATCCGTTTTTTACTACGTTGGGTGAGATAAATTAAATGGTCTATCAACTTTACTCGAGTGTCTCGATATCTCAAGGAGTCCGCGGCGTACTCAGCGAAAAGCATCCATCTTCCGGGTCTCATTACTTTCTAATTCATTGCTTATCACTGATTGGTTTTTAGGTTTCCATACCAAAAGGGTAAAACACGATCCTATTACTAAGACTCTGCTGTCCGTCAGTCGGTCTGTCTGTCGCCAGGCTGTATCTCATGAACCGTGATAGCTGGGCAGTTGAAATTTTTACAGATGATATATTTCTGTTGCCGCTGTAACAGCAGATGCTAAAAACATAATAAAATAAATTTATACCATTTAACTCACAGTATGTTCAGTTCAAAAATTAATAATTCAATTAAAATAAATTAATGGAGCTCCCATAGGGTACGGAACTTTTCGTGCACGATCCCGACTCGCACATGGCTGATTTTTGTTATTTTATTTTCTTACATTATGATATATTAAATACTCAAAAAAGTCAAAGAAGTTTCAGCTTCCTTGGAAGCTATATATATAAAAAAGTAAATAAGTAAAACTGACAAATTATAGTGTACAAAAAGAGTTAGCAAAAATGAAATTAAAGCATATCTCAATAGTTTAAATTATTTGGAAACTGAAGGACTTATACGAATTATTAGCTAAAACACCCTACAGAACAGTTATACTAAATATATACTTAGAAAGAAAAAAACCTTATTAATACCCTCAATACCAATAATAAATCACTATACTTTGAGTGTTTTTTGAAATCTTACAAAATTAAAAAACATTTATTACTAAATTTATTACTAACTAGTTTTTACCCGCGGCTTCGCCCGCATACGCAATATATCATTATAATTTATAGCCTATGTGTTATTCTGATATATAAGCTATAATATTGCAAAGTTTCATCTCAATCCATTCAGTAGTTTTTGCGTTAAAGAGTAACAAACATCCATACATCCATCCATCCATCCATCCATCCATCCTCACAAACTTTCGCGTTTATAATATTAGTACATTATAATTTATAGCCTATGTGTTATTCTGATATATAAGCTATAATATTGCAAAGTTTCATCTCAATCCGTTCAGTAGTTTTTGCGTGAAAGAGTAACAAACATCCATACATCCATCCATCCATCCATCCTCACAAACTTTCGCGTTTATAATATTAGTAGGATACTAGTAATGATTTTTTATAAAACTAATTAACGCAGCTATTTTTATTTTTTATTCTTGAATTACGATATTCATTACGCGTGTATACATAAGAATTATATTTTGTAAAATTTTATTATAGCACTTTTGAACAGTTTGGAAAGGAACTAGCCACCGCGACACAGGGAATCCTACAGCGGCGGCTAGAGAATATAATGATGGATAATAAAGACAAAATTAATTCATACTTGAACATTCAAATGCAGCTACATATACTAGTATCTTCAAAATAATCATATAATTGTAATTGTATAAAATCAAGTATAGTTATATTCAATATCATTAAATTGTTATTTTTATGTCACTTTGGTTAAGACTAAAATACTATGTTTAGCATATTATTATTAGTTTCAAATAAATTATTTATTACATTACATTAAATATTTTTTATATTTATATTATAATTATTTACTATATTTATTTGGTTAGAGAACAAAAATTAAAAGTCCAATTGTGTCATGAAATGGTTAATATTTCGTTTAAGCCACCAATTCTTCCTTAATATTTAATAAATAAAACTTGTGTTGTGGTTGTTAGTTTTTGTTATTTTATTAAATTGTCGTTGTATATGTGGTTTTAATTCAAAAATTGAAAGTCGAATTGTACTTATTGTGAAATTTTTTGCTCTTATTATAAATCTTGAACAGCATTTTAGCAACCAATTTTTTCTTAATTTTAAATGTGCAATAAAATAAAACTTGAATAATAATGTTCTCTTTTTATTTTTACTATATATAATAACTAATAACAAAATATAATAAATTTACAGCTCCTAATACCTACACAACGACTACCTACTTGTTTGACGTAAAATTTTATTATATTTGTGACTAATTAGTGTTCATCGTGCAAAGAAAATAATACTTCTAAATTAGAATAGGTATATCGTACTCATTAGAAGTTCTAATGAGTACGATATACCTATTAGTATTTTTTACTAAGTACATGTAATGTAGGTATTATTTCACTTTATTTATTTACCAATATCAAAGAAATTGGTGAACTTTTCCTTCCATCAAATCAATAGGGCACCTAATGTTAATAGCTTTCATTACTTGTAATGGCACCAATTTCACTACGTTCCCCAAGCTCATGAGTAAATCTGGAATAAGCAATTTAGTACTTACCTATTATTAAAGAGATATTACTATCTCGCTTTGTAACTACGTACAAGAAATCCTGAATAGGATCATAATTAATTAGACGATTGGAAGGATTCTTGTCTTTGATTGATAGAATTCAATCGACGGCCCAAAATAGATGAATATTATATTTATGTATTTTTATGAATGCCTCGGTGGCTCAATGGTTAGTGACCCTGACTTCTGGATCAATGAGGCGTGGGTTCGATCCCCACCAGGGCAAGCATTTTTGTGATGAACAGAGGTGTTTGCTCTGTGTTTGGGTGTTATTTAGGTACTATCTAATTAAGTATGTATTTAAAATATGTATATGTAATATATCAGTCTCTGGCAGCCATATCACAAGCTTTGCTTAGTTTTGGGTAAGAGACCGTGTGTGAGATGTCCATATGATTCTTATATCACTTATTCATTTATTATCTTAAATCTAAGTTTTTTTACAATATTGATCTAAAAGAACAAAATACTATAAAAAAACCTAAACCTAGAGTGCCGCCGGCAGCGGGGCGGGGCTCAAGCTACCGGTGGTTGGGCCTACAGAGAGAGGAACCTTCTGACAATGCGCGCTGTGTCCAGAACGACCGTCTTCTGTATCTGACCCTTGACCCAACCGTCTAGCGAGAGCCTCTTACGGTGGTGGTCGAGACTCTTCGCTATTAATTCATTATTACATTATTGGTTATTATTATTATTATTCCATTTATTTGTTTTACAACTCACGGGTTGCCCCGGATCTTTGAAGGGCATTGATGGGGCCGAAACCAACACCAAGAGGCCCTTTTATAATCATTAAGTAAAAAATACAGTTTTTGGGTGATAGGAAGAGGGAAACTATTGTAAAGACGGGGAATAGGTGCTTCTTGGGCTATTTTAATGAATTATTAAGGGATTATAAGCTGGCCTATGGAATGAGGTGCGGCACTCGCCAAGTAATGCCTCATTTCAAAATATTTAGACGGGTGGTAACTTGCCATCCACTAAATGGGCCCCCCATAAAGGCTACCGTAATTTGGCGCCGGAGGGGCAACATTGGTGTGGACGGCTTAGGGTGTCGAGAGGTGTGCTGCGCTTTCACTAGACGCTACTCGCGGCGTTATGCCCTTTCACTCTGGAGCTTAGGTTCTTAGCTCTTGCGGTTTCCACTCCAAGCCGGCCGGTTAAGGCAAGAGAGGAGTCAGGGGTCTCATTTAGCCCCAGGGAATCAGGGTTCGCGGTGTCGCCACTCACCGACGGCTCGCCACAAAGCCGCCCCTGCGATTGGTAATAATTATTATTATTACCAATTATCCCCCTTATTATTATTTATTATTATTAATGTTTTTCTTACAGTCAAAGTGATTAGTCCGTTATTATGTATACTGGTTATAATTCATAAATACTAATCTGCTCAGTAAATCTTATAAATTAATCACATTTACTAGTTATTATTCATTATATCTGGTCAGGGTTAGTAAAAGTAATAACTTTTCAAAATGGCAACTTTCAAGTAGCTGAATGTTTTAGTTAGCGTAATATTCATTTCTTTGTTTATTATACAATAATAGTAGCGTAACATTCATTTCTTTGTTTATTATACAATAAACAAAGAAATTAATATTACGCTATTATACCAATTATACTTTTCTTGGTCGAAAAATTGTGGAGAGGTGTTGCTTAAGGTAGATGTCAAAAATGCTTTCAATTCGGTTAATCGAGACGCCTTGTTGGTACAGGTCAAAGACAAAATTCCCGATCTTTTCAATTTCCTTTGGCAATGCTATGGCAAAACCAATAAATTGACTTACAAAAATGATGTTTTGCCTTCCGTTGGCTTTCAACAAGGTGACCCTCTCGGACCAGCCATTTTCAGCCTGGCCATTCATCCAATCATTCAACGTCTCCAATCTAAACTCAACGTTTGGTATTTGGATGACGGGACTTTGGAAGGCGATGCGAGCACAGTCCTACGTGATTTGAAAATTCTTATTGATTAGTTTCGTTAAATTGGTTTGGAGCTAAATTTTTCGAAATGCTAACTTTTCGTTTGAGATTCATGTTCGAATAAAGATTTGGTAATTAACAAATTTAATGATTTGGCACCAAATATCAAATCGGTAGGCAAGTGTTCTCTTCGCCTTCTAGGTTCGCCGATATTAGATGAGTCTTTTCCGCCATCCTTCAAAAAAAATTCAAAATTTTTTGAGTGCTTCTAGTAGGCTACTCAAAATTAACGCCCACATGGCGTTTACCATCATAAGATGTTGTCTGTTTGTTCCGAAATTCATGTATGCCTTACGATGTAGTCCATTGTGGAAACACAATGAGCTCTTTTTGAGCTTAGACGATGTTGTAAAGCAGACCCTAGTATCGGTTTTGAATATCGACATGAGTGAAAGGGCGTGGCAAGAAGCCTCCTTGCCTGTTAGGCTTGGAGGGCTAGGGGTCCGCCAAATTTTAAGTGTTGCTTTACCAGCTTTCTTGCCCTCTATCCATAGTAGTTATAAATTGATTGAAAAAATCCTCGCACCTTCTTTTGGCCATTCTGGCGTAGATGTAGCTCATTTGAATAAGGCAACGAATGCTTGGAGGGTCACTAGCCCAAATACCGAGCTTTCAAAGACTTTGTCGTCGCAGAGACTGTGGGATCGGCCGATCTGCGAACTAGGACGGAAATCTCTTCCAAGATACGTGTCCTAGCGTCGCGGATCGCGCTCGAATCCTTGCGGTCTCTGTATGGGAGTCCGGTCTTTGTTTGCATGCTTTACCCTCTTTCAATACTGGTAACCTTTTAGACCCAACTGCATTTCGTCTAGTTGTCAGCTTACGCTTGGGTGCAAGGTGCTGTGAGGCCCATCGATGTCAGTGTGGTACTGCAGTTGACCAGCTCGGTCACCACGGTCTCTCTTGCTCAAGAAGCGCTGGTCGGATTAGCCGCCATACCAGCCTTAACGATGTCATACGCAGGACTTTTGCCACCGCCAATATCGCAGCCGTACTCGAACCGAGTGGGCTCGCGCGTAGTGATGGCAAGAGGCCTGACGGTATGACGCTGGTCCCATGGAAGTGTGGACGGCCCTTAGTATGGGACGCAACTTGCGTCGATACTTTGGCGCCGTCGCATCTTTCTGAGACTCAGAATAGGGCTGGAGCGGCGGCCAAATTGGGCGGAGCAGCACAAGCGGCGCAAATATGCTAACCTCGGCAGTGGTTACATATTTGAGCCGTTTGGAGTTGAGACATTGGGTCCGTGGGGGCCGGGAGCTCGTCTTGTTTTCAAAAGTCTTTCTGAGCGTCTGGTGGACGCGACGCGTGACCAAAATGCTAGTGTTTATTTGGCTCAACGTATAAGCATTGCCATTCAGCGTGGCAATGCTGCCAGCATGCTGGGCACGCTACCCAACTGGCAGTGGGCTTGAGTATTTGAATTATCTTTAGACCTTCAATGGTCTATGGATGATCCAATTGCTTGTCATGTAGTAGTTTGTGTAGTTTTAGATTATGTCTTGTATTTAGTGGTAGTTAATAAAGGCACTTGCCCATTAAAAAAAATTATATCAACTAGGGTTTCGTTTTGTAAGTTCTTATTACAAAACAATTCGCTTCTGCGTTGTTTGTCAAGTTCTTACCTAACCTAACCTATTTTTTGTTTCATACCTAATATATCAAGGCGGTTCGCTTCACTTCACCGGCCGCTGCTGCGGCACGCTCGCTTCGCTCGCTCGGCTTGTGCGTTATTAATCATGGTCAAACCTAACCTAACCTATTTTTTGTTTCACACCTAATATATCAAGGCGGTTCGCTTTTGGCACTTTTTAAGAAATATATGATAGCGTTGAATATAAAAATGATCATAGTCATCATCACTTAAAGCAAAGTCAATTAAAACTTTATAATCTTGATTACCTAATTTATTTTATCACATTAGCTAAGTCGTCCCAGTAATTATATATAATAACTAGTTAAAGTGATTAATTCCGTGCCATCCTTCACTTTTACTAAATCAAGTAGTAGCTATACATAATCGCTAGTTTGTATACATAATAACTAGATTAATCACTTTGACTGTGACATATAGACTAAACAATACTAAACATGTCTCCAGAGTTTCGTGAATTTACACTACTGGGTCTTCGATGCATCGTTCCGCATGGCCAGTCTTCGGACGTGTTACCGTGGGTGGCATTTTCCAACTGAGCGGTACCGTGGCTTGGATGTTAAATTGTAAATCTCGGTTGTATCAACCGTTTATCCTTCTCAGAGAACTTTACGTGACTAAAAAACTGACACCACCCGGTGGCTTAATTACCACCAGGCATATACGAACTTACTCTTCGGTGTAGGGAAACATCGTAAGGAAAGATGTACATGCGTCCGTAGAAGAAATTCAATGGCTAATATGTATCCACCATCCAGTGATGTGGTATACAATGCAAGTGTGGTGAAAATGGCCCAATCTTCCTTTCGTGGTTATAATATCTATGAATAAAAATGGTCTATTTGTATTATACAGGCGGTGCGTTTTAAGCTACATGTTTTGAGCGTCGTAATCTGATAGTAGGTAGGTATAACTACCACGCATGTGGGGTAACATTTAATGTAGGGTATCATATAGACATAAAAATATACCTACCAGGTAAGCAGAATGTTTATGAGCCACATTTTCAGCACGTTGAGTGTCAAAATCTCACGCGACACTGCACCCACTACGCCCCCTGTCACCCAGTTGACAAATTACCCAAACGACATGTCTTGTACATACCTTCGTGGCTTGAATTTGATTTTTCCTGTTGAGATAGGTAGGGTAGGTACATAAACTTGAATTTGGGTTTCAGAAAATAATATAGTTTTCTTTATTATTTATTTCATATTAGATATTAAATAATATCTCAAGAAACTTGTACTTACCTAATAAGATTAGCAAGTAAAAATGGTAATAATGGTAATTTCAAATGTTTATAGCTTGTAATGTTTTTCGCAGAGATTCCTCCTAATTGAATACTGGTAGCCGATGGAAGTAAAGGCAGGTTTCACATCCTTAAATACTAACGTCAATTTTCTTCTAATAATTAAACTACCTGAGTACCTTCCTACCAAGCTTTTAACCTGAGTAGAATAGAGGATTTAACGAAGTGCGAAAGCTACAAACTAAGTTTTGGATATAGACAAACAAATATTTAACGACTAACTGTCAAATTCTACCTGTTACAGTAAGACTGCAAGATCTACTATCAATGTATCGCGAATTGCAAAATCATTTGTCCCGTTTTGGTGAGGCTTGTAAGACCAAGTTAAATTGATTCTCAGATTGTAAAGACGGGAACTCGAGAAGTAACCAGGGTTCTAGTGGCCTGAGCCAGCCTGGAGAGGCTAAGTTCTTCGAGTGGAGTTAGGATGCATTCACAATGCGGTCGAGTGGCGTGTGCAAACACTCACACTGTGCCCGGACAGCGTATATCCTAACTTTTTTCATTTCATTTTAAATGAAGTCGCGGAAGTCTAGTGGGAGTAGACAGTGCACTTGAATTTTGCTCTATTTTCTCTGTACGTACTGGCTGTTCATTTGTAAAGGGCACGGACTAGAGGTATAAAGAATGTAGTTTTGCAAAGTGAACTTTCAGAGGTGTACCTACATACTCAATATTTTGAACAACTTTTACTATGAAATACGATACAGGTACTTATAAAAAACATCGATTCTTAACGAAATTTATCACTTGATTTTTTTGCGATTTCCAGGTTGATTCATCATACATTTGCAGTGCGAGTGAGACAGCTGGCCGGTTGAAAAGCCGTAAGTAGTAGTGAGGTCCTATCGACAGAGCGGCAGAACATTTACTATGAACACTTTCTTTGTTTGTACTTTGATATCTTTACATATAAGTTTGAAGTTTTGTCGTAGTATTATTATATATCTTCTTTGGTTTTGTAAGGAATAAGGATCTCAACTTACCTACAATCTGTAAAACTCATCAAACTATCAACCATAAAATCTTAACATTGATTATAGTTGTTAGTACAAGTTTTTAGAAAATGTATACGAATATCGGAGCTTGGTAAGTTTCATAATAACACATAAATCTACTAAGTATATACTTAATAAATGAGAATGAGAAATAATAGGATAATGTAAGTAAAGCTGGATTCTGAAGCTCCGACTCGGCACTTTACGCACCTACTGGAAAATCAAAATCGGCTTCTGTTAGAAAGTGGGTTAAATCGGTAGGTATTGGTAAATTCATAAACAACGCGTTTAGTAGCAATAAAGATTATCCCTAGAGTTGTTATTTCTTGAGACTTTTTTTACGTGTGTCTGCTGTCTTACCTACCTACAAACTGGGTATATAACGTGGCTTTTAGTACCTACGTATAACTCACGTAACTCTCACTTCTACTATAAACAGTATCAGTTGTTCAACCCTGTTGTAGTCATCTCTTTATATTCGAAATGTCTAACCAGAATATTCTCAATTTGTACGTATGAATACGGTATTAGATACAAAAAGCACTAACACATCTAAATTTTTCATACTGAAGCTTTGACAATTAAGTTGTTGTCGAAGAATTTGCCACATCTGATTAGATTAGTTTACAAAATGTATCTTTTTGCAAAAAATAGCATGACCGACTTCAACCGTGTACAGAATTCGCGATTATTTCGCACGGATCGGTGTAGCATTTTTCACATTATTGTTGATTTATCAAAAATGGCTTAGCCGATTTTGATAAAATTTTAACGGGACCAATCTCAAAGTATACTTTTTCTAATAAAAAAAATCATTGAAATCGAACTACTATGTAAGAAGTTATGTACATAAAATATCCTACTAATATTATAAACGCGAAAGTTTGTGAGGATGGATGGATGGATGGATGGATCCATCCATACATCCATCCATCCATCCATCCATCCATCCATCCTCACAAACTTTCGCGTTTATAATATTAGTAGGATCTGATATATAAGCTATATTATTGCAAAGTTTCATCTCATTCCGTTCAGTAGTTTCTGCGTGAAAGAGTAACAAACATCCATACATCCATCCATCCTCACAAACTTTCGCGTTTATAATATTAGTAGGATATATATACGCGTGGAATTGAGTTCCATTTCGTCGGTGAATAAAAGACAGAACAGAAAGTTTTTTGAAATTATAAAATCCAATCATACACGCGCACTAAAATCTTTCCTAGGACACTAACTTCGTTTATAAGCCACCCTCTTAGTAAATTCTTTCAGATTTATCAAAAACTGAATTGAGATAAAAAGCTTTTTAGGAGAGCGAGAGAAAGTTTTAAAAAGAATGTGACAAGCACGTAGGCATTTCACTCATTTGAATGCCACAAACGCGCTCTGGTGCGAATTTTATCAATTCTCATCAATTTATTGGATTCCTTGTAATTATTAATTCATGCCTTGGTCGAATAACTTAATCAAGACAAACGTTAATATAATTTTACAACGGAGAGGTGATTCGAGTTTTCGGAAGAAGCCCTTCGTTGTTTGTAGAGACAATCAGAATCAAGCTTTGCAATTATGTTATTTCGTTTGCTTTAATTTTCGTTTCTTGCTTGTTTTACGTTTAAATGTAAAGATAAGTATTACACTGGGTTAACAACCGGGTTAGGCCTATTTTATGATATTTAGCTTAGTAGGTTTGGCTGGAGCGATAAAATGGGGCATTAGTAAAGAATCCTTTCTAGTGCTTAAAAGGAATCTATTAGCTTGGAATTGGGGCTTTGATCATGAATCCTTCCAAACTAGCTAAAAAGACGTCGTAAGAATGTTAGCTTGAAAAATGATTTGGATAGTAGCTTAATATATTGCTTCTCAAACGTATAATGCGTCCTAAAAGCTCAAAACAATTTCTGTTTTTTTTTACAGTTTTTTATATATTTTGCAATATACATTTTTTAATTTTATGTTATCAGTTTTTTCGTAACTACGTCCCGCTGCTAAGCGCGAGCCTCTGTTCATAACAAAAAGTTACTTAAGTGAGTACCTACCTACTTATGTTCAAACATTTATTTTTATAACTTAAAAAAAACTAAAAATCGAAACAAATACTGTGTCCGTGTGGTAGGGTGCTAAGAACGCTGGCTGCATTCCCACGCTGAACGGCTAAAGAGATTCTCTGTGCGAGGAATAAGCCAGCTCTCTTGTCACCAGCAGCGTCAACAAGCTTTGGCGAAATTGTCTTAAATTTTTTTTTAGGCATGGACCCCACGGACCAAAGTTTTCGACGCCAAGCGGCGAGAATACATTATTCACTTGCGAGTGATGCGTATTTGCACCGCTTAGCGCAAATACGCATACTTATGTTCGCCTACTTACTCGTATGTTCGTTGACCAAATATAAATACGACTATGTTATATTTTTATAACTATGAATACCAATATATGACTCTAAGAATACAAGAAGAAAAAATCCTACTAATATTATAAACGCGAAAGTTTGTGAAGATGGATGGATGGATGTATGGATGTTTGTTACTCTTTCACGCAAAAACTACTGAACGGATTGAGATGAAACTTTGCAATAACATAGCTTTTATATCAGAATCCTACTAATATTATAAACGCGAAAGTTTGTGAAGATGGATGGATGGATGGATGGATGGATGTATGGATGTTTGTTACTCTTTCACGCAAATACTACTGAACGGATTGAGATGAAACTTTGCAATAATATAGCTTTTATATCAGAATAACACATAGGCTATAAATTATAATGATTTTGCGTCAAAAATCAAAATATCATGCGGGCGAAGCTGCGGGTAAAAACTAGTACTATATAATATAGTAGGTACCTACTAATTATACCCACTATTATGAAAAACATACTTACCTACGTAAAATTAGTTCATGTGAAGGCGGTGGTTTGGGCATGATATGTGTGATATGGTTCTGGTGGTTTTACCGCAATATTTTCTACGGTTTGGCATACGTACTTACTTATATTTTAACTTTTGCCATAGAATGAGATTTCCCATAGGTTTAGCCTGCAACAACTTTCTTCTAAGGAACAAAATTAAGATTTGTAACAAAGTTAACATTTTGTTACAAATTTGGAAAAAGTAAGCGATAATTGTATTGTCAAAAATCTGTTTAAAAAGCATCACTTAACTCTTTCAGAAATATATTTAACGAGGTTCCATGGATAAGTCTAATCATTAAAAGTTTGCAGGAGTTCCTGTGATGTGATTGCTACATTTTCATATCACAAAGGGATTTTGTTTACAGGGAATAAAATATATACTTACTTTACTGATAAGGCTGCCTCTGATTGTATTAAATAAAATAGGGATGATTTATTGGGAATGTGAATAGGTACTGAGAATAGGGATCTTTACTAAATAAATATAATTAGTCCGTCAAATAGATTGTCAAAAAATATTAGACACGTATTTTTTCTTTTGTCAATTTAACACAAATTGATGAAGATATAGTCTGTTAAAGTTCTGTGTGACGTCACTAACCGCTATGAAATGTACCGGCTAGTGCCGTCACGAGCCCCCACTCTCAAACTTTGATAAAGTTTATCTTAGTCAGTAATTGTTAGATTGACAAAAGATAATATACGTGTCCAATATGTTTCAATAATCTAACTGACGGACTAATTTTAATAATGATTTTCATACCCAGTAAACATCCCTATTGGATAAGGTATACTAAGCGCCTGTAACATTCCATTTACATGTTGTACTTATAATTATATGCAAATGCCCTGGTCTCTCACATGCAAAATCAATAAATCTTGAGAAATTGTTTCTAGATTTGTTGATTACGACGGAGTATTTTATTTAAAGCCAAAATAAGTAAATCTAGTCCACTGAATGTTCATCTAGGCATATTAGAAAGTAACTACCGGAAAAGGAGTGCAAATTTAGTTTATTAATTTATAAAAATAACAAAAGTTTGCGTTTTACCCCGTTGTGAATTTTCAGTGGAATTAAGAAGGATTGTAAAACATACCTACTTGGTCTAGCCCTTATCATTCACAAGAAGACAACTTAGGTATAAGCCTGAGGACGTTAGAGGGGTCCTGCATGCATTCGTCCACCCAGCTGGTTGTACAGGAAAAGCGAGCCAGCGGCAACTTGTCAAAAACTGGAAAGAAAGAACAAGGATTCATTTCAAACAAAATGATACCTATTATTATCATAAACTAGGAATAGGGAGAGACATGATTTTCTAAATGAATGATAGCACCATGTTAGAACATTGTAAAGAATCACTTTTTTGACTACCAATCTTTGAGAAATTTGATATTTGAATAAGTCATATTTTACACCGCAGCTACATACAGAAAAACGTTATGAAATCTACACAATGTATTGCAAAAAGATTTGAATTGAATTAGATATTAGATGAATTAGGTATTTGCTAGAATGTTACTGGGTAATTATGAAAAATTGTCATTATTCTACAAACCTTGCAAAATTGCTAGACTTCTCCTCTCCAAATGTATTTGGTTAGGTATCCTTAGGTTTTAGGTAGCTCGATAGGTCTTTCATGGGTAGAGTCACTCGTTTATAGCTGGTCTCTTGTATAGCAAGCCTGGAAAAGACAAAAATAACTCATTGTTAAACTCATAACCTAAGATGTGACCTTTTGGTATTTTAGTATAAAATAATGGTTTTAGAAGCTCTGCAATGTACCTCTAATGAGTAGATCTTGGTATAAATTGTGAATACAAGCATTTTTAACGAATTGGGCTAGACTCTTTGATAAAACAAACGCTAAAAAGGAAGATAGTTATTTTGACAAGGTAGGTGTAAACAAACGATTTTAGATCGGTTAGAACGCTTACCTGAGATTTTATTGGTTGATTTATAGGTATTCTCCGGGTAAAGCAGGCTTAAAATCACGAAACATTGTATTATAGACGTCTGGTCACTAGAAAAACACTAGTTTTTGGCTGTTTATTTGGAAAAAAACAAAATTCAAAACAACTTTTGAATAGACGCGCAGCTATTGGACGATGGGTAGGAACGTCCGTTGCTACGGGGCCGAATGCACCAATCACGGGGCTCCATTTAGGAACGAACGTTCAAATGGATACGGACGTTCGTACAAATAAGGGATACCATATAAAAGCGAGAGGGAGCCAAACGGGGGGTCATTCGATTTTAGTTCTTCAGATAGGATAGTTGGTGATAGCTCAGTAGACTGTTTTCCTAAGGCGGACCCGGAATTGATTCACGAAATCAATTCGGGTTATGTTGTCGCCATTTTTGCTTTGCAAATAATTAAGAGTTTATCACCTAATTACCTATTGTGGAGATAGTCCTTTTGAGTTTTCAATTTAATTAGTAACATGGTGCGTGTTTAGTGGTTTTATACATAAGGGAGGGGTTTAGGCTTCGTGTCGGCTAGAAGACCAACCTAGGTCTCCTAGATCGTGATTGTGGGTTATTGTGGTTTCCTTGTAAGGCTTGGTTCGAGTGTTTGGTATGCCATCAGGCAGACTACGCCGGCGTTCGACCAGGTCAAGCGAGTGAAATTATAATAACATCCACCGTTTGGGGATACACTATACACGCGCAATGTTGCAGTGAGTCCCATAGTGCCGAGCACTGGACGGGTTGAAGGTCGCATTGCACTAGCCGCCTTCGGGTGGCGACGCGACCGGATACTTCTTTCCCGGGGTTTAGAATAGGCTGTCAACTTGAGACGGTTGACAGGTGGAGTTGTTTAGCCACTTGAGTGTGGGTGGTCCATTTACGTCTCCTATCGGATTTCGTCTTTTTCTCTTCGACGATCAGGTTGACTATCTGGAGCTGCAGATAGGCCAACATGTGGAGATCCACACTGAACGTATCTGAGACTAAGTCGGTTTCTGGTTGTCCCGGGGGTAGGGGAAATCTCATGGACGCTTGGGTGCAGACATGGGCCTTCCGTAGGGACTTTAGGAGGCTTTAGGCTCTCCCATGGACCTAGCCAGTCCGAACGACAGGGTTTTAGTTAGCAGTTGACGGACCTTTGCTAAGTGAAGCAACTGTGTAGAGGGGCATTGTTTTTTTTTTATGTTTTTTTTATCAAAGGGTAGTGGGTTTCGTTTTAGAACAGGGATGTCTTTAGAGTCAGGTGGACAGGTAGGGAAACGTATCGGATAGTTAGCAAGAGGTTTAAGGACATAGGTTAGGTGATACGATCATCTTTTGGTTGAGTAGGAATGTAGGAATTTGGAAAGGATTTATTCAAAATCATTAATTTCATTTTCATCTTCATATAGAATAGACGGGTCTTAGAGGGTTCATAGGGTCAACTTTTCAATTAAGGTCATAGGCATATCTTAGTCTTTGTATTCCAACTAAGTTTAATTCCAATTGTAGAATAATTAATTTCAATAATTAACTAAAATTCAAAGTTATGGATAATTACAAGATTTGTAGATATGGCAACAAGATTAGCAATTAGCGATTTAAGAATAATAAAAAAAAAGAAATATTTTTATTCATAACTGTCAGTGTCAAATCAAATATCAAATCTGTCAATTCATTCAAATAATTGTTAGTGCCAGTTAACAAAGAAAAATCTCCCATAAATTGTTAAGATTGAATTCTAAATGTTAATAATTTCGTTAAAATGTAATTGCATGTTCTTGATAATATCAAAGATCCAATTTGGTTATAGAAAATTGCCAGAAAATTAAATCTTAGACTTCCCAGTTTTAAGATAATATTAATTTCGAAAATGCAAGTAGACAAACAAAATCCATACCTATCTTGCATAATTCATTTTAATAAGAAATTGAGTTGGAACGACTTGAGACCTAGGTTTCTTTAGGATTAATGACAGCCTAGTTTTATCTAGATGCAAGTAGACAATCTCAAAGTATACCTACTTTGCATTGTTCTATATGAATCTATAGAAAACCATATTTGCTGATAAAAATTAGATAACAACTGTTGTGTTGACAGATTGTCATTTAACCTATGGTATTTGCCATAACCTTAATTTTGAATTTATTGACTATAAAACAAAGTAGAGATATCAACTGACAAAAATAGTTACAAATGTTAACTAGTCAGTCGTATCGACTTACAATAATGAAAAGCTTATTGGCTGAACCATTAATGATAAAATTTCAAGTAACAGATAGATTAACTATTTCATTGTAGAATTGTAGCAACAGTCTGAGGAATTTGCGTATTATTGAAGTATCTTTGTTCCTTGAAGCTAGTATGGCATTTTTAGTCTTGTAATAAACACTTGGTCAAGTTGAGCCTTAACACTAAAAACCTATGCTATTATGAAAATAATTTTGATGATTACCTGAGAATTTTGGATCTTTGATGAGTTCAAAATGTTGAATTCTATTATGAATTTGCTATTGATTAAAATGGGAAATGCATTGTCTCATACCTTTAAATATTATTATTTAATGAAGATTATTAACATTTGGCAAATGAATATTGCACTATGATATTTAATTTATTTTGACATTGTACACTAATAATAAATTGTATAGCCTTATAGGTCGTATTATAGTTGGCTGAAATCTGAATGTTCAGAATGTATTATTTCCTACTGATATCAAAACTTTGGTCGGATAGATAGACTCTGCTCAAATTACAATAAATGTTTCATAACGCACAAGATTATGTGTATGTGGCGACGCCAGGTTCTAGTTGGTAAGACTTTACCGAGGCCAAGCAATGCTGAGCCTTATCAGTTAAATCTTTAACCGAAAAGGAAAAGATACTGATTCTTAGTGTAAAGTATAAATTTTACTTTCTTAGAAACACTGGTTAGTTGCAATCCAGATCACTTCATAAATAACCTTTGAGTGAAGTCTTTCTATGAATTCATTTACACGCATAATAACTTTCTCCTGAAGTTTTCTTCTTAAAGAACATTCTGGTATCTGCCTATGATAAGAACTCTGGTAAATGTGGGAGACCTAGGTTTGCTAGATGTTGTTTTAAGCAGATAAGATAGTTATAAAAGTAAGATAGGATACTCAATTGTTATTGAACCATAAATATATTAGGCATTAGGTCATACTTAGGTCTAGGCTCAAGTAAGATAAGATAGGCATACATTCTCTAAAAGCTAGCTACATATAGGCATTAGGTAGATAGGCTAAATAGGTAGGGAATAGGTGACCTTTTCATTCTGGTTTACCAGAATCTGAAGGTCACCGCAAGTAAACTTTGGCCCGTGCCCCTCATATATCACCATATGAGGTTTTTTGGGGGCTGGACGTCCAAGGTGGATGTCCAGCGTGGGGGCCTGGAGAACCGCGACTCTAGGATTGGGGAAACTTTGCAAAAAAAAGTCCTCTCGTCCCATTGTTTGTTGACATACTTGACCGACTAGAAAAAAAAAACTTGACAGAATTAGTATAGCCCTTCAGGCTCTCTCTCTCTTATAATGCGGAGGAGGATATCCAAGTCTGGGACGCATTCCACTGATCGGTACGGCGGCTGGGGTGCCGATCCATAGCCGCTAAATTTGAGCCCTAAAAATAAAACCTAAACTTTATCTAAAAAGTTCAATTTTGAGAATTTTCAATTATTTGACTGAAGGTATTCAAACCTAGCCTCTTGGACTATATTCAGCTTCCTACAGTTCACAATTCGATCATTATACATTTTAGGTCTTAGCTCATAACATCAAAATCTAGGTTAAATCTAGGAAACGTAGTAACACTAAGTAAAGTTAGTAGGAGAATAGCTCAGCGTTTAATGTTAGTTTGTAGGATTTAGGTCGGTATATCTTAACGTTTCACAACTCTAGGTTATCTATACTACTCTTACAATACTCTATAAAACATACAAATAGGTAGAAGTCTCAATCTGTTTGGGTTTCTGCGATTCACAACGTAAGGTCCGCTACTAACGATCACTGGCCAAACTTAGTATTAAGTAGATAGAGTATTGGATATTTAATAATTATCAGTACAGTAGTAGACTAAGGTTTTAATTAGAATAAAAGAAAGACGTAGAATTAGTTCTCATAAGTAAATTCTTAGGATAATAATAAAACTTCAGTTCAGGGTTAAGATCAAACTAGACCATCATGACTTTAGGGTTAAGAAATATCGAGAGTCTATGTTATTCTAGGGTTAGTATACTTACACGCTTGTAGAATAAGTTACGTTAGCTTCAGTTAGGATTAAAGTAGCTCATTTCAGTAGGATAGGTTATGAAAGATTAACTATAGGTAGTTAGATTAGTTACAAAACTGCTTTGGACGTTAGCTAGGGCTGTAGTGTAATTAGGCAGTAGGTAGGGGGGTTACACGCCACACAAATCGGCGGATGAGAAGTTAGCCGCAGATGACACTTCGCCGTGATTTGCTAATTATTGCGCATGTGTGCACGGGCGTAGGGAGCGCGCGGGAGGCAAGAGGTTCTGCCCCGGCGTCTCATCTCTATGGCTCCCGCGTATACCTATATTTCGGCTTTTGCGCAGCGTTCTGCGCATAAGTTCCCATCCGCCGATTTTCGTGGCGCTTATACCTATATTTTAATGTAACTAACCTTGCTCACCTAAAAATCTTTTTTAACCACCCCAAAAAACTTGATAATTCAAATAGGTATTTTCCATTTTTAGAGTTCCGTACCTCAAAAGTAAAAAACGGAACCCTTATGAGATCACTTTGTTGTCCGTATGTCAAGACCTTTTATCTCGAGAAACGTCTATGGTTTAAATTTCAACTCGTTAACTAACGTAAACCAGAAAATGTTGACTAAAGTTAACGAGTTGAAATTTAAACCATAGACGTATATCTACGGCTTCTTGCAGTTGTGAAAAAATCATACTTTTCAGTAATCGTAGAAAAAAGTTAGATCCGTTTATGTCGTAAAAACGCATATTTCGACACTCACTAGGGAATCAAAATAGGGTAATTCCCGTTGACCGAGAACTATGAAATTAGGCAAAGATCATTGTTTTAGGAATAAATTTGAAAACTGTACATTTTTAATTTAACTAAACAAAAAATAGGGCCTCTGTGCAAAAAAAACGAGCTCTAATTTCAAAGTGAATTAATTGTATCATGTGGGGTATCATATGAAAGATATTTATTAGCACAAGCTAAAACAGACTTTTAATCATTTTCACGATGTGAGATTTACGAGAAAAGTAAAAAAACGGTTTATCGATGATTGCTTCAGTTATACGCTTTGAGGTTTTAACAACTTAGTTCCCAATTTTGTGCAATTTGCAAGATTTGTACGGAACCCTCGGCGTGCGAGCCTGACTCGCGCTTTTCCGGTTTTTCTGGAGTAGTTGTGCTCACTCCAGAAAAACAGAATTTAGCAGCTGATATTTAGTACATATAGAAAATCTCAAGCGACAATGCGATTATAATATGATATTTCAAGATATTGATGAATTTTGTCCTGAGGATAAAGGGATATTGTGATTGGGCGACGTAACTTTGGTAACTTGCTTTAGGCACTTTTTAAGGGCTTAAAGGGATCAGTTCCAACTAGAATGAATCGCTTAACTTCTAAAGTTTGTGTGCAACCCTTGAAAATTAACGGGAAGATCTAATGGGTATACGTACTCTACAGAATTCAAATATTTCAGAGGACGTAGAAAATTAAACAAAATGAAATGAAAATAAAACTAATGAGTACTTAATTTTTAAAAAATAAATTCTAAACTCTTGTAACAATTCAATTAGTTACGCTGAATTTACATTATGATTGAAGGCAAATAATTTTTAACATTCCCATGATAACTTATAATTTGTAAGTGTTCCAAACTTCCAACCACAGGTTCTACCGACCGTTACTTATTTAATTTTTCTGGCGCAATAAATATAAATACCTATTATGTATTAATCTTTTTAATACAACAATAAGCCGTGGTGGTCTAGAGGTAATGACACCCGCCTTACAATCGTGGGTTCAAATCCCGGTCCCGTACCAATGAGTTCTTTGGGATTTATGTACGGAATTTCACACCACTGGCTTTTCGGAGAAGGAAAACATCGTGAGGCAACATATGTCCGGAGAAGAATTTCAATTGCGTATGTGAATCCATCAACCCGCACTGGGCCAGCGTGGTGGATATGGCCCAATCACCCTTCGTGGGAAGGCCTACGTTCTGTAGTGGACTATTATAAGGCTGATACAAAAATACAATACAACAATAACTACAACAAAATAAAATTAATCTATAGAAACTCTTTATGCTTTTGTACCTACTTACGTACACCTTGGTTCTTTCAGAGCTTTTTTTATCCTGGAGCTAATTTTAATAACACAGGGAATCCGCTGCCTAAACCTTTTGTTCTTATTCATACCCCTATCCCAAGTGACAGTTCAATTAGAAGAGATCTCGATTCAGTGGCGTAGTAAGAATTTTAGTCACCTGAGGCCCTTTTTACCTAGAATCGATCTTTGTCTCTGCTGAAAAATGTTTCATTCGACTTCTAAATAAATTGGTGGGGCGAATCAATTTGACTGTATTTTTCACATATTACACTTGCGAAAAATATAAACAGGTTTTTTTGTAATAAATATTAGCTGAGTATTTGTTCCAATAAGGGACTGCGCTCGGGAGTTAACTATAGAGTCCCTCGCTGCGCTCAGGGTCCAATTGTCGCCCATGACGTAAGACACCACTAGGTTCTATTGGTATTTATAACTCATATTTATGAACAATTTGTAATTTAGGGGCAACCCTGAATATTTTTTATTTATAATATAACACAGGTGTTAAGTAGGTACTTAGGTACTCGTAATTTTTAAGACAGACATCATTAATAAAATAAAAAAGGCTGCCAAATGCAATCTAAACTACACATACTTTAGACATAGTACACATACTTTACGAATCAAACGAGCCGAAACTCGATAGGGTTGCGTCGTTTCGTTACAGAGTTCCTTTGGCCACCTCCCAGCTGCAGAGCAGCACCGTGTCTTCATAATTAAAAAAAATCAGCTTAATCGGAAACCGGGAAGTGGATCGAATTTAACTTGCAAGATTTAATTACAGACAGACAGACAACGGGACAGGTGATAGTAAATAAAAGCTGTTACACAGAGATTATCCAACAATTTCCAGCGGCCCCACACTAGACTCGGAGGCCCGTATTGTGGCCCTTAATAAACAAGTCAGTCTGTTGGTTTTACGACGAAAATTGCAAATTTTAAATACCTATATGCAGTTTTTAAACGAATACGCGAGTTTCATGAATTTTTAATCAAACTCAAGCACAAAGAAGATCTGGCAAAGTGGAACCAGACTGTGTACAGTTTATAGCACAAAACATCCATTAAAATATGGTAAATAAATGCACAGCGTAAAACAAACACATTGAATGCTTCATTTTGATTTTTATTCAAGCCATCCATCACGCCGAATAATCGAATACTATACAAAGTAATGGTCTAAGCTCGATAATAATATATATTTTTGCATCATCACTTTTTAAACAAATAAATGCAGCCATGCAGACGCTAAGCTATCTCACTGTGCATGGCTAATTTAAGCATCGGGGTATTTAGAATAAATTAGGGGGTAACTATACTCCATAAAATTTAACATGATCTCTGCGACAGCTGTCAGAAAAATCACGCCTATGAAGTCCTGAATTTCTTAATAGTACTGACAGTACCTGTCAATGTCATACTTTATGGGCATGCCAATTAGTGATGGGCGACGAATGATCGTGACCACAGAGTTTTAGATAGAGTTTTATTTAAAATATCGATAGTTTATACTAGCGATATTTTAAATAAAACTTAATTTATCATTAATTTTATTGTACCTATATTTTAATATCATAACATTTTTTACATGTGTAATTAAATGAAACCCAATAATAATAATAATATCTTTCAGCAGGTCAGATACGATTTATTCAACAACCCTCAAAAGACATAGCAAGAAATATAGAAACTTAGTTCGAGACTCAAAGATGACAATACATTCAGGGAACGAAAAGCCGCTTTCAGATGGTGATCGTGTGGTTGTTAATCTTTCGACACAACAGTTAAGCAATGAAGCTATAAGTGCATTGTCCCGAGGATTAAATTTTGCACCGGCTCCCAGTAAAATTCCGGTGGAGACAATAATCACCAATATCGAGGATGCGGTGATACGGAATAAGATCCCACATCATGAAGCAGAGTGCTTGAGGCAGGATATTGCAACGATGTTACGGAGGTCGAAACAACCTAAGAGGAATATAAGCAGAGAGGAAGTGAGGGCCCTCGCAGAATTAAGAAATAATAGGGAATTACTAGTTCTGCCAGCGGACAAGGGCAACGCGACTGTCATCGTAGATACTAAAGATTATGAGTATAAAATTGAACAGCTGGTCAACGATGACGTCACGTACAAAAAGGTGAAATATAACCCTACCTCTCGAGTGACCACTAAGGTAACTAAGTTATTGCAGAATAGTTGTGATGCCGAGGCACTAAACAAGTTTCGTCCCCATAATCCCACGTCTCCAAAGATTTATGGTTTGCCTAAGGTACACAAGCCGAACTGGCCTTTACGACCGATTATTAGCCAGATTAATGCTCCGACATATAAGCTGTCTAGACACATGGCTACTGTCTTAAAACAGTTCACAGGGAGTACAGACAGTTTTGTCAGAGACTCGAAGCATTTTGTTGAGCTTCTGGCTGGCTTGAGGCTTGAACCCACGGAAGTTATGGTGAGTTTTGATGTCACGTCGCTGTTTACGAATGTTCCTGTAGATGACTCACTGAAGATAATTGAAGATCTGATTCGGGGTACGAACTTGCCCGTAGAATACATTGAATGGATTGAATGTTGTCTGAAGAGTGGGTTTTTCATGTGGCAAGGTGCACATTATTTACAAATAGACGGTGTGGCAATGGGTTTACCGGTGGCACCAGTGGTGGCTAATATTTTCATGGAATGGTTCGAAGGCGTGGCACTACCTAACTTTGTTGAAAAACCGCGCTATTGGTGGCGATATGTGGACGACGTATTTGCTGTAATTGAGCGAGACGCCTTATCACAGTTTACGTGTCACCTTAACCAGGTGCATCAGAAGATCCAGTTCACGGTAGAAGAGGAACGGGATGGTGTGTTGCCGTTCCTGGATGTGCGGGTGTGCCGGGAAGCAGACGGCTCGGTATCTCATACCGTGTATCGCAAGCCTACGCACACGGACCGCTATCTAAAGGCAGATTCACACCACCATCCCTCACAACTAGCTTCAGTACCGAAATCATTGATAAACCGTGCCTTGAGCCTGTGTGACCCACAATACTTAGATGGAGAGTTGGATCACCTAAGGAACGTTCTTGAAGGCAATGGTTACAACTGGAAACAGTGTTGGCGATGGGCTAATAGCAGCGAGCGTAAGAGACCAGCCACGGTGGATCGGGCTCCGATCTATCTGCCATTTGTAAAAGGAGTAACTGACAAAATCAGTTATTTCCTGAAGCGAAAATATAGTATTGGGACCTGGTTCCGTCCACCGAGTCGGCTCAGCCATTGGTTGCGTTCACCGAAAGACAAAGAGCCACTGAATGTGCCTGGCGTATACATGATACCGTGTGATTGTGGCAAATGTTACATTGGAGAGACTTGCCGCAATATTTCCACGAGGCTCTCTGAACACATTCGCAGTGTTAAGAACATGGATACGGTCAAATCTGCTGTAGCAGAGCATGCCCAGGAACCAAACCACTTCCTGAGATTTGATCGAGCTGCTGTCTTAGCGAAGGAGAGTTTCCTGGTTCCCCGGAAAGTACGAGAGGCCATAGAGATCGCGCGACATCCTAATTTCAACCGTGATGGTGGATGGACGTTGGCCCCGGCGTGGAAACCGGTTTTGAACAGCTCGGATCACGCTAATGTTTGTGAAAGTGAGACCCAGGACACGGTCAGTGTTTGGTGCGTAGACCCGACTTGCTCAGCACAAGGAGTGCTATCGGAGATAGACGTGGAAGAAAATGAACATCCAGCCCCTGAGACCAGCAATAAAGCGCGCGCTGCGCAGGCGCGTGCGGCGCGGGCAGCCGCGCGGGAGGCGCGGTCCATCGCCGCGCGGGCAGGCGCCGCAGACTTCAGTGCGCGCGCGCCGGTCGACGGGGGTGCGCGTATTCCCTGAGGATGGAGTTCTAAATACTCTGAAACTTGTTGGATTCCTTGCGGATCAACCGTATAATTATAACGTGAGTTTTAGCCGTATTCTGTTATACCCAATAATATGTTACATTAGCATCGATTATAGAAAAAACGTCGATAAACACTACTGTTACATTATTATGAGTATTTAATTAATATCATAACATTATTTACATGTGTAGGTACATACTTGATCTTAAATAATAGTAAGTAAATAAAATCCAATTTCTCACCTTTAACTACTCATTCGATTTAATTACAACATTGTTTGAATCGATTTTTTCCACCACTATCTCAACTCTAAAAATGTCAATCTTCAATGTCAAAGTCACTTTCGCAGAGATCAAGTTAAATTTTATAGAGTACTAGTTTATACCCGCGGCTTCGCCCGCATACGCAATATATCATTATAATTTATAGCCTATGTGTTATTCTGATATATAAGCTATATTATTGCAAAGTTTCATCTCAATCCGTTCTGTAGTTTTTGCGTGAAAGAGTAACAAACATCCATACATCCATCCATCCTCACAAACTTTCGCGTTTATAATATTAGTACATTAATTATAATGTAACACATAGGCTATAAATTATAGCCTATGTGTTATTCTAATATATAAGCTATAATATTGCAAAGTTTCATCTCAATCCGTTCAGTAGTTTTTGCGTGAAAGAGTAACAAACATCCATACATCCATTCATCCATCCATCCTCACAAACTTTCACGTTTATACAAATACAAATACAAATACAAATAAATACAAATCATTTATTGGTAATTAATCATTACATGTCAAATTAAAAAAATATATTTGCACTAGTACAGGTACTACTTATGTACCAGTTAATCTAAATTCAAAAATTAAATAATTACATAATAAATAATAAAATAACCATCATATTGATTCCGGTAATTTCAAAAAGTCATCAATGTCATAAAACAATTTTTCGCTAAGCCACGACTTAAGTTTATTTTTAAATGACACGACGGAAGGTGCTCCACGCACGTCAGTAGGTATCCTATTATAGACAGCCGGTCCCCCAATATACACAGATTTCTCAGACCGCGCTAATCTGTGAGTCGGTGTCACTAGTTGGTTGCTTCTGACGTTGCTCCTCAAAGCAAACCTCGAGTATGTACCTCTCTTTTGAAAGACGTCTAGGTGGGTATGCGTAAACAGGGCTATCTGTAAGATAAGTTCACATGGTAGTGGAAGGATGCGAAGCTCTCTGAAAAGCTCAACGCATGAGACGTCGTCTTTCACTCCAAAAATTGCGCGAACAGCCCGTTTTTGCATAATAAATGCTCTTTTATACTCGGCAGCGCGGCCCCACACCTCCAACCCGTAAGTGATGTTACTGTGAACAGTGGCGTAGTAGCAAGAGCGCACGACGTCACGAGTGGCGGTACTCGCGAGCCGCCGGAGCGCAAAGCACGAGCGGCTCAGCTTCCCGCAGAGCTCGTCTATGTGCGTCTCCCACGTTAGCGCACCGTCGATGTGAAAGCCCAGTAATTTTGTACTATGTACTTGTTGGAGGGCGGTATGACCGATAGTTACTGAGTAGGACTTAGCCAATTTGCCATTCAAATTAAATGTTAAAAAGCAAGTCTTATCCTTGTTTAGAGCTAGTCCATTTGATGTGAACCATCCATCCAGACTATTCACCACAGAGTTTAGCGCGATCTCGAGGTCGCTGCTCGTCGGCGCGGCAACTACGGCAGCAACGTCGTCAGCATACATATATATTTCTGCTTGCTTGATAGCTCCTGGTAGATCGTTAAGCAGGAAAACAAACAAGGTGTTCGACAGACAGGACCCCTGCGGAACTCCCATTAAGTTTTGTAGTTCCGAAGACACAGCACGGCCTCCGTCTCCCACTACGACTTGCGTTCTGCCTGACATGAAGGAGGTAAGAACGGATCCCGGTGGACCGCAAATTCCGTGATGCTGTAATTTTTTAGCGACAAGGGCGTGGTCAGCCGTGTCGAACGCGCGGGAGAGGTCGCAGCAAACAAGAGCAACGTGCTGACCTGTTTCTCGCGCGCTCAGTACTTTCCACACCACCTCGCGCACTAAATCGGTAGTAGAGCGGCCGGCCCGGTACGCGTATTGACGCTCAGACAGAATGTTACGTTCCGCTGCAAAGTTCAAGATTCTTCTATTGAGGCCGACCTCGAACACCTTGCTAACAACAGGAACCAAAGATATTGGGCGGTACGATTTTGGCTCAGATTTTTTACCTTTACCCTTATATAGAGGAGTAATTTTAACTTTTTTGAGTGCGTCTGGATAAATGCCGCTTCGCATGCAAAGATTGAATAATTGACTTAATACAGGCGCGATAGGCTCTATGGAGCTTTTGAGCATTAGAGCGGATAGTCCATAGATATCGGTGCTCTTCTTTGAAGCGATTCGCCTGGTCGTTATAGTACATATCTCGGAGGGTGAGAACGGTTCTAGCCTGAGAGACTTGTCACTAGCGGGAGACTCTATGCAGAGCGCAGACAGCGCTTTGGCCCCGTCGGCAACGGGCGCACCGCATTTGCTAGCCCCTGTAACGAACTCCAGATTAAGAGAGTCTACCAGATCTTTCTTTGAGTCGAACGTCTGACCGTTTTCATCTCTCACAAGGTCTGTGAAGTCGACTCTCTCACGAGCGTTACGACCTAACTCAGAGTTAATTACTCTCCACATACATCTCGGATTCGATTTGATTATGTTAGAGTAATAACTGACGCGCTTTTCTGTAATTAATGAGTGATAACTACGCGAAAGTTCATCATATTTGCTACCCAGCAAGTCATTTGTTGGGAAAATCTCCTTTAAATGATAGGCATCATTGAGCAAATATTTAAAATTTTGGACTTCTGCGTCTACCCATTGGTTTCTTTTATGAACTAGTTTCATTTTTAAAGGAAAACATATGTTGTATTTGTCGTTTAAAATGGTTACTATGCATGCAGCGAGCGAAATGCAACACCCATTGTATTTTTCAACAACGTTATCCCACTGAACAGATTCTAGTGATGCTATGTAGTTGCTTATGTTGGCTACTGAGAAACTGCGCGTAAGATGATGTGTAGGTGCAGGCGTAGCACTGACACTCCGCGAGATGGTCAAACGCTGAGCATCGTGATCACTTAGTGGTCGTGTGTTCACTCCAGTAATCGCCGAGATTCGTTCTGCTGGAAAATTTGTGTAAACATGGTCTAATAACGTGCTATTACCATGTATTTGAACCCGGGTGGGGCTGTTGATTAGCTGATTAAAGTTGTAGCTTGAGAGCAAATCTATCAGCTGTTTTTGGACACTTGAGCCGTGCAAAAAATTAATGTTCACATCGCCCATAATTGTACAAAATAACCCCTCATCGCTTACTTTACAAAGTAGGCTTTCAAACAACTTGAGGTAGTTGGAGTGGCTGGTTAGATTTGAATGATACACACCAATGACAAGCATATTATCATCCGTCAGTTGCACGGCACAAACGTCGAAAATCTGCTCTTGTGATAAATCACAGTAATCCTGTCTGTTGATCACCTTAATACCTGACCGTGCGTAGATACAGCTACCGCCGTGTGCAATAGTTTCCCTACAACTGTAGGACACTAAGTCATAATTAACTAACGTCACCGAGATCAATTGATGTCTACGAAGCCAGTGTTCCGTCAACACTAACACGTCGCAGGAAAGCTCCCTTGTCAATAAAACTTCTAATTGTTTTGTCTTATGAGTAATACACCTAATATTCTGGTGGCATAATATTAGCGGCGCACGATACGCGGAGTGGTTAGACGGTTGAGAGCGAGGTTGCCGCGGCAGCGACGACGGCGGGGCCGGCGCCGGTGGCGGCGGTCGTAGCGGCTCGCTCGCGAGGCTGTCGGCGGGACGCAGCTCCTGCGCGTCCAGCGCTCTGACGAAACCACTCACTGACCTCAGTACTAGCCGGCCAATTCTCAGCGGTCATGAAAAATTCGTAGTGCGTGTCTGGTACAGACAATGTAAATGACGCGTAGTAATTGTGCGTTAGTGTTAGTTTCCGTACCTGATACCGGTCGCACTGTTTTTTCCTTTTCATAAATGATAGGATGGCTTCGGCAGTTGTATCAGGCGCGAAGAAACAGGCGTGAATTTTACGTATGCGACCGACGGCTTTTAGTTCGTCGTCTGTCGTACCGGTACCTGTAATTACAGCTCGCTTTTGTTGTCCGCGTCGCCTAGCCCTACGGTTGCTTACAGTCACCCAACCATCATCCTTAGCGCTGTTCACGGCGGCCGATGTGTCTTTAGCATGCGTCATTCCAACGTTCTGCGGGGCATTCAAGAGTGGAGCGGCTGGCGGCGCAGTTGGCCGCGGACTGGCGCGCTCCCGGGCAACGTAGGTCTTCGGGGGTGCAGCGGCGGGGTGCGGTGCTGTAGCAGCTGCGCTCGCGCATGCGCGCCGTAGCTCATGGGCTTGTGTGCGTAGCGGCGGCTCCGATGTGTGAAGCGACGCAGGCGCGGGCGGCGGCGCGGTCGATGCAATAGTCGTAGCACTTGTGTTTGCTATTTCTTCGCCGGCGCCTACCTTCTTATTGATCGTCGTTTTTTCTTTCGACTTTAATTTATCCACTTCTTTCCTTAGGGACTTGAGTTCTTGTAAAACGCACGATAGTTTTTCTTCCAGTGGGGCGGTATATTTTGTCAACAATTTCTCCAGTGTTTCAACTGTCGATTTCGCCATTTTCGTATCGCGGTTACCACACTAATCAGAGCGAGTAAACAGACGACCGTTCGGCGCAAGCGCAGGCACGCAACTCTATTACATACTCTATAATATATTATTAGTAGGATAATAGATGAAATAACTTGAACGGCTTTTTAATCGGTAGTTCAAATGACACTTGTATCAAGTTATGTCGTCGACTATACAGCAGTTCCTAATCTATTTCGACGCCATTTTGCTGATATCATGTTCTTCTTTTCAATCTTATGGCACTTTCTACTTTCTTTCATTTTTAAGCATGTCACAGACTCGATTTTGTTACTAACTCGATTGAAACCTCAATCAAAACACAAAACAAATAATAGTACTCAGATCAAAGTGGATCTTCAACCCGGTATTCATTCGGTTACGAGGGTGAGTACCCAAGCCCGTAGGCTAGTCATACCAATTACTGAACAGGGCTTTCAGTTGTTTTCATGAAATAAAGGAACTATTATTAAAACAAGTGGAATAACATTAGTTGGAATAAAATCTTTATAAAAGCCTTTATTGTAACAGTAGGTACAAGAGCAATCAATTAAATGTATCATTCCAAGCGACTGAGCTAAGTACTTACTACTTACTGTTAGTGAGCTCAAATAATTTATTTAGAGTAAATATGGCAAGCTCTTTTTAAGGTGGAACAAGTTAGTCGTCACTCCATACAAACGTCCATGGTATAATACACGATTTTTTAATGTTGAATATCTAAAACTAAGATTTAAATCAATTTATTGTGACATAATCTATGATTATTGCTAAAAATAACTGTAATCAAAACTATGCATTCAACTAAAATAAGCCTCAAAACATTTGAATTTTAACACTGATTTTAAGGAAACTTTAGGCTTAAATAAATCGCACAATTACTAGACTGAGTCCATAGTAATTGAGCAATAATCTTAGCATAAATATTCTCAAGTTTAAATAACTTTAATTTGAACTAATTCATCTAGCAGTTTTTACAGGATTCACTATGAGCAAAAGCCTTTACGCGCATTTTTACGCGGCCGTGTTTAGGTAAAAATTATAGTTCTATTTCACCCGACTGTGTACCCCGCGCGGGGAGCGGGACGGAACGTGTAGCGCGTGCTCCCAGCGCGGCCCCCGTACGCTACGCGGCTTCGGCCGAGTCCGGCCGCCATTCTCCACTAGCCCGTGCCCGTGGTGAGTTGGTGTCGTTGAACTCTGTGTTATCACGCAGAGTTCAACGACACCAACTCACCAGACCATATAATATCTTATATGATAAGGACGCATTATTCGACGATCGGACGATCATTGTTTTCAACTTCGGAAGTATTGACGTAGGTATATTCTTTGGACTTCTTGCCGGTTATTTGATTATCCTACAAATTGAACTATGGGTAGGTGGTGATTATTATTAGTAGTAGGTATTAACAATTGTACTGGGTAATTCTGGATTAACGTAGGTAGAGCGCGTTTGTTTACGCTCGCAGTGCATTATAAACGGACCGGGCTCATTTTGTCTTCTAGAAGGTACTTATCCGTTCCCCGTACGCGTTCTGGTGTTCGACTTCGCTTTTCATCCCGCTTGCTCTCGTAGCGTAAGTAACTGGCGCGAGCAGGATAAAAAGCGAAGCCGAACGTCTGAACCGTTTCATTATTCTGAGTTCAGAACGTTAGGTTAGATACACTTACGTTAGGTATATTTGTCAGAACATTTCATACAACTCTAATAATATTACGAAAAATATGTAGGTACCTACTTACCTACAGTATGATTTTGTTCAATTGAAAGGTGGTGGTTAAGATCATCATTAGGAACAACTTTTACTATGGGGCGTACCTAATTCGAGAAAACAAACACGTTTTTCTATATGTCGTAGTAAAATTTGATAAACCTTTTTTTTTGCAAAAATCCTAGGAAAGGAGATCTTTCACAGTCCATACATTTTTGGGCTAATTCCGAAAGTGCCGGCCAAAGTATTTCATTATAGAATAATAGTAGTGCATATTAATTTGAGCATATTATACTATGGTACCAATCCTCTAGGACCACTCCCTGAGTAGTTATCGAATTTTTAAATTATTTATTTTTCATATTTTTTTCTCTCATTAGAGCTTTTTAATAATTAATTAGGATATTCTATTAGTACATATAATTATGTACATTTTAATTAGTAATTTTACTTTGTTTGGTATTATTACACAGAAAAAAAACCATACTAGCGGTTTGGCAATAAAACCCGTCTGAAACTAAGTACCCCTCGCAAGAAAAGGAAGGGAAAGCCCGCAGCTTGGAAAAAAAATAAAGAGAATGTTGTTGCTGCAGCGGCTACGTCCGAATCGTAAGTTATTAAATGTGTTTCATTTTTACATCATGAAAATTTAGAGAAACACCCTAAACAATCTATGTTATTTCAGATCACCACAACATTATTCTAAAAAGTCATTAAATGACGGTTGTAAACTAAACTAAAATGTTATTATTTTCATCATAGCCTAGTATAAGTCCACCTACAATTTATTGACACTTTTTGAGATCTCAAATAAGAAAAATAAGCATAATATTTAGGATGAATAAGACTAAAAGTATTTTACGATTATTTGACTGTATAGAAAATCTGTACATATTGCTTTCCACCCATTTGATGTCATATACTTTTATTATTTACTAGCGGACCCGGCGAACTTCGTACCGCGAAAGTTAAAGAATGTAGGTAGCTAACCTTACGGTGATACCTACATTGAGATATTTTAAGTTTAATGGATGTTATCCAAAATGTAGATCTCATTGAGCTATCTCACCTTTAAGATAGCATTGATCAAAAGTTGACATTTGCGGAGATAAACCACTTTTAAGTTCAAGCTGTCATCCAAAATGTAGATCTGGTTTAGATATCTTAATTTTGTAAAGACAGTAATGATCTAAAATCGGCAGATACGAAGATAAACCACTATTAAGTTCGACAGCTGTCATCCAAAATGTAGATCTGGTTCAGCTATCTCACTTTCGTGAAGATATCATTGATCAAAAGTCGACAGTTACGGAGATAAACTACTTTTAAGTTCGACAGCTGTCATACAAAATGTAAATCTGATTGAGCTATTTCACTTTTGTGAAGATAGCATTGATCAAAAGTTGACAGTTACGGAGATAAACTACTTTTAAGTTCGACAGCTGTCATACAAAATGTAGATCTGTTTGAGCTATCTCACTTTCGTGAAGATAGCATTAATCAAAAGTTGACAGTTACGGAGATAAACTACTTTTAAGTTCGACAGCTGTCATACAAAATGTAGATCTGGTTGAGCTATCTCACTTTGGTAAAGACAGTAATGTTCGGCCGATTCGGAGCAGCACCAACGGCGCAAATATGCTAACCTCGGCAGTGGTTACATATTTCAGCCGTTTGAAATTGAGACATTGTGCCCGTGGTGGCCGGTCTTATTTTTAAAAGTCTTTCTGAGCGTCTGGTGTACCCGACGTGTGTGTGTGGTGTTTATTTGGCTAACGTATATGCATTGCCAATCAGCGTGGTAATGCTGCCAGCATGCTGGGCACGCTGCTAACTGGCAGTGGGCTTGAGTATTTGGACTATCTATAGACCTTCAAGGGTCTGTGGATGATCCAATTGATTGTTATGTAGTAGTAGTTTATAACGTTTTACATTATAAGTCTTGTACTTAGTGGTAGTTAATAAAGGCACTTGCTCTATAAAAAAAAGTCAAGTACCCTTGCACCTTGCCACTGTCCAAACCTAACCTGACCTACCTACCTAAAGTATTATGATACCTTATACTTATAAATGCTTCTATTGATTAAGATACGAGTAAGGTTAGAGTGTACGGGTTCCCGCCTTGTCGTGGCGGGGGAACTTAGTAGCCGAGGCTTATGGGCGGCGCGGGAATCCCAGAGCCGCTTCTCTGGGTTTCTTCTGAGACAGCTGAGAAGGCAGCGCTCGAGGTCTCCCGATTTTTTGGGTTTTTTCTCCCTTGGCAGCTTAGAAGTTCGCACTCGTGGTTGGGCCGCTTTTCTGGGCTTTTTAACTATGGCAGCTGAGAGGCTGGCCGGTAAGTTGCGTGCCTCATGAGGAGTGCCGCAACTGAGGCGAACTGAGACTTTTATCACTGTTCAATCCTAACCAAACCAACAGAAATGTATGTTCGTGTCAAGTTCACAGTTCACAGTCAAGGTTAATAACCTTAGAGTCAAGATACTTATACTCATGCCATACTACTCCTAAAAATCAAGTCGATTCGTTTCTTCGTATATTAGTATGGATTCTGTACCATAAAGGTAGAATAAAGAAACATGTTTAACCTCTAATGGTGGTATATTTAAAAATATTTTTAATGTCAGACAAAATGACGGCCCAGTAGGTATTAAACGTCATTGTAATATGTAGCATGGCATAGGGAAAAACCATTTAGTCCAATTTTAATGTCAGTTGTCACTGTCAATCCATACTATATTCCCTTTTCGAGGAGCTGTAATGGTCAAAAGACAATTTGTCCCTTTGCTATGCTAAGCGTGACATTTATAAAAGTCTGCAGTCAATATTTGTCACTTTTCATCTTATTACGTTTCGTCAATCCATATTAGGCCCAATTATGAACGCGCCATCGTAAAATTAATAGGAATGTAAAATGTGTTCTCGCTATCGAATCCCTAAAGAGAAACAGAAACAGAAATATTCTAATTAGCTGTTATAATTACGACGGTGCCTTGAAAATTGGGCCTATTAGCGTCGTTGTGATAAGTGACAGTTTCGCTAACGATTTTTTAAGGGAAAAATGATATGAACAAGAGAAGATGAATAACTATCAAAAAATATAAAAAGGAACGGGATATAAAGTATCCTATGTCCTTCTCCTGGTTCTAAGCTACCTCCCCACCAATTTACAGCCGAGTCGGTTCAGCCATTCTTGAGTAATAAATGGTGTAACTAACACGACTTTCTTCTAATAAAATACTTGATTTTAATACTCGATAATTACCCAGGGATCCTAGAGAGTAGGTTTACAAGTAATAGCAAAATATCATAAAAAAATAACAACTCAATTAAAATTACAAAAACGATATTCAAAACTCGATAACTACCCAGGGAGTGATCGATGAGAGTTAGTCCCAAAGTATAAAATGCTCAGAATAATATGCACTAACACTATGTCCTCATTAGTTATAATTTGGCCGGCACTTTTAGATTTAGCCCAAAAATGTATGGAACGTGAATGATGTCCTTTATTGGAGAAGCGAAGGTATCTGGATTGTCAAAATTTTTATTCATCTGTCCGGTTGTTAGTTTTTAGTCATCAGCGACATTTTTAGTAGGCATTTATCAACCGACTGATAATATTTAGCAAAATAATAATAGTCAAAATCCCAACAAGTATGTAAGTAGGTTTTTTAGTTTAAGTAGTACCTTTTTTAGTACGTAACATTTTAAGAACGTATTTTACTCCTCACGAATTTTTGCTATGGGACCAACTGCGAAAACGCGAAAAATGATGAGCCGATCCGTACAATTTGTCGAGAATTAATTAACTTTTTGTATAGAACAGCTATTTTTTTCGATATTTCGCAGTTGGTCCCATAGTAAAAGTTTTTCGTAATGATGAGTAAATGCATCCTTATAATGACAGATATTAAAAAAAATAAGAATGTAGGTATTTCGATCAAGATCGAGCTGAGCATTTTGCTGCGAAATTGAACCGTACTGCTTTTGTTATTGAGAACATTTATGAATGTGCAATTTGGAGAACTGACTAAGTACCTATACTCGAAATTACTACAAAATGTGCTCGCGAAGTCTCTACTATTTGGATAACTACTTGACGTATTGTATTATTATATTGTAGAATTGTATTAGATTAGATTCAATTCAATAAACATCCGACGTGACAACTCTACAAGGCAGGTATTCACGCAGCTTGGATTTACGATTACTCATTCAATATTATAGTGTCCGCGTTGAATGAAATGGCAGACGTGGGCGTGCGTGTCGAAATACGCATATTGTGATATTTCATTGTGTGCGCACACACTACCTCTACTGCTCATCACCGAGTCTGTCTCTTTCTCGAGCTAGACAGTTGAGATAGCATTCATTTTAGCCACGCCCATAGAGGAGTTCGTGCCGTCAAATTGTAGGACCTTAAGGATGTTTGCACAGGGAACATTATTTTGTAGTACAGTCGGGTAGGTAAAACATTTTTTTTTAGAATTGAAGCTAAAAATATCTCGATATACTTATTAGGTACTACAACTATTGTACTATGGAATCAACTGAGAAAAGTTAAAATGAAATCTGATACTTTATTTTTCGCCAAATACGAGTATGGCACAACCGACCAAAATCGTGGCAGCATGTACAACATTCGCTCGAATCGATGTATACCATTTTCGACCGAAGCGCAGGCAAAGGTATCTGCTTCGTTTGTTTTGATTTCGTCTCTCCGTATGTTGCACGAAGGGTGATAGGGCCATATCCACCACGCTGGCCCGGTGCGGTTTAGTGGATTCACATACGCCATCAAATTTCTTCTACGGACATATGCAGGTTGCCTCACGATGTTTTCCTTCACCGAAGGAAACCACCATCACCAGGATCACCCTTCGTGGGTAGGCCTACGTCCTGTAGTGGACTATTAAAAAAGGCTGATACAGTACAGTACAGTATGTTGATTTTTCTCTACAGGTCGCATTTTTCAATCCAGTCTTGGATTGAGAACCTCCTCCTTTCCGGATAACTAAAAATAAAACACAGTAGGCGTATAAAATGTTTATGGTGTATGAAAATAAACCTAAAACCCCACAGTATTGTTAATATGCGAAGTCAACACCACACCTCATTATTTTCTACTCTCATATATACCTAAGCGTTGATAGCGTAATTTATCAAAGTGCCGAGGGTCCGTAGAAGCAACATACTGACAGTATAAAAGCGCCTGCAAAATATCTAAAGTTCAGACTACAACAAAGCAAAGTGGAATGGAGCAGGAGCTCAGTTTTTGAACAATCAACGCTTGCTACTATACTTACACTGTTACTTGGTCTCGTGACCATAAGTCACACAAGTCCTAGCTCGTGACGTGTAATTCCTAGCTGATTATCGGTTCGGAAGAGCCCCTGTAGTTCGTGAGAAGGCACACTGTTCTGCTCTACTTAAATTTAGGCCGAATGGTCACGATTTGGAGCCGAACTACGGCTGATACTGTACTGTATCAGCCTTTTTAATAGTCCACTTCAGGACGTAGGCCTACCCACGAAGGGTGTTTGGGCCATATCCACCACGCTGGCCCAGTGCGAGTTGGTGGATTCACATACGCCATCGAATTTTTTCTACTGACATATGCAGGTTGCCTCACGATGTTTTCCTTCACCGAAAAGCCAGCGGTGTTAAATTCCGTACATCAATTCCAAAGAACTCATTGGTACGGGACCGGGATTTGAACCCATGACCTCACGATTGTAAGGCGGGTGTCACTACCACTAGACCACCACGGCTTCGCCTGATACTCAAAACTCAAAATATTTTTATCACAAAATCACATAATACGAAGATTGTGTCCCTGAATAGGATTTAAATTAAACACAGCGTACTAATGCGCGTTTAGCTCTACGAAATGCACCACTCTACCAATCCAACCTCATCCATCCCCGCTCTGCTCCGCTTTGGTCTGGGCTTAGCGTCGGACACACGCTTTTTACGAAATATTCAGTGGACACCCTGAGTGGTCCTTAAAACCTATTTAAGTCCTAAATAAAGATACAAATAAGTACATGACACTATACCTAGGTATCTACAGAAAGAATAATAATAAAGCTGGATGTATCGCTGGAATATTACTAAAACCTGTAGATAGGTAGATATACAAGGCAAGGTTACTAAAAAGAAAACACAATCTTACAGAATGTTGTTAGCTTCCTGTTATATTATCTTTATGTGCTTGTAATATTAAAGTAGGTAAGTACTATAAAAAAATGTTATCAAACAATTTGGCAGATATATTTTACAAAAATTGCCATCCTATTAGAGTAAGTAATAGCCAAAGATCCCGCTATGTAACGACCTTTACCGAGCTGGTTAATGGATGAAAAGTTTTTATATTCAAATTAAATGTATGTCAACAAATATAATGCAAATGGGTTGTCTGAAAATTTCACTCCAGAATATGATACATTAATTTTTTTCTAAACTTTTCACTGGTTTGCTTATAAGACAAATTCCATACCCATCGAAAATATGAAGCCGATAGAAAACGCAAACGTTACGTACGTTAACTATTTTTTTCCTGTCACATCTTTTGGGTAGGCTTTATGTACTCGTAGGTTAAAAACTATCTTTTTGTGATAAACATTTCAAAAATTAACGTGTTCGCAGGATTTTTGAAATGTTTATCACAAAAAGAAAGTTTCTATACACCTAGTGTGTGAAGCACGATAAAAATCATTTCATTTTTATGTAGGTTTATAAAAAGGTAAATCGATTCTAGTAAACTTGCACTGGTCTGGTTATTGAATAAAAAATTAAAATACAATAAAGATGACCGATGTAAATAACTAGTATACATTTACCTGTTTACAGCTGCCTACCCAAGAGTTGTACGGGAAAAAAATAGTCAACTTTTGGATATTATATGGGCTTCATACTTTCGATTGATATGGAATTTGTCTATTAACCAAACCAATGAAATGTTGAAAAACTTTTTTTTAATTGTTAGTTAATCATATTCGGTATGACATTTATAGACAACCCATTTGCAAAATATTTATTGACATATTTAATTGAATGTAAAATAATTTTCATCTATTAACCTCAGAGCAAATAAAAAATCAAGAGAGAATGTTGTGAACAAACAAGTTAAGCCAACCAAAACTACGCCTCGCCGTGTACAGACAATTACACACACATCCAGGTAACTTTGAAACTACGCCTTAGCTTGTCAGTCAAACTATGGCGGCGCAACAGCGACGCACTCACACCTGTATAAAAAACTGGCTTCACTTGACTGTTCAGCGACGTTCCCTCTGGATTTTTTTATTTGCTCTGAGCTATTAACCAGCTCGGTGAAAGTCGTTCTGTGGTGGGATCCTACACTAAGTATAAGAAAGATTCTATTTACTCATAACAATGCGGGTACGCTACAAACAAGTTATTTGTTTAATAAAAACACGATACGATCTAGTTTATTACAGTTTCTGGGTAAAACTATCCATTATAAAATAAGTAGATATCTACTTATTACAAGTTAGTTTTATACGCCAACATTTAGACCAAGGGCAAAGGGTTTAGTGACTGTTATTTCTACTTGATGCTATCCAGACTCTGTGGTTAGTATTTACTTAACATGTTTACCTATGGATGGTGGGAATATGTATTGCTCATGTTTTAGTTTAGTCATACTTGAATAGTATTCGATTCAGGAGAACCTTGAAGAGAAGAACTTCAATTATTAAAACGGTAGAAATGACTTTTAGAATCTTATGCTCGCCCATGATATCTGTTTGAACTGAGAGCTACTAATACGTAAGTATCTATCTATACATACCTATGTGATCACGAGACCGAATTAGAGCAGGAGAGAGCATTGAAAATAACAGTATTGCTATCGGAATAAGGCATCAGTACAGTCAATATTTTCGTGCAAAAAGTCCCTATAAAATCCCTGTATACAACATAATATTGGATTACCTACACCAAACTTCCTCACGAACATTGTGCCCGCCTTCGCCATAAACATTTCCTTTGAATTACTCTATATATTAAAAAAACCGCATCAAAATCCGTTGCGTAGTTTTGAAAATATAAGCATACATGGGGACAGACAGCGGGAAACGATTTTGTTTTATACTATGTAGCTATAATTGTATTTCATACTATGTAGCTAGAATTGTATTTTATACTATGTAGCTAGAATTGTATTTTATACTAAGTAGCTAGAATTGTATTTTATACTATTTAGCTAGAATTGTATTTTATACTATGTAGCTAGAATTGTATTTTATACTATGTAGCTAGAATTATATTATACTATGTCGCTAGAATTGTATTTTATACTATGTAGCTAGAATTGTATTTTATACTATATAGCTAGAATTGTAGTGAGTAGTGATATTGAAGAGCAGCATAGCGTATTCAACGCAGCGTAGAGCGCGAGCAGTTTTCAAATATTGTACCACTTTGTGTAGTAGAAATTACAAAGACTTCAAATCATAACAAAATATTACCAATTACAAATAAGTAATAGATACCTACCGAAGCCTTAAAGACTCTGACGTCGGATACCAACCTGTATCAGTGAAATTGGGTAGCAATTACAGTTACTAAGTTAGGTTAGCCAAAAGAAAAAAATATTGTGATGTTTTCGGTATTCATAAATACTTAGTACACGTGTAGATGACAACAACCTTCTAATCTACATAGAACAAAAAGTGCCCTGGACAAAATTGAATTTTCGCTTATTTTGAGCGACAAACATCTTCAAATAGAGAGGTACGTTCTAGGTAAATCCTGTAACCGACTTGTGATAGTAACATAGATACCATTATAGTTTATATAGAGTTTAGAATAATAGAATATTTTATAGTGTATTAGAGTCTACACATAACTATGCTAGGAAACTAAATAATTTATAGATTCTTCATTAATATCTAGTAGAGCTAATGTCCCTCCTTAAATTGCGACGCTCTTACGGGATCAATGTCACTATACTCTATAAAATTTAACTTGATTAACTTGATTTGTCGCAGAGATCAAGTTAAATTTTATAGAGTATAAGTGACTCTAGTTTGTAAGAACTTTTGTTATAACAGTGCATAGATCGTACATCAGAAGGAAACTACAATACTGAAAATCGTACCACATTTTGACCACATTGTTGCCGTCATCATTACTATAAGTGCCTATTAGAAACTCAGGCTGAATCAAACTTCTGGGCGTCTGTGAACACGAGGCGAGTAGTGTGTGTGTGAGTTACAATTTATGTACAGTAGAGCCACGATTAACCGGACTAATTCGTGACGTTATGTATTCAGATAATCGAAAATCCGTATAATCGAAATTATGAAAAGATGTTGTTTGTCTTGTTATTTTAGCTAACTTACGACCAGTTTCTCTTTTTTTTAATGAATCAATAATATTTATTTTATCTATAGATAGCAATAATACCTTTACGCTTTAGTTCCAAAATTTTTAAGTTCACTAAGTCTACTACAGTTCTCAGATGTAATTTACTTAACTCTTAAAGACAATTTTCTATCAATCAGATGATGTAAAATGACATCATTTTTAAAGTTATAGAAATTTTAAGAATACCGTTGGATAGAGCGAAAAATTAACAATTGAACTATATATAACACAGATACTCGAAGAGCAGAGAAGAAGTGCGCGCGTGTATTAAACTTCTGACATGTCCGACGTCCGTCCATGTTCCAATTAAAAAGTACCTACATTTTGTAAATCGCGATAGTGGTCCGGATAATCGCGAATCCGTATACCTTAGAGCCGGATAATCGAGGTTCTACTGTATTCACATTTCAGTGGCGCAAGGAGAGGGGATTGCGCAGCTTGTAGCTAACTTCACAAACGCCAAGAAGTTTAATTCGGCCATATACATGTGCATTGTGCTTAGAGTTACTTTCCGCAATGGTAAGATGGATTTAATAGATTTAAGTACTTATTTAGTTAGATCAGTTTTACATTCTGATATTCTATTGGTGTTATGATGCCAGTGTTAAGTTGTTTGTCAGTTTCATTACACAAAATAAATACCAAAAGGAAAAAAGCTTAAGACATTCCAAGAAAAGTAGATTACGCGAGTGGCTCTTTAGAAATGTTGTAGCTATTTTAGTCCAGAGTAAATAGCCTGTATATTATTTAAAAGCCTTATGTAAGATGAAAAAGCTACTTTTTAGGTCCAAAAATTGTAGGCTAGCTTTTGTAGGCAAGCACCTGAAGCCGAAAAGCCACAAGTCTTCATAAAGTTATAGAGCAAAGTCACTATCTTTGTGTCTGTGATGTATTTGCTTATTTTTTCCAGAAAAAGACGCTACTAAATGCTATTCTCATCATCTTTTCCTTTCATTTGATTTTTTCCTTTGAATAAATAAAATAAATAAATAAATATTTTGGGACATCTTACACACAGCCTCTAACCCCAAACTAAGCAAAGCTTGTGATATGGCTGCCAGTGACTGATATACTACTTACACATACTTATTTTTAAATACATACTTATATAGATAGTAACTAAATAACACCCAGACACAGAGCAAACACTTATGTTCATCACATAAATATTTGCCCTGGGTGGGGATCGAACCCACGCCTCTTTGATCCAGAAGTTAGGGTCACTAACCACTGAGCCACCGAGACAGTCAATAGGATGGTTTTAAGCGATAATCCAATTGCATCTCGAGCAAAGCTGGGACGGGAAGCTAGTATAGTTTAAAGCAAGTTTAGCCGCTATAATTATCCATCATCCATCCATCCATCAGCCAAAGGACGTCCACTGCTGGACATAGGCCTTCCCTATGGATCTTCAATAAGACCGGTTGGAAGCGGCTTGCATCCAGCGCGATCCTGCGATCTTAATGAGGTCATCCGTCCACTTTGTGGGTGGACGTCCTACGCTACGCTTGCCGGTACGTGGTCTCCACTCGAGAACTTTTCGACTCCACCGGTCATCAGTCCTCCGCGCTATGTGTCCTGCCCATTGCCATTTCAACTTGCTAATCCGTTGGGCTATGTCGGTAACTTTGGTTCTTCTACGGATCTCCTCATTCCTGATTCGATTCCGCAGAGAGACTCCGAGCATAGCCCTCTCCATAGCCGTAGGGCTACTTGGAGCTTACTAATAAGGCCCATAATGAGAGACCATGTTTCTGTGCCATAAGCCATCACTGGCACTGAGGTATGTCGGAGTACATAATTATATAAACATCTAAAACTCGTAGGTAGAAAGGTAACGTTCTTTGCAAAGTCGGTGATGTGAGTCGTAACAAATCCAATAAACCAGGCCCGGTTTTATTGCGTTCATTGAATCCTTGGTGGAAATATTACAGCATTAATTTAAATCGTGTTTCTGGATTCATTTTACTTCCCTTTACTTAAAACTTAATAAGTTATACGAACATGAAAAGTTACACAAATACGCACAATCGTTTTTTTAGTACTTGGTGTTCATGTTCACATGAACCAATTTTAGTATGGGAACAACCGTGAATTCGAAAAGTGTCCGAGCCAAAACTCTGCCAAAGATACGTAGTGGGCAGGCTTTTTAGTTAGTCGTAAGGCGATTGCTTGCCGACTAAAACAAACGCAACGCAAACCTATTTGAAATAAAAAAAAATATATAAAAAAAAAACTACAACGCCGCGTGATGTCCAAGTGCTCGGTTACAAGCGCTAATTAGGTGACTTATGTAAATATCTAAATCGGTTTGTATGACGGCGCGCGGACATTTTTTTACTACTTTTACTTGGGACTGTGGCTCTCTAGATATTTGCTCGAATATTCATTCTGCACCTTTATAATAGTCCACGGAAGGACGTAGGCCTTCCCACGAAGGGTGGTTGGGCCATATCCACCACGTTGGCCCAGTGCAGATAGGTGGATTCACATTCGCCATCGAATTTCTTCTGGGCACGTACGCAGGTTTCTTCACGATGGGTTTTTTCACCGAAAATCCAGTGGTGTAAAAACCCGTACATAAATTCCAAAGAACTCATTGGTATGGGACCGGGCTTCGAACCCACGACTTCACGATCATTACCACTAGAATGACCACCATGACTTTTTTTATTCATTCGTTTGATACAAATTGTTTGGTTTTGTCATAATTTCAGATTAAGTACAAAACAAGTCAATTAAAACTCTGTCAAGTACGCCGAAATATGAAAAACAAACATAAAACTCAACTAAGCTACTTAACATCACAAACAGCTTTAAGATGGTATTCTAACCGCATTGCTCCGATATACTGTAGTAATGACTACTATAATACATTGATTAAATGATTGAATGGATACCTACCTAGTAACTAAGTAGTTGAGCATTAAAATTGTATTCAACACATCTGACTCTTGAGTCAACGAAAGGTAGTGGGTAGTATCATAGTAGTATCATCATTATAATTTCAGCCATAAGACGTCCACTACTGAACATAGGCCTCTCTTATATAGCGTGTTGGAAATCTATGGAGAAGAAATTATGTGTCCATCAGTAGACATCCTACGGCTAAAAGGACGTTACGCTATAATCGATATATAAGTATGAATTATTTTTTGTGGTTTGCACTTTTCAGATTGTGATTCTAGACGACGATCATATTCAAAGATTTAGGTATATTGTCATTGTTATGAAAAACTGTTACCATAGGACGAACCTTGAAATCGTAAAAAATAACTGTTCCATACAGTTTATCGCAGATTTTATTTTTTCAATTTTATTCAATTTATTTGCCTATAAGTGTATGTGTACATTGTACAGATGTTAATTTATGTTAAGTCTATTATTATATCTTCTTTGGTTAAGTGCTGAAGACTTAGCAGCCCTTGTAGGGCATTGCAAATTACATACTATGGCGCTATCTAAAGTTTCGAAATAATTTGAACTTAGGTACGTAAATCTATTGGGCTGCTGACCGTCGCATAAATAATTATATATCTCATTATTATTGTTAATATACCAATTTTATGTATCATACTAATATCCTATCCTATCCTACTAATATTATAAACGTAAAAAGTTTGTGAGGATGGATGGATGTATGGATGGATGTATGGATGTTTGTTACTCTTTCACGCAAAAACTACTGATCATACTTAATCACTACAATCATACTTAATCATACTAATATCCTATCCTATCCTACTAATATTATAAACGTGAAAGTTTGTGAGGATGGATGTATGGATGTTTGTTACTCTTTCACGCAAAAACTACTAAACGGATTGAGATGAAACTTTGCAATAATATAGCTTATATATCAGAATAACACATAGGCTATAAATTATTATGATATAGGGGATAATGATAATGATATGAGTGTAGGGGAAGTAAGTGATCACAAGCAGATTGCAGACCTTTTCAAAGATCACTTCAAGGTTTCGTCATGCTCCAGCTCGGATATTTGTGAGATGCTGGATGTTGAGGCTGTCGAGTCTGAGAGAACTGTGAAATTTAACTCGAAGCAGATAAAGAGGGTAGTTAGTACTATGCAGAGAGGTAAATCACCTGGACACGATAGTCTCAGCATCGAGCACCTCAAATATGGTGGAGTGCACCTGCCGCGCGTGCTCTCCATGTTCTATAATTTGTGTTTGTGCCATGGGTACCTGCCTGAAGATATGACAAGGACGGTAGTAGTGCCTATCATAAAATGCAAAACTGGAGATGCATCTGATAAAAATAACTATCGGCCTATATCTCTAGCAACCATACTGGCGAAGGTGCTTGACAGCCTGCTAAACGACACGATGCTTCAGTACGTCAAGTTGCATGATGCACAGTTTGGCTTTCGAGCTGGGCTAGCGACGGAAAGTGCTATACTGAGTCTAAAGCAGGCTGTCAGGTACTATACGAGTAGGAAGACGCCGGTGTACGCCTGCTTCCTCGACCTCTCCAGAGCTTTCGATACCGTGCTGTATGGGAAGCTCTGGAGAAAGTTGCGGACGGCGGGCGTGCCACCGGAGGTGATTTCTATGCTAAAATGGTGGTATGGTTGTCAGCAGAACAGAGTTAGGTGGGCTGGAACGTTATCTGATGCCTATGGCATGGAGTGCGGCGTTCGGCAGGGCGGCATTACCTCTCCGTTGTTGTTTAACATTTATGTTAATGATCTCATCGGTGAACTCAGCGGCACCCATACGGGATGCATTATTGATGACGTGTGCGTTAACAATATTAGTTACGCCGATGATATGGTGCTGCTGGGTCCATCGGTGGGGTCTATTCGACAATTAATAGAGATTTGTGAGGCATACGTGGCGGAACATGGGCTAAAGTATAACTCTAAAAAGAGTGAAGTACTTGTATTTAAAAGTGGTACCATTAAGCCCGCTCATGTTCCGCCAATTATGCTCAGCGGTGTGGCCCTACAAGTGGTGACTAGGTTTAGGTATTTAGGACACCTGGTCACAGATGACCTCTCTGATGACGACGATACGAGGGTCAAACTGAAAGTTCTTAGAAAATCAAAAACTGATTACATTAGCCAGTTATTAGTTTTATTATATCTTTTCAAAATATTGTCCATTCACGTCAATACACCGCTGCATGCGATGGAACCACTGGGAAAAGCACTTTGCCCACTCGTCCTTAGGGGTCTCTTCAATGGCATCGCGATACGCAGCCACCGCTTCTTCAGCATTCATAAACCGCTTTCCTTTAAGTTTTTCTTTAATTTTTGAAAATAAATAAAAATCACAAGGCGCGAGGTCGGGGCTATACGGCGGGTGACCCAGTAATTCAACGTTTGATGTCGCCAAATAGTCGATCGTTCGCTTGGCGGTGTGCGATGAGGCGTTGTTGTGGTGATGGAGGATTCTACTGCGAGGTCGTTTCTCTCGAACTTTTTCCAAGACAAGTGGCAAACAATTGGTAGTGTACCATTCTGCAGAAACTGTTTTTTGATCCTCTAACACAATTGTCGCGAAATGACCTATCCTTCCAAAGAACGAGGCCACCATTTTTTTCCCCGCACTTCGATCTCTCTTCACTTTAGTTGGCAACTCCTCGAAAGGAAACACCCACTGAGCAGATTGTCTTTTGGTTTCAGGATCATAACAGTAAATCCAGCTTTCGTCACCTGTTAGTATGTCGAACACAGCATTTGAGTCACCTCCGTTAAATCTTTCAATCATTTTACGGCACCAATCCACACGATGGAGTTTTTGAGCCTCAGTCAAATTATGAGGTATCCACCGGGCGCAAAGCTTCCTGACCGCTAAATGTTCGTGTAGGATTTTGTGCACTTGACTCATACCGATGCCTAAGCTTGTCCGAATCTGCTGATAGGTCACTCTTTTGTCAGTCTCTATCATACGCCGCACAACACAGATGTTATCTTCAGTCGTCGCCGTAGAAGGCCGTCCCTCACGTAAATCATCAGTGAGATTAGTGCGACCACGTTTAAACTCATTAAACCAGTTGTAAACAGTCGCACGAGATGGGGCTTCATCGTGAAAGGCCAATCGTAGTCTATCATAACTTTCTTGTTGACTTAAATGACATCGAAAGTCATAAAAAATCATTGCACGAAAATTTTCTCGTGTTAAATTCATGTTGACGTGACACAGACAATTTTCAATTTGCCGCCAAATCGTAAAACAAATGACAAATGAATGAAGTATATACTCAGTAATATTGGCAAAGAGTTCTATTTTCAAATTATAGAATTATTTTTTTATTATATTGTTTATAAGTGGCCAGTTCTAAGAACTTTCAGTTTGACCTCGTATAGAGAGGGAGCGCAGGGCGCTGGCAGTTCGCGGGAACATGATTGCGCGCCGGTTTGCTCGCTGCTCGAGTGAAGTAAAAATTACTCTCTTTAAGGCTTATTGCCAATCCTTCTACTCGAGCAGCTTGTGGGTGAATCACACTCGTCGGGCTGCCAGCATTCTGCGCGTCCAGTACAATGACATCTTCAGGATGCTGATGCGGCAGCCTCGCTGGTGCAGCGCATCTCTGATGTTCGCTGAGGGGCGCACGGACGACTTTCATGCTGTTATCCGCAAGAAAGTCGCCTCATTACGACAGCGAGTGCGAGCCAGCCCCAACAGTATCCTGACGATGATCGTTAATAAGCCTGATTGCCCCATACAAAATAAATGGATGAATGTTGTTATGGGAGCAAAATTGTGATGTCACTGTATAATGTCTGTCTCTGTTGTCTTATATTATTTATGTGATTATATTTTTAATTTATTATTGATGACATTTTTGAATTTAATTGTAATTTTAATAATTTTCTGTATGGTTTTTAAAACTGAAATAAACTGATTAATAATAATTGCGTATGCGGGCGAAGCCGCGGGTAAAAACTAGTAATACTATTAATCCGAAAAGTTTCTTGGTTTGTTCCTCTTTCACACAGCAACGGAGCAACGGATCGACTTGATTTTTGGCATGGATATAGTTCAAAGGCCGGAAAGTGACATAGGTTACTTTTTATTCCGGAAAAATAAAAGCTTCCTGTGGGATATCACAAAATTCATATTTCACGCGGGCGGAGCCGCGGGCAAAAGCTAGTAGTAATATAAAATGAAAACGAGTATCAATATCGAAATTATCCACTGAAATTAATATTTGCTTCTATTGCGCAATACTAAATCGACAAATTTATTTCTCCTACTCTACTCTTTTATTGTTTTCCAGTTACAACTTTGTTTCGTACTGCCAGAATCAACGAAGACCTATCTAAGTTTTGCCACATAATATGAAACTGTAGAAGTTAATTGACAAAAGATTAATAAAACATGCCAACAAGCAACCTTCTTAAAAGAGATACGCGTTACAAAGGACCTTAGTGCTTTAATATCAACTACGTAGAGTCATAGATTAATAATAGGTAGAGTAAGTAGAAATTGTTATCAACCTAACCGCAACTACGCGTGTATAATAGTATTTAATTTCGCTGATACCCCTTTGTATAATTCAAGGTCTCAGGATGGTTAGATTGTAGGATGCCTATTTTCTCCGCATAATTTTCACATCTCGGCTCTACGTCCGGAGAGACATCATAAGGGCTGGAACTAAAACTAGAAAAGGTCACGTAAAACATTTGTATTTTGGAGACGGCTATATCTACCTAAATTAGCGTTTCCTATTTGGCGAGTCGCGACTGAGGACCAAAATTAAGAATAGGGTAACAGCATTCACCTTGTTTTAAAATACCCACTTACATAATAGGATCATGGCGTTACGGAAGCGCGACTTAAATCCAAATAAAACACCCTATACTAAATACAGGGTTATTTCTAATCAATTAGCATCCTTTTAGAGGCTTATTCTGTACATCAAAACTAACAACTTTAGTTCTGCAACTTTTGTCAAAACTGAACAACAATTCTTTTTTTGAGTTTTGACAAAAGTTCAGAACAAAAGTTGTTAGTTTTGACGTACAGAATAAGCCCCTAAGAGGATGCTAATTGATTAGAAATAACCCTGTATAACTACTAAATATAATTTAACTATATGGTCAAAGCTTAGTTTTACTTTAGAGACCTAGCTTTGCTGGATACGTTGCCAACTGGCAGTTGGCTTGACCATTTTGGATTACCTATAGACCTGAAGGTCTAAAGATAATATAGTTAATAAAAAGTTTAAAACTATAGTTTTAGATTATTTGTTTTGTATTTAGTGATAGTTAATAAAACACTTAAAAAATATCTTAATAAGTTTTTTCTTGTTCTTTGTACGTTACCCTTAGTATCCAAGTGTTAACTCAAGGTAGGTTAGGTAGGTCCTCATTTGTATAAATTATATAAATTTATCATTTTGTACAAAAATAGAGTTGCTTGACGCTAGCTTAATATAATGCCAATTATTTATTATTATGTTCTAAACACAGGTACGCGTGGGCGGGAATTAAAAAAGTAATAAACGCGTTTTTCTATTTTTATTTATCCTATTTTTAGGATCAGTAATCGTTTCACACTTAGGTATCATCATGACAGTGCAGATTGTTGAGTTGTGATTATAGATTAAATCTCCAAATAGAACTTTACTTTGAAACAATATATATTATTATATTCATGTAAAAAGGGGATAAATTGTTTTATGATCGACGATATTTTCATTTTTCCTTAGTTCGTGTTATACAAAGTTTTTCTCTGGAAAGTGCCAGGATTTTCAGAAATATATACGTAGACCATACCTACTTATCGGCGTGGCGGATTTACAATATGATTTTATAGATTTGCCGCCAGCTATTGAAGGAATTAATAATTTGCCGCTCCTACCGATCTCCACAATTCAAGGCCCGAGTTCACAATTCCATTATATTATACTCTACGCGGTTTTAACACATTTTTACTTTATAAACGAGGAATTAAATCAAGGAAAATTAATTGAAAAATATCGCCAAATACGGTGAAAACTACGACTATAGTTTTGAGTAGTGAAATACGTGAGTAATTTCCCGTCATAACATTAAGAAAATAGCCATTATGTATTACACAATAAAATTGTAGGTTCAGAATCTTTCCTGATTTAGCTAGCTCTCTATGAAATCAGAATATGAAAAACTGTTTCTGATAGCAGACGAAGTACTTACAGCTCCGTTATTTTCAATGCATCTTATTATTCCGGAACTTTTAGCTAACACTTGAGAAATTACAACATTAATTGTTATTTTACATACCTACCTACTATCAAGAAAAGAGGTTGATTCGGCTCAGACTGGAGTTTTAAATCAGGCGTAAAATCAGATATAATTCTACGGAAGAGTTCCCCCACGGGAAAACTGCAATCTGATACTGTCGTCGTAAATTTTAAAGCTCCACACTCCACGGTTACTAACTTTCGTTCTCATTCAACATTTTATGGGCAATTTAGTCAAGGAAACGTTTGAATTAATATAGAGCAATCAACGCTGCCCAAAAGATTACCTAGCTAGTTGACATGGCAGCGGGCAGACTAGTTACCATGCAGAACTGATGACCGATGGGATCGAAAAAAGTGGAGACTGTTTATCGGCAAACGCAGTTTTAAACGTCCACTCACAAAGTGGATAGATGACTATGATAATAATGATGATTCATTATTATCATAGTCACTTCCAATCTAATTGGGATCTAAAAAGTAAGTAGGTAGGTATATCTAGACTAAAGATATATATTCTTGGATATCATTGTGTCTAACTCATTGTGCGTATTGTTGAATCCTCATTAATATAACGACGTATTGTTTATATTTATAGAAACTGAACGTGGCTTCAATATTTGTGTGATATCTAAGTACCGAAAAATACGATGAAAACTTGGTCAAAATTATTATTTTAAAATATTTCATACTCATAATCTACAGAGGAAAGATTTGTATTTTTGTATTTTTGTATGTAACGAATAAACTCAAAAAGTACTGGACCTATTTTAATAATTCTTTTTTCATTAGAAAGCTACATTATCACTGAGTAACATAGGCTATTTTAATTGCAAGAAAAAAATAAGGATCCCTATTAAAACTATAATAATGTTACCCAAGGTGTAAAAAAATGCCTAAAATATTCTTTACATGGCGTGCGCTGCGAAAACTATTGATGATGGAATAAAATAATGTACTACGACTTTATAGAACACACCATAATTTACAAAAAATGTCGCGACAACATATATCTAACTATTATAGTTAAGCCGTAATAACTGTTCTTTTATTCTTAAAAATTAATTGAAATACCGTCGCAGGAAAAGGATCTTAATTTGTATCTTGGTATTAATCCTTATCAAAATAAATTATTTCATATTCAAGACTGTTTCAATAGCTTTATGCAACTTTTTAAATTATTTAATTCAGACATTTTATTACAAAGATATCACGAGTTCAAAAATGTAAGTATTATAAAAGTTCCGTTTCGCCGCTCACCCCGCTTGGCAATTCATGTACTTTGTACAATGTACATAATACAAAATTCACTTCGAGCAAATATCTATAGAGTCACAATCGTGAAAAAAGTGTCCGAGCCAAAATCCTGCCGAAGCTACGTAGAGAGCAGGCTTTTTAGTTAGTCGTAAGGCGATCCCAAGCCGACTACAACGCCGCGCGATGCCAAAGTGCTCGGTTACAGGCACTTATTAGGTGACATAACGTCGAAATTCGAGGAAACGGGTCATTGAGAATTGAGAAGGGTGCTTGGGCCATATCCACCACCAGTGCCAGGGCCCAGTGTGGGTTGGTGCAGATTCCCACGCAATATTTTCCTTCGCCGAAAAGCCAATGATTTGAAATTCCGTACATAAGTTCCAAAGAAACTCATTGATACAGGATCGGGATTTGAACCCACCGCCTCACGATTGTAGGACAGGTGTTACTACCACTTTTACCACCACAGTTATATATCTCCGCCATTAGTGTGTCGATTTATGTTTTATTGATAGTAAATAGGTATGCAGTGGCGTAGCGTGCCTTGGGGAGCCCAAATCACTCATTTCTCACAAAAGAAACAAAAATGCTTGCATTAAATTGAAATAAATATATACCGCCTTACCGCAAAAGATTTAAACACGCTTTAAACAATGTTTATACGTACAATTTGTACTGTTAAACATTGTCTAAAGCCTGCGTAAAACTTTTGTGGTAAAACGGTTATTTATAAGTTGTCACTTCCTCCTAGAAATTGAGCTAGCCAAACAATTCAAATGAAATCTACACTTTTCTTGCCTTTTTTTCGGGAAATTGATAATTGATAATAAATAGAATATAATTACCTATATCAGCGTAGTAAGTCTAGCTGAAGACGATTTCAGTTGTTATACAATTTCTGCCTCTTAGGACAACTTTTGGAAGAATGCTTAACCCGGGAAAAAAAGAGATGATTTTTTTTCGGGAAGCACAAGATTAAGTGACACTGTGGATAACATTTTACTAGGTTTTGCTTACACACGTTAAGGCCCCTGTAGCTCGGGAGCCCCGTATTATTGACACGGCTGATACTGCGGTAGCTACGCCCCTACACATAGTATGTGAAACGAATTGTCGATGGGACCTTAAAGTTCTCGAATGTAGACAATGTATTGGCAAGTGTAGCGAAGGTCTTCACGTGAATCTAAGATCTGGTCGTGACGTCCGGAACACGTTGGATGCCAGCGCTTCGATTCCTTCCATCACAGCTCTTTGGGTTTGCAAGTTGAAGAGGCCTTAGGTAGGGCACACAATTCGTAGAAGTAGAACTGATGTCCAATGTTTTTCAAAGTTCTCGAGTGAAGACAAGATCAAGAAACTAACTTACATGGGTAGAATGTATAGACTGTGGGTCTCTAATATTTTAGCGTCGCTTTCCTTCTCATCATTGTCATTTTCTGAAATCAGGGCTATTAATTATGTACAGCCACCCGACACATACGAACTCACTTTTATTTAGATATGCCAATACCTACTTCCTCTTTTTCATAAACTTCGAATAGTTTAAGACTACGGAAACTCGCGATTTGGGTAGGTTTTAACTCATCATAATGGTTCATCCGGTATGTCTAGCATGTGTGTGATGCATACCTACATTACGTGGTAAGTGTATGTATAGCCAATCATACCCGGGCAAAGCCGGGACGGGCAGCTAGTATAATAATATATCAAAATCTTTTATTGAAGAAACAATAACTTTTGAAAAGAAATTGTGGCTCTACCTTACGTCTTCTTACCAATCCTTCCTCCCTTTTTTGTTCCTTCTTTATTTTTATAAGACTTTCCCATTTAAACGTTGGCTAGATGAGTTTGCTCTAACTACTAAAGCCGCCAGTTGGCACGTCCTTTTATTTATACACGAAATATAAAAAGGATTATCTATCCGTCAGCTTCATATTTGAAAATGAATATTAATACTTTGGTAGGTACCAAATATTCAAAACAAAAATCAAAGAAAATGTTTTTCTTTGTGAACAAGTATTTAACAACCTGTTATTTGAGCAGCAGTTATGCGAAATTCCCACGTTACATGTGCCGACTTCGTAAGTGTTAACTAGTTTGAAACTTTAACAAAACACGCTATCGTGATCAAAATACGGAAGCTTTATATTTCTCCAAGTTTATTATATTATATTACACTGACTTCCACGGTTGAAGTTACAAATTTCAATCAAGAGAAACTTTCTAAAATCTGATCTTCAGAGTTGGTACAAGTCCCATGACTGAAAACGGAATAAATTCCACGATATTTCCTACGCGGGAGGCAAAACAAAAGTTGAACCCACTTGGCTCCGACAACCAGCTGATTAAAAACCGTATGCCTACTTAGATATAGGCATTGTCGCGTATACGATGACTCATGCAGCGAAAAATCAATCAATTTGCCTAACCTTGACTCGAGTTCACGTTTAATGCGAATCGAATGGAGCCAAAACCGATTCAACTACTTATGACATTTTATCTCAATTTGATTATACAGCAACTGGTAAATCCAGTAGGTTTCCCTGACTAATAAACGGAAAATAAATTCAATAATGCATGGTGCTAGAACACCGAGAAAAGTAGTCTTCGGTTGTGTACCAACCGGCATTTTTAATGTGTTTAGTTGATAACCGCGGTCCGCGCGCGACGCTCGCCCGGCACGACGCGCGCTGCACGTCTTATCAAAAAAAATCGAAACATCGCAGCCTCTGGAATCCCAACTTTCAACTTTGAAAGTCACAGTGCAGTTGAACTGTTCTGCGTGCCGTTGCGAATCATTGACACCGACAGGAATACGGCGGATCTTGCTTCTTCAAAAAACAGTGATTGCGATACCCTCAAGGTACGTGCATCGAATAAGTTCACCAATCTACGATTTACACAATTTGAATTATGTATTGGAGACAGGATGAGTGTGTTGAATATTTGTAAACACGATCATGATTCATGGGCAACAAAAAACAGCACAAAAACATGATAAAATGCGTACCCATTAAATTTCTGAAATTTTTAAATTCTATTGTCAACATCTGAATATTACACGTTATATCCGCGGTCGTTAGCCATACTAATTATCATAAATCTGCGCGTACACCTTTGGAATATGTTTTACCTATAATTACTTCCATGTAATTTTGAATGATGAATGGGTTGCCTGGAAAAGATCGCTTCCAGCGATATGGCCGCCTAGTGTTACACTATTTAGCTTAACAATTGCATTTTTGTATTATTGTTCTTTATACAATAAAGAGTTTAGTATTTGTTTGTTTGTTGAATATTTAAACAATAAGTACAGGCTAATTATTAATAAATAATGAGCATGTAGTAGTAATTATGAATTTTGTTTTTTTTTTATTATTTTCAATTAGATAGATAGATAAACGCTTTATTGCACACCAAGAAATAACCATAATAAGAAGAAAACAGTTTAACAAAGGGCGGCCTTATCGCTAATAGCGATCTCTGCCAGGCAACCTTAGGATGGAGAGGATAGATAGGGTATAATTATTGGACGGGGCGCATTAAATAAAAAACATATATATATACATATAAAATAAATTATACGTCATAAACCTACATACAATAAATAAAAGATATAAATACTTAAGATGCATAAAAATAAAATAAACCTATAACTAAATAATAAACTAATACATATAATTTATAACTTACATAGATTATTTATACATAAAAACAACAACAACAGTTTCAAATTTAATAAAGCGACAGTTTCTGTAGATAATGGTTTTTAACCTGATATTTTATATTTCAATTAGGTAGGTATTATTCGTTGCTTTGCTGTTACTTTTTAGCAACAAACATGTTAGCATTTACTTTTGATTTTATTAATTCAATTCACGAAGCAATTTCATAAAAGTTTATTCAACGATTGGCAAATAATTTAAAAACAATATTTTTACTAACATCCATAAAATAAATACACAAACAAACACTTGCTTATTAACTAAGACGTTCGCTTCCCTTGATTTTGTCTAGAACACAGTCCGTATACCACAAAAGTTTTACGCATGCTTTAGACAATGTTTAACAGTACAAATTGCACGATTTACCAGTGTTTAAAGCATGTTTAAAACTTTTGTGCTAAGACGGAGTATGTTTATTAATAGAAAATAATAATTCACCCCCTGGATAGTAATCATAATTAAATCAGATTTAATCCATTTTATTTGTGATTATGAACAATTTACTCGTACTATATCTTTTTTTTTTAATCCTTACCATAACGTCTATTTATGTCAAATTAAGACGAGAAATTTGCAGATCAGCTCTCTAAGCTATTAGTTAAAACATACTTCAAGATTTTTATTTTAAATAATTTATTTAACTAACAAAATTTTGCGTTATTTGCAAAAACTAGCCTTTGGACCTTAACTCGTTGTAACTAAGTAAGTAGTAGATACTTAACGAACTTGACGATTTTTTTCAAAACAAAAATACCTACTTCCTTTAAAGTTATAGAACAGTGTTCTATAATCGCTGAAACCATGCAAAATGTAATATCTAAGTACCCGATTACCAGTATGCTAAGTGTGAGTTTTGTCGTAAACATGACGCGCTCTTCGGCGAGCGCGTAAGCATGTAATTTGTATGAACTTGCACTCGCACAAAGTGTTTCAAATACACGCCGCTAGTGGCGCTGTACATTTCTTCATACAAATTACATGCTTAATTGCTTACGCGCTCGCCGAAGAGCGCGTCATGTTATGACAAAACTCACACTCAGCATGTCGCTTGAGGTAGATTGTATAAATTCAGGATTTCTTGAGCAAACTAATTCTGCATAGTTATAACGGAACTTATCACTCGAGACAAGTGAGCAATTAACGCTTTCAAGGTGTCAATTGCTTGCTTTTTATGTACGAAAATTAAGATTTAGTTATTTTATTACATTGAATTTTTAACTTTTCATAACAATTTATCAAAGTATGTACTCAGATCAAAGTTGAGATGTATTAGTTTTTTGATACATTACTTAATCGTAATGCTTACTTCAGCAGGTATTTTTTTATACATGCACAGTACTTTTCGAAATATCACATTAAACATAATTGTACACTTGATAGTAATAAATATTTTTGGTTGTAAACTTTATCAGAAATCGCGAATGGCACCGAACTAGTGTACGACTGTGTTTCACGTTCTATGGGCTTCTCCCAGTATTATAGAAGCAAAAAATAAATTTAAATAAGTACCTACTTAGTGCCGATCGCAAGTAGGAAACTCGGCGAGGGCCTACCGTAATAGGCATGCCAGTAAATAGCGTGTCGTTTACTCAGACGAGATTCAACAGCTGTGCAAAATTACTGTAACTGGCTTGTTCATATTTACATTTTAATCTACAAAATATCTATAACTATTAAGCGTCTGGTGGACGCGACGCGTGACCAAAATGCTAGTGTTTATTTTGGCTCAAAGTATTAGCATTGCCATTCAGCGTGGCAATGCTGCCAGCATGCTGAGCACGCTGCCAACTGGCAGTGGGCTTGAGTATTTGGATTATCTTTAGACCTTCAAGAGTCTATGGATGATCCAATTGCTTGTCATGTAGTATTAGTTTGTGTAGTATTAGATTATGTCTTGTAGGTATTTAGTGGTAGTTAATAACTATTAAGTAGAAGTTATATTTTTTGTTATATACCTATGAGCATTTGTATAATCGAACACCACACCACCGCATCGAATCGCCTGATGCGGATTTAAAACGGCATAAAATTAATATGTACCTACCATTTCGTTCTGCAATTTTAATGCGCCGACTTGCTCGTTCGCAAATTTTCGCATTATTAAAATTTTGTACCGTAGCGCGTAGTTACAAAACATATTTGGAGTAAATAATCGTTACTGCAATATTTACATGATCTCCGTAGTCACTCTGCAGCTGTGGTGGGATTCTTGTAATCATTCTAATGCGGTGCGGTATGTCAGACCTGTATTTTAATTAGTTATATTTATTATAATATGATTTTTTTATATCAGTTTCTTAACATTATTTTGTATTGTTTTATATATGTAAAAAGCTTAATTGGACGAAATTAAACTAAAAGATCATTAGAATATTTAACTTTGTTTATAAACTTAGTAGTTTTAGGAACTTTTGACACCGCCGTCTTTAGAAAATCTATATATAGGAAGAGACAGAATGATACGCCACGAAACGGTGACGTAGCAACAAAAAAAGGTATTGAAGAGTCTCTCAGACCTCACGTCATTTGCAGAGGGTTAAAACTAGTAGCTCTCCGTACAGCAGACCTCGCACCAGTTTAACTAATATTTAAAGCCTACATCTTAACTCGCTCTAGAACGCTTTAATATACATTTGCACGCATTTTTTTACATCAATCGATAATACAATTGTTGTATTTTTATTTTAATAATTCAGGGCATATGTTTCGTCAAACTTCTCTGAAAGACCAATACAAGATTATACATGGAAGGGCACACTGCTGATAAACTAAGCGTTTAATACGAAATGGCAATTTGGATAGCACGACCTTTACGGCTCTGATTGGCCAAATGATATCCAAGATAACTGCTGTGTCACGATTACGGACATAATAAACGTTATGATACACTTGACTACATAAAGTTTTAATGATCACATAGGTACGAGTAAATTGGTCGTAACCTTTTGCCTCGCGCGGTAAAACAACAGAACTTTGCTCTGTGGTTTTCCTGTAAGTAGGTACACAATTCATTGAGAAAACAGCCATTCAAATACCGGCGACTCATATGTTGTTTTTAAACTTTCGCGATTTGAACACATTATTATTATATACTACGGGACTAATCGCGCACTAAAATTACGAGATAAATAAATACCTGCTCATCCCATCCATTGAGTCTACCCGTGACCACGGTCGATGCAACTCGGCCGAAACGTCGGGATGAGGAGGTATTTATTTATCTCGTAATTTTAGTGCGCGATTAGTCCCGTAATATTCGATACGTCGATTTTTTGACAATATTATCAATAGCTATAAAATTCACTAACGAAATATGTATTAATTAATGTTGTAAATGAATCATAACCTGAAAATATAATTATAGATTTGACTAAATTACTGATGATTATTAACGATTTTAATTGAAAAATGTAATAATGCAATAATATTGAACATCACTGAGTATACAACTATTTTATAATCATAATAGAATTTAACAACAAATTAATATTTAAATTTTAATTGTACCATTTAATTGATTGATGAGAAATAAAAGGCTTTTTTATTTATATTTTTTATTTTATTTTATTTATATAATAATACCGCGACTCAGATGTTTCTTTTTTCGTAAATTATGGAAAACTGGGCTGGTCAAAGAGAGATACGTCCCCAAAAATTAAAACCGTTCTCAATAACACAACGGGCACATCGACTTGATAAATCATTTGAATGAATGAATGACTACGGTACGGTAATACAATATAGAATAATTATATTAAACGTTTCATCTAAAACTAACTTAAACATATTTCTTAATATTTTAATAGTAGCAGTTATGTCCTAGACCCTGCACTAGGCTGTGCCTGTGTTGCAGGATTTAGTCTCTTTCACTAATTACATTTATATCAGGACTTTCATTGGCGCCATAGTATCAGCGTAATTTTTCATATGAGCGGCATAGTATCAGCGTAATTTTTCATATAAAGACCAATACGCCCCCGGTTTCGCCCGATTTTTGCATTCAAAAATCAATGTAAAATTGATGGTGATATCAATTTTATAATGCAATGCTTTTTCCTAAATTTTATGGATGAAAATTTTAGTTCAATTCATGCGCATAAATAACAGACACAAAAAAAATTGTAAACGTGTAGAAAAGTGCCCAAAAACGCAATAAACTTTCTTTGAAATCATGAATTTGTTTTAAAAAGCGGTATCTTTGCATTTAATTTCTATCGAGCGAAGTTTTTTGCATTGTGTTTCGAGTTATTGTATCCCCTACCGTATAGTTTTGAAAATATTGTGTAATTTATTTTTATTCGAAATTTTCAAGGTTTGATGGAGAAAAATCAGTTTAACTAGGGCTCTTTAATGGTATTTTGAGACTGGATGGCGGCTTAAGCATAAGAGTAACTTAAAAATAGGTATTCTTATATGTTATTGCTAGGATTTTAAAGGTACCCTAGACCCTGCGCTAGGCTCCGCCTGTGTTACAGGATCTAGTCTCATTTCAAGCTATAAATGAAATACGTATACATTATTTTGTTTCATTTGCATAGCCATTTTTCTCTTCATAAAATTAATTCACTTTTGATAAATCTCTAAACGTAAATTAAAATCTCATTAAGAAATTGAGCCCAGCTCAAATATTTAATTACGATTTATTAATAGATAGAGTTTTCCCTGATCATCGATTCCCATCGCCAATTTCATTAAAAATTTACTGAACGGCACTTATGATCTTTACCTTTCTTTGTAGTTCATTCAATAACGGCGAATGATGCAATAACATTTTCTAAATAACACCTAACAATTTTACAAGATTGCTTTAGTAGATTATCATCTAAATATAGCAGTAGGTACCAAAATCTAATCTTTTACTTATTGTCTACTCCAATTTAGATATTATTTAAGATAAGTTAGAAAAGGTCATAAACTCTTAATCGCAACTGAAATGTTTTACTAAGTTCAAACTTCTGTAGAAACTGAGAAAACTACTTGGCAACTAAACGCGGAGACGAACAAAAAGTTGTAGACATGTAGCAGACGGCATTTAGGTCATTCGAGCCCGTTTTAATCTACGAAGCCTTAGAAACTCTGCAGCGGAACCTGCAACTAGCTACACTCGCACAGAGTATATAACAACTGCTTGGATTAGAATCTTATTGGAAGGAAACATTCAAACTACGAATCGACTTGCGCTCTGAGAGCTGTCTCGAACTCGAATTACGAGTAATGTATTTTCTTTCATTCACTCTTGTATTTCTGGCAAACTCGACTCAAAAGTTGATTTTCTTTTAATATCGAACAGAACTTACCTATGTCAAATATATCTAACGTTATTATGGGTCCGTAACCAAGGGGAAAAATAATTATTTATTTACTTATTTATTTGGTACACAAAACAGAATACAGTCAATAATATGCTTAAATATTGTAGTGGTAAGAACTATGTGCTAAACTATAATTATATTTCTCAGGCTCCGCTGTCGTCCATTCATCTGTACTTAGGTATATAATAGGGCTAGGCTTCAAGTAAACCGTATTACCAAAAAAACATACGGGTTGCATAAGACTAGTTATGACACCAACAAAATATAATAGAATACATAAAACATACCCAAACTATACCCATAGGCATATTACGAGGGTCAAACTGAAAGTTCTTAGAAAATCAAAAACTGATTACATTAGCCAGTTATTAGTTTTATTATATCTTTTCAAAATATTGTCCATTCACGTCAATACACCGCTGCATGCGATGGAACCACTGGGAAAAGCACTTTGCCCACTCGTCCTTAGGGGTCTCTTCAATGGCATCGCGATACGCAGCCACCGCTTCTTCAGCATTCATAAACCGCTTTCCTTTAAGTTTTTCTTTAATTTTTGAAAATAAATAAAAATCACAAGGCGCGAGGTCGGGGCTATACGGCGGGTGACCCAGTAATTCAACGTTTGATGTCGCCAAATAGTCGATCGTTCGCTTGGCGGTGTGCGATGAGGCGTTGTCGTGGTGAAGGAGGATCCTACTGCGAGGTCGTTTCTCTCGAACTTTTTCCAAGACAAGTGGCAAACAATTGGTAGTGTACCATTCTGCAGAAACTGTTTTTTGATCCTCTAACACAATTGTCGCGAAATGACCTATCCTTCCAAAGAACGAGGCCACCATTTTTTTCCCCGCACTTCGATCTCTCTTCACTTTAGTTGGCAACTCCTCGAAAGGAAACACCCACTGAGCAGATTGTCTTTTGGTTTCAGGATCATAACAGTAAATCCAGCTTTCGTCACCTGTTAGTATGTCGAACACAGCATTTGAGTCACCTCCGTTAAATCTTTCAATCATTTTACGGCACCAATCCACACGATGGAGTTTTTGAGCCTCAGTCAAATTATGAGGTATCCACCGGGCGCAAAGCTTCCTGACCGCTAAATGTTCGTGTAGGATTTTGTGCACTTGACTCATACCGATGCCTAAGCTTGTCCGAATCTGCTGATAGGTCACTCTTTTGTCAGTCTCTATCATACGCCGCACAACACAGATGTTATCTTCAGTCGTCGCCGTAGAAGGCCGTCCCTCACGTAAATCATCAGTGAGATTAGTGCGACCACGTTTAAACTCATTAAACCAGTTGTAAACAGTCGCACGAGATGGGGCTTCATCGTGAAAGGCCAATCGTAGTCTATCATAACTTTCTTGTTGACTTAAATGACATCGAAAGTCATAAAAAATCATTGCACGAAAATTTTCTCGTGTTAAATTCATGTTGACGTGACACAGACAATTTTCAATTTGCCGCCAAATCGTAAAACAAATGACAAATGAATGAAGTATATACTCAGTAATATTGGCAAAGAGTTCTATTTTCAAATTATAGAATTATTTTTTTATTATATTGTTTATAAGTGGCCAGTTCTAAGAACTTTCAGTTTGACCCTCGTATAGGTACGTCTCACCAGTCTTCACTCCATTACTTTTATAATACTGTAAGGAAATTGCTCTTTGTGACGTGTGGCTTTACTTCCTATTAAAGTAAAAAGCCTTATTAAGACACCGGCAAGCTTACTCAGTGTATTTAACTAAAGATAAAGCTCTTTGTCGTTCCAAATAAGGGTTATCTTAGAGTGCATCATGCACGCGTAATACAATGTTAATTATTGTACACTGCATTTTGTTTTCTCTATCTTAGTTCACGTCGTTCGTACCTAGGATGTGTAATTTATTTTTTATATTGTATGAAGCACTTTACTCTATAACGATTTTATAGATCATTAAAATAATATACAGCATGACTTTTTATTCAGTGCACAAATTTTTATCGCGCCATAGATATTATTAACATTAAAAAAGTCGATCTTTTTACGAGCAAAATGTGTTCTATATTTCGCTCATAAAACGATCGACTTTTATTTCATCAATTTTTTTCTCAAACTATTCCAAAGAAAATTATACTGAATGCAACCTACACTCCAGACAATAACTACCTACCAAAACCTCTCAGGCGTAGGTACGACGTGGCCACGTAGGTACACAGACGTAGGGTGACATTGATTACTCCGTTTATCTGTATACTTTCTATTGAAGTTATTTCAATATTTTTGTACTAAAGTGAGTAAAACCAATGTAGGGGTTTAATTGTTTGTTTATTATACTTTCCGTATGCAAAGTATGTGCACTGAAAAAAAAACATCCTGTAGATGCAACTATGAGAAACAGCTTCTAGGTAAACTCTAGACCTCAAATCTTTACAGATCTCCTCTAAAACACCACAGTTCCATCACAGCTTACTTATTTTAGGCAATTTCGAAACAACAATAGTCACTAACTACCTACTCGTAGATTTATTCTTAGAATCGTTAGTCATTATGGTATTTTCTTACAATAGCTATAGGTTTCTTATCTCGGAAACAATGACAAAACATAATTATTCATTATATATTTATACTATTGTATTGCGGAAATAAAAAAATTACATCTCTATTTTAAGACGATCCTTATATCGTTCCTGTACGTTTCATGTAACAAGGTAAGGAAAAAGTAATTTATACAATTATGTTGACAAATCCGCGAATAATAAGTTATTTAGGACTTGTTAGAATATTTATTGGATTTGTGACTGTAGTCGGCATATAACGACGTCTCCGATTAAGTAACACAGGCTTACAATACTTTAGATGTTAGTAGATAAGTACCTAATAACGATTAGGTATTATTCAACAATAATATGTTCTTATTAGACCTAGTCTTAGACTAAGTGCCATCGAGCACAAACTACTCTTATTTTGGGGTGTACACAGGGTTTCTGATAATTTACGCACAACACAATCTTTTGAGGGTAACTCTAGTATTTCCAGATGAACAACTTGAAGAAACTTTTACTATGGAAATCACCATTGAATCGCGAAAAAAAACGACTAATAGAAAAGTACTTTATAGTATTAGTAAAAGTTGGTGATAGCGACTAGCACAATAGGCTATTTGATAACATTGAAAATACACTATTAATTGTGGTAATCCTTAAAGATAATAAATAGCCTGAAAAAGACATATTTCACTTTATTTAAACTAAAATATGTCTAATTTTCGCAAATCACGCGAAATAAAATACGATATTTTATCTGTTACGTGAACGCTCTAAGAAGGGCGGCAACTCTGGTGACGTCACATTATAGTAAACAAGGATTTCTCGATAGACTGTTGAATGTGTAATTTGTGTTTTGTAATATCGGTGTAATGTTATTGGATTTGTAAGTTACTATTCAAGTGTTTTTTGTCAATTTTTAGATGTGAACTAGCTATTATACTATTTACTATTATTAACTAACGTTATTTACTAGTGTGTGACGTCACATACCAGCGCCATTACAGAATGTCGTTTTTGACGGGATCTTAAATATATGTTCTTTAACACTGATTTTCATTGTTAATACAGTAGATATCTCAGAAATATACATGTAGTGTGCTTATGATGTACTAACGAATAATTTAAAACGTTTTCCAAAAACTACTCAAATAGCCTATTACATTCTAGTGTTTATGTAATGACTCATTCACGCAATTTATTCTTCATCTTCTCCATTCATTTCAATTAAGTATTTGAATTACATATCAGTGCGACCATTGCAAGTTACCGAAAGAAAAAATGCCAAGTCGATGCAAGTTACCATATTTACAATAAAGATATTAGGTGTAGGTAACAAAAACAGAGATAACTTTACAATTCATTAATATCTCGAGTTCCGTGACATAAATTTAATTTAGCAGAGTTTGAAATTCGAACCGTTGAAACTTCGTAAGCATTTTACTTCTTTGGACATTAATTTTATTGCGGAAAATAAGTAAGTAAGAACTCTACTTTCGCTTAAAATAGCCGAGGCAGATATTTTTTTTCTTCCATGAGACTTTCCTTTTCAAAATTATATTGGCTTAACTATACAAAAAGATAGGATTATAATTAACTACATTTATCATCATCATATCAGCATCACGGTTTTCACGGCTGTTCTTCTCTTATGTATATGTCTTCAGTACTAGTTTTCCTATACTACTACTTTAGTCTTGGTATTTGTGTGTCTGTGACCTAGTAGCGCCGGAACAGATGAACCGATTTTGACGTAGTTTTTTTTGTTTGATAGCTGGCTTCACTGCGGTGATTTTTTAGGTACATTTTAACCAAATCAGTTTAGCCGTTTTGAGAATATAATACATTTCGTCAAACGAGAATCGTAATTTTGTTATTTTCAGGTTATACAAGTACCTATAGTTTGAATACCATTCAACCTACAAAAAAATACATAAGACCTTTTTTATTTAAAATTTAATGAGAATTAATTATTTCCTTAATACTTATTTGATATCTATTATAGTTTTCCTGGAAAAGTAAAAAAACCGTCAAAGGGGACACATTTCATGGTCGAGCGTCAGGTGGAGGGGGGGGGAGTGGTAAATTTTTAACAGTACACCTAGATGTATCACGTCACACAGGTTTGAAAACTTTATTAATTTGTTTGTGTGAAAAACATAGAATGACTGTATCTAGGCTTCCCCAAAATATATCCAATAAAACCGATAAGAAACTGCTTGAATTGTACCCAGTTTGTTCCTGCACTCTTTCTTGTCATTGTAAGTTATAGTTGTAGATAGAGTTCGTGCAAAAAAAGAAGCGTCGCAGGAATTGAGGTCGCCTGTGTGCCTTTTTACTAATTTTATTACGTTGACAACACTGCTCTGTCATGCGTAGTACTACAACTAAAAGTGTTTGATACTTGATAGATATCAATTCGGTTTTCATCAGTACTCTCGTCTACCAAGTAGTCGGTACCTTGGCTGCTGATTAAAATCTTGTTGTTAGTTCACCGTAACCCCACGACGGTTATTTTTTTGGTCATACTCTAGGTACGCTCCAGTTACTTCGTGCATCGACGATAAGCTATAGAACTCAACTTTATTGTCCAATATTTAGAAGCATCGACATTATAAAAGCCATATGCAAAGGTGACGTCCACAAGTGGTATATTATTCAGAGAAAAATCGAACCAGAATGATATATATACATTATTTGAAAGCTTGTTTTATGGGGTTCCCAAAAATAATTAATTTAATTTAGATTGTTTTGACCCCGCCATATTTTTTTAATTGCGACAAATAAATTGTATGAAAAATAATAATTCAACTTATTATTTTTTCTAGTTTAGCAATAATGAAGTGCTTCTATCGTTGTTTTACTCGCATTCGTAGCTGATTCTTCCACATTCATCTCTTAATTTGCTAAAATTAAAAATTATAACCTACTAGTGTGACCAGTTAGTGGGTACAATGTGACAAAAAAAACTTAAAAAGTGTGTCTAATTATTAAAAATGCTTTTATTTAACAATTTGGAGGTTACTTTATCAGGGTTGCTAGAGGTAAACTACCTATTGAACCAAATATATTTATTTAGCCTAATAAATTCAAAATTAATTAAAAAAATATCAGAGGGCTCTTTTTTGTTTTTAACTTTTTACTGTTACTGACTGTTGTAATAGATTCAGAAAAATATGAACTTTCTCGAAATGTAACGAGTGTTGTGGTTAGAATTTTTGATTATTTTTATACCAGCCTCCATACATTTATTGAACATGTCCTTTCCTAGAGTTTTTGCCAATTACAGTTTTATTACCTACTTACTCATCGCGGATTCACGAGAACTGATTTTACGATAACCAACAAATTGCATCCATAAATTACAGCCAAAATTAGTCAAACAAAAAACGTAGAAATACTCGCATTATACTACAGAGCCAAGCAAATCAGTTTTCCTCGGATTTTAGCGTACAAATACGAATAAAACGTTATCCGCGACATAACACGGCATAGCAATTAACTCGAGAACAAACAACTATAATGATTATGTATGTAAACAACAGTAAATGCAATATTCGTGTCATCTGCAGATAGCTCCGTTCCTAAACTCTACCGAACCAGTTCCCCTTTACGACCTTACTAAACAGCAGACGTAAACAATTATCACATAAACCCAAGAACAAAGAAACATTATATACGTCGATTAAATTTTTTAGGAACATCTCTAATTTCGAACTTGTAAATTCGGAATAACAGAAACATTGTTGTATTATTACCGTGAGGTAGGTGAAAAAGCAAGGTTCTTTAATCATTGTAGTAAAGGAGCCCATGACAGTAAATTTGGATTTTCTTGAGCGTCGCTAGATAAAGGTTAGATAGAAAAAAATGTTGTGGCATAGTCGTCGAACAGATTAGGCTCATCGGTTATTCAGAAGGAATGTTAATTGAACCATAAACTGCACCTATTCAAAAGACTGGCGGTTTTAAAATCGAAAGAGATGCGTGCTCAAAGTAAAAATTGACAATTAAATGGTATAAATAAAAACGCCCCATTTTTTTTTCAGATTTTATTCAGATACGAGTAAGTTCAATTTCATTTTCCTGCCGTATCAGCTCTAATCAAACCATTTAATGGTATCTGGAGTGGTAAGTATCATGCCCCAGTTTAATGTAATGGATTAAACTTGCAGTCCTTATGGAGGGCTCAATATATACTAGAAGTGCTCTACGCGTTGCAAGGAATATAAGTAAAATTTGTACTACCGCGCTCGAGTAAACATAAAAATCTCCTTTTGGGGTCCTCTACTATAAGAACGAAGACGTGCGAATCACACCGGTCATTTCGCGTCTGCTAATGATCCGTAGCAAAATGTAAAACAATGTGGCTAGGAAATCTCTGACGCGGTTGTGAGGTTTTTTGCAAAAAGTCGAGGTTCCTACTTGATAATTACTAGGTAATTATTGGTTGAGTGCGAATTCACATGTTTGAGTAAGACGTCGAAACACGGTCTAAAATAATTATCATCATTATTTACTAGCGTTGGCTCGTGGCTTTACCCGCGTGATGTTTTGGTTTACGTACTTGCTATCTATAGTTATGTACTTATGTACCTTCTTTAACTTCACTTAATTAAAACTCGCGTGAGAATTCATTAAGTATGCTAAAGAAAACACCGGTTTTTACTCACATATAATAAAAAATTAGCCCCCTCTACAAGGGCAAAGGGAAAAAGTCAGACCTTAAGTCGTACCGTCCGATCTCTCTTGTTCCAGCTATTAGCAAGGTGTTTGAGGTAGGGCTTAATAGAAGAGTTTTAAACTATGCGCTCCAAAGAGACATCTTATCTGACAGGCAATACGCATACCGGGCCGGGCGCTCAACCACAGACTTAGTGCGCGAAGTAGTGTGGCAAATTCTGAAAGCTCGCGAAGCAGGATTGCAGGTCGCTCTGGTCTGCTGCGACCTATCGCGCGCCTTTGACACGGCAGACCATCGACTTATTGCCCAGAAACTAGGTTTCCACGGAATGCGCGGTCCTTCCGGGTCATTGATAATCTCCTTTACGTCAGGAAGAACGCAAGTCGTGGTAGGGGACAAAGGTCGCGTCTCATCCGACGAGCTGGAGAACGAAATAGGCGTGCCCCAGGGATCCTGTTTCTCGAATACTTTGTTCAGTCTTCTCTTGAACGACTTGCCGGGTGCCATCGAAGACGCTGAGATATACATGTATGCTGACGATGTGGCCGCAGTGATTACTGCGCCATCATCGACTCAGCTGCATTGTAAGATAAACTCTGCCGTTAGTAAACTCGATGAGTGGTTTAAGTCCAATGGCCTAGCATTGAACAAGGATAAAACCTGCTTTTTGACTTTCAATCTGAATGGGAGATCGGAAGCTAAGTACTCGGTAAAAATCGGAAACACCACGCTTCAGCAGGTCAACTCAACGAAATTACTAGGGTTCCACATAGATAGCGCCCTCACGTGGGAGTCACATATACAGGAGCTATGTGGGAAGCTGAGCCGCTCGTGCTTCGCGCTCAGACGGCTCGCGAGCACGGCCACGCGGGACGTTGTGCGCTCTTGTTACTTTGCCACAATCCATAGTAATATTACGTACGGATTAGAATTGTGGGGCCGCGCAGCGGAGTATAGGAGAGCTTTCTCTATGCAAAAACGGGCTGTGCGAGCCATTTTCGGGGTTTCGGACGACGTATCTTGTGTGGAGCTCTTTAGGGAACTGCGCGTACTGCCACTACCGTGCGAACTAATCTATCAGGTAGCCCTTTTCACGCACAACCATTTAGCATTATTTGAGAGGAAAGGTACCTATTCTAGGTTAAATTTAAGAAGCAATGCTAGAAAAAATCAACTGGTGACTCCTTCTCATAGGCTGGCAAAATCGGAGAGGTCTGTATATTTTGGTGGGCCAGCTATATACAACCGAATACCCGTAGAAGTTCGGGATGCACCTTCCGCTGGGTCGTTTAGGAATAAATTAAAGTGTTGGCTACATGAACAACTATTTTATGACGTAAATGACTTTTTGAAATTACCTGAATTGTTTTAAGATTTTGTGACTTATTTGGTAATTGTCAAGTTCTTTTATTTATTTTTTTTTGTGCTATATTGTATAGTGCCCTAATGTAATTTTTACTTATTGACTTGTAACAAATGGTGTTATGAATAAATGACTATATGACTATATGACTAATATCGCGGCCGGGCCGCTGGGAACCCGACCGGTTTCAGAGTAATTAGTACTCCTTCGTCAGGGAATACGCGCGCTCCCGTCGACTGGCGCACGCGCACTCAAGTGCGCACTCGTGTGTCAAGAGTGTGCGCGTTTAACTTTTATCCGTGCGAGAAATCCAGTGCGATCTTTCCAGATGTAATTCTTGAGTGCGTGTATTGAAACAGTAGATAACAAGCAAACCAATCAACGCTTGTTCGGATGTATAATATTAAAAAAGATTTATAGGATTACGTTACTTTTTTGTTGTGCAATGTTGTGTTGTTAACAACATTGTACAACGTACCTAAGCATGTCGATTAATCACTTATTTCAGATCTAAGTAAATACAACTTTGTGTTTACATTTTTTACTTATGTTATAAAAAACGATGGCCAATTTTGCTAAGTATACATATTTATAATTATGTCCCCATATAATTTAGTCTCCAAAACCACAGTTCTTATTGGAAAACAATGTTTCACTAAATATTCGACATGATTCCAATGGTAATAATAGGCTTGTAGAGATAAGTGCAATTAATTTGATGTCTGAAACAACTGTTATATTTCCACGATTTTGTTGCTGGTCCCGTTGTAAAAAAGCTCCTAAAACAATGACCTCATTTCTGATATGCGGTAAAGTTATAACCAAATATTGTTATTTGTATGCCTGTATATGTTGGGTGGGTAAATTGTATTTTGCTTCAACCCTCTTATAAGATCAAACATGCTGTAAAGGGAGGCTAAAAAGCTGTAAAATTTTACTGTAATTACAAAACTTCTCGTCGCAGGGTAAGGTTTTCTAACTTGTTTAGAGCAATCGTCACAAAAGCCATCAGAAAGTAATCGCTAAAAGCCATTAGAGAATTCAAAACGATAATTAGATGCTTACGTCAAACGTAATACAGTAAGTCATACATAAATATTGACCTACATGCTTATCAAATGCCTGAAGTAGGTACGTTAAATTAAATTTATTAAAAATATATTACATAATAATAAAATTAAATAATATTGTCTATGTATATTTATAAATATATACATTAAAATGAATATATATATATTATCACGGAACTGAGGAATACTTAGAGAAATTAGGATCTCATATCAATAAAAAATTGCTAAGTATTTTTTTTATATTATAGGTATACAGACTAGCGGACCCGCTGCAGCGCCATCTGCTGGGCTGATTTGTGAATCTAAACCAAACAAAAAATAGTAGATTGTATCATGTGGGAGCAAAATAATATTGTTACGGCGAGGGCGCTTTTTTGAATCCAGAGCGCAGCGAGGGATTCTTTAGTAGAATCCTGAACGTAGCGAGGGATTCAAAGTACGTCGCCCGAGCCAAAAATATATTTTGCGCCCGAGTGGTACACTCTACTTTTCATCACCTCTATGAGAAAAAAAAGGGCGCCTCATATTTTACTATAATATTATTATTTAATAAAACGTAGAGTAACAACTAAATTGAAATTAAATGGTATCTAATAATAAAACAAATGAAAACGTATATTTACATTATTTTCATTCATTTTTTTGGCGCTGAACACTAACATTACAAATACTTCCAAATTCAAAAAGTGCGTGGCAAAGTTCATTCCGTCACACTTATTTGTTCCAAATTCAAAAATTGCGCGGCAAAGATAATTCCGGCGCACTTATAAAGTTCCTTATAGAAAACACCTCCTTTGGGCGCACTTAAAGGCGAACCGAGTAGTCCTTTTCGAATAGATGTGATGAAAAATCATTTAAATCGGTCCAGCCAGTAACATACACATGTACAGTAGCATTATAAATATATATGTATAAGTGGAATTCAAGATCCGTCTTGAGATGGCGTAAGGGCACTATAATTTACTTTTTCTCCAAGCGCTTCATCGTTATTTCGAACCCTCTACATCTCTGTTTATCTACATTTTTACGCCAATTATTTGTTTTTTGAATTCCTTACAAAATACCCATAAAAAAATATAGTTACTCGTAGCTATCGCCTAAAACTTATCTAAGAATACAAGATTTCAGCTAGCACGAAAAGCGCCGCGATTCTAAATGGTTTTGTAATTAGATCTTTGGTGCTTTCATTATCTTCGGGGATTAATGAAATGTAATTACAAGTAGTGCCAACCACTAATGTCTCTGAGTTAGACTAAAATTGTCAAAGAAATTTCATTCCGAGATTAAGAGATGAATCGAAGTAAATGAATAGACATTTTAATCATCGCAATTAATGTCTTGTCAGCAAACCTGTCTGCGTCTCTAAATCTTAATTATTCTAGAAGAGAAATATGTGAAACAAAGATATTACTTGCAAATAAATAATCTAGAGTCTTGAAAATAAAGATGTGATATACCTACTAAACCGAATATGACATTTATAGTGGACATTGTATTATGTCTATGTATATAGAAAATAATAATAGTACATTATGGTACAAGAGTAGAATGTCGGTGATTACCGCTGAGGCGCCATTGAGACCCGACCCGTGGGCGAGGGTCTTAAGAGAACTGAGAACGGTAATCATCAATACACATGTGTAGCATACGACATTTTTCAAAACACTTGTGAATAATTAATACTAAAAAAATATTTTCAACAGTGAAAACGAGTTGTGAAAAATGTTTCGAAATGGCAGAAAAAATAACCAGTTTTCCTATGCGCGCGCTATGGCAATCGCCCATAAACTAAAATAATGAGGTTTCATTTTTTGGTTTTTCGCTGATAGCATTTTAGCCACGTACAAAATTGAGAATTTCAAGTTTTCTTTATTAATTACAGAGAAAACAAAAGCTATATTTGAGTGAAAGTTTTATTTATTAAACACGTACAAGTTGAAATTATCTATTTAAATACGAAGTTGCATGAAATGAGCAAGCAATAATGTATAATAATTTATTTATTTGTACCTACTATTGAAAACGATATTTTTTGTATCGAAACTTTTTATAAGAACAAAGCAACTCAACCAATAAAATAAAAAAACTCTGTAACTCACTTGTGAATAATAGCAATGAAAAAATGTTACATGTGTTATTATGTGCCTAATTGCGGTGAAATTAGAACAAGTGTGTTGAAAAAAATATTTTGTAAATTAACCATGAGTATCCAGAATCCACCTTATAAGCTTGTACCTAGGTAGGCTAGATAAATACTTAGTATATGTATGTACTTGTATTCTTCGATATCGGTAACCGTTCTCAAAAAAAAAACCACAACTGCACGAATATATGTATATTTATTATTTAACCGAGGTATTTTAACCGAGCGGAACTCAGTTGCCCCATTTCTAATAGTTCTACTTATAAGCCATGAGCTTTTTCAATAATACGCCTCAAGCTGCACAAATGTCGAGTTTCAGTTACAACAACAACATTGTTCAAATAACACTAAGTACTATTTTCAGAACTTCTGCTTTTAGAATCTGATTCTCGACCGCTCCCAGACTTTAGTTCTCTCATTTTGGTCACAGACTTGTAAATTTGATTACAGTCTACATTTGCCGGAACTTTGTATTTGGTACAACAGCAATACCTAACAAAAATTATTAAAATTTTAGTCGCATTCACATAATTATTACGTAAAATATGATTGACCGAGCAAGCCAGTGCCCAGTGCTTCGAGTAGGCAAAATTTTCTTTTATCTATCCGAATGTTTGTTAGTGTTTGGATGGTACTTCTCGCTTACAGGTTGCTTTTATCAACGAATCTTTATTCAAGGGAAGAATACGAAGGGAAAAGTATTTTCTTAAAAAAAATCAAAAAGAATTCGTGTTAATATTTTTTTGTTTGTTGTTAAAAAGATGTTTTTTTTTTTCGTTAGACTACACACTGCTTGTTGTTCAACAGATATGCAGTTTAGTGTGTAACACGCTTACCTATGAGATTCCTATTTACTCGCGATTTGAAGATACCTACTAGCGGGAAGACAGACTCAGGCAAAGCGTTCCACATTCTGGCTGTTCGTACGAGGTACGAGGAATGTGGATTCGAAACAATTGATTCTAACGCGCTATACCATAAAAGGGTGGCGAGTTGGTTGCATCTAGAATTTATTTACTACATAAGACATTGTTTTGAAACAAATATTTCTTCACATAGTCAGTAAATCGCGCGACCCGATCAATCGCTTGTGTTCGGTCGCGGTCCTTGACATTGAAATGTCAAATTTATTCTGCATAAAAGATAGCTTGATCTCTGCGACAGTGACATTGACATAGAAGATTGACATTTTTAGAGTTGGGATAGTGGTGAAAAAAATCGATTATGAAACAATGTTGTAATGGAATCGAATGAGTAGTTAGTTGTAAGTGAGAAATTGGATTTTAATTACTCACTATTATTTAAGATCAAGTATCTTTACATGTAAATAATGTTATGATATAAATTAAATAAATTATAATAATGTTACGATAGTATTTATCGACGTTTTTCACTATTATCGATGCTAATGTAACTGTTTAATTTAATTACACATGTAAATAATGTTATGATATTAAAATATACAATAAAATTAATGATAAATTAAGTTTTATTTTAAATATCGTTAGTATAAACTATCGATATTTTAAATAAAACTCTTTATAAAACTCTGTGGTCACGATCATTCGTCGCCCATCACTAATCGGCATGTCCATGACATTGACAGGTACAGTCTGTACTATTAAGAAATTCAGGACTTCATAGGCGTGATTTTTCTGACAGCTGTCGCAGAGATCAAGCTATATTTTATAGAGTAGGTATAGTTTTGCTATCTTTGGCTTTTGGAAAGACATTTCGGAAATATATATCATACTCGTAGCTGTAAAACGATTGATTCTCAGGCTTTCGAACTTAACTACCCACTGGCCAAATCAGTCACAAGCGTCACGTGTGATATTTGTCGCCAGTTACTTGTATCACAGGTTTGTCCAATGGTGGCTCGTGAAACAGTGATAACGCAACAAAACCTTAATTAGCTAATTATTTCCTTACGAATTTCAATGTTCACTATTTCTTCGCGCATAGTTCGCGTGTACGTAGTCTACTGTAGGTACTGTCTGTACCTACCTAATCTAGTAGGTATCGAGCAATTTTAGAGGTTTCGTCACTAGCAATATTCTGCGCCACTGCTAAGTAGCAGTATTCTCAGAGTTTTTCATTGAACATTTTTTGTACCTAATATAAAAGCTAATAATATAAAAAGATAACATCGTTCATAATTTATTCTCTTATTTTGCCTCAATATTATTTATTAACTAGACAGACGTCATTGATGTCAAGTTAACTTTTAGTTTTATCAAAGGCAGTACCTAAGTTTTTAAATAAATTATTCAAGACCTTATCTTATCTATACTTATTTCAGATAAAAGCTATGTAATTTACTTGGTATTATGACTCGATTAGGTATTATTATATTTGCATAGGTCGTTTATTATGCCTTTGCATGTTGTTACGTTACTTGGGTCTAAGTGCATTTTATAAGTGAGTGTTATTCTGAACTTTGATTATTTTGATGACGCACTGATTCAAAACTGATTATATATAATGTATAATAGAAAAATTATGCGTAATACTGTCTAGTACGTAGGTACTTGTAATGGTTTTTATAATAACCAGAAATCGAGCAAGTGGAAACTTTTTATAATCATGAAATAATCGTCATGTAAAAGAACGGATGTCTATTACTGGATATATTATAATTATTTATAATTAAAACCAAGATCATCAATTATTTATTATCTTCATCTGCTTACCCAGCCAATTACCAATTATTTATCATCTTCATCTGCTTATCCACCTTTTTATGTACGTACCCAACAGGGACGTAGGTACCACCGTATCTAGCGTATTTATTATACGGGGCCCCCGTAAGATTAAAATGGAGAAATATTTACCCTTCATAAGGGCCAAACAATGTTTTATACAGGGCCCCGCCAAGGCACGCTACACCACTGGTACCCAAGTAAGTAAGTTCGTATTGGACGGGTATAATAGTTTTTAGGCCGCCTGAAGGCCTCTGACATGGCTAAACGGTTAAACAACCGTAACCTACAATTTAACGTGTTATCCGAGCCACGGTAGCGCTCAGTTACTAAATGCCACCCGCGGTCACCCATCCAAATAATGACCGTGCGGAACGTTGCTTATTATTCGTCATATTTCCCCGCGATACAGGCTTTGCTTAGTGCAGGGACTACAAGCATAACATTTTGAAATTTATTTTGTACAGTGCATTTTGTTAATGTACCTTTAAGTTCAATGTAAATGTTTTATGATAATAAATTATTTTGTATTTTGTATATTAACTGATTTCACTCTCGGTTCAGTCAATTTATAATTTTTCACACAGTTAATTTATTCATTTATATGACACGTAAAAGAGATGGACCGAGGCAAAGGTGTCATGTTGTGTAACTTGGGAAGATTATTTGTGGAGTAAAAAAACATGGAAATTCTTGGAAAGTAGGACATATGAATGAATGGTCTTATAGGTATACCGAAGTACTTTGATAGTCTCGTCAACATGTTTTATTTGTATAATAAGCCCGATTACAGAGGCGCCAGTAAAATTTAATAGCAACGTAAAAAGCGTTCGCTCTATCGAATGCCTGAAGTGAAAAAGAAACAGAACTATGCTATTTAGCTATTATAATTAGGTTGGGCTCTGTAATCGGGCTTAATGTGTGTATTTTTTATATGTATCGAATGCTTTAGTTTAATTATGTTCAATGGTTATTTTGTTCGAAATTGGGCAATGAAAAAAAAATCATTTCTTACAGAAAAAAACCTTATTCTCACATCAAAAAATAGACACCTAAACAGGTATCTAGACTACCTAGTCGCTTAATCTGTAATAAAACCGCTAATGAAAGAGTACTTAGTTACTGAGTTCAAATAATCATGTCTATTAAAGGCACTTTACGAGGAGGATCACAAAAAATAATAAAAAGACGTCACCAGAGCTGATAGAGCCATTATTGGCACCAGACGTTTTAAAAATAACCACATATACTCGTGTCATTTGTACAATTAAGTCTTAATATTTCACTCATATTTATACAAAAACAAGAATAAAATAAACAGTAAACATAATTAGGACTTAGAAAAGTGGTTTATATTATGAGCTACAGTGATGGTATACACAGTGTTAGTGAAAGTGAATGTAATAAACGTTACTACAGTGACAGTAGTGATAGTGACAAGGAAACGAAGATTGTTCGAAAATACAGAAAAATAAGTCAGGTAAGATACAAAGAAATGCTAAAAAAAATTTTTGAAGATACCAATAAACCATCTTAATGTAACTTGGTAATTAAGTTGTAATATATACATACATACATATAGGACATACATATATATTGGTCCCATAGAGGCCTATACTCAGCTAGGGATTGCTGTATAAACTTAATCACTGCCTACACTAACACTATGTTTAATTTAATTCTACTAACATTAAAATTAAAATTGTAAAATCATTGTTTAAAATTGTAAAAATGTTTAGGTTTATAGCAAATAAAAAGGCATTATTATTTTTTAATTATCCTTGGACACATTCTAGTATTTTTCTGCAATACGGGCTTCGAGCAAATATCTACAGAGCCGCAGTCCCTAAGTGAAAGTAGTAAAAAATGACCGAGCGCCGTCTTAAATACCGCCTTAGATATTTAGGTACACTAAATAATTCACAATGACCCGTTTTCTCGAATTTCGACGTTATCACACGATCTATGCCTAATAAGTAAAAAATAGAAAATATAGAAAAAAAATAGTAACAAAAGGAAAATAAAGTAAAAATAGTTAAATAAGTAAAAAAAGCAAAAACAACAAAAAAGCCTAATTCGTACCTTGTATCCGAGTACTTTGGCATCGCGCGGCGTTGTAGTCGCCATGCAATCGCCTTACGACTAACTAAAAAGCCTGCCCACTACGTAGCTTGGGCAGGGTTTTGACTCAGACACTTTTTTTCACGATTGTGACTCTATAGATATTTTCTCGAAGAATACGGGTAATGTCTCGAGCTTCAACTAGATTTAACAATTTTTCCTTTATTTTTATCATAGTTTGTAGACATCTCCGAAAATGACTTTTATTGATTGTATTTGAATTATTAGATTATATTATTAAATAAAGTAAGTTCGTATAGGCCTTTTTTTATGCCGCTTGAAGGCTTCTGACATGGCTAAACGATTAATTTAACCGGGACCAACAATTACTTAATTATGTACTTAGTAAAATAAACGAAAAAACACAAGTTAGCAAAATTACGAAAAAAAACCGGACAAGTGCGAGTCAGGCTCGCACATCGAGAGTTCCGTACAAACACGTTGTTAAAATAATTAAAAACCTGTTTTAGCATGTGCTAATGAAGTTCTTTTATATGATACCTTACATAATACGATTTACTCACTTTGAATTTTGAACCCATGTTTTGTGAATTTTGAGGCCCTATTTTTTTGTGATTTAAATAAAAATGTACAGTTTTCAGATTTATTCCTATATGTGTACTCTGAGACAATGCTTCTCGCCAAATTTCATAGTTCTATGTCAACGGAAAGTACCCTGTAGGTTTTGATTTTTGTGAGTGCGAAATATGCGGTTTTTTACAACATAAACAGCTCTAACTTTTTCAAACGATAACTGAGAAGTTTTTCTTTTACACAACTGCAAGAGATCATAGATATACGTATACAGTTTAAATTTCAACTCGATATATTTACGCGTTCCCGAGATAAAGAGTCTTGACATACACACAGACGGACAGACGGACAACAAAGTGATCCTATTTTTTATATGGTTTCTATTTTCTATTATAATTCTATTGGTTCCGTTTTTTCCTTTTGAGGTACGGAACCCTAAAAATCCTCTAAATGACAAGTGTAGGACTGTTTTTATTCACATTTGTATACAAACAAGCAAGGTCAAAGGTAGAGGAAATACATCGAACATTCAGAATACTAAAAAATCATTGCTCGCGCGAAAAAAAAAACTGTTTTATTGTATTGTGGACTATTCACGTCATAGGTCGTATGAAAAACTAGTAGAAAAGCAATAAAAAGGTTACTAAGTTACTAAGTATTTCATTAAAAATATTTAAAAAAAAAAATATTACTTACCTATATGATGATAATAAATATTCTCTATTAACTTTTAACTTATGTAGTGTTATGAGAATCAGAATTCTCGAAACCAATTTAACAGGGGCATTGAAAGGATTCTGGCACAGAAACGTGGTCTCTCACTATGGGCCTTATTAGTAAGCAGGGGCGGCCCTAGGGCGGTGCGAGCGGTGCGACCGCACCGGGCGCCGTCATACGGGGGGCGCCGAAAACGGCCTAACGCATACTAGGTACCGATCGACTTACGCGCAAGCATGGGGGTGACACTGAGCTTCCGATGTTGCCTGCCCGGCGGCGCTTGTGAACACACAAGCATAATGCATATGCCAATGTCCAGGTAGAATCAAGTCTTATGTCTATGTCAACTGTTAGAATCAAGTTAGAACTTGTCAATAGCCCGTCGGACCCGTCCGTTGTAATTTTTGTTTTGAGGTTTTCAAGTGATTTCGCCGGTATTATTTTCTGTATTTCTGGCTATTTTAGCTTGAGCTGAGTTACAAGTCACCCCCGATCGTCCCACGATAAAACAGCAGCGAACGGTATTGTTTAGCGATTATTTGAGTATGAAGCTGCAGATGAAACACCAACAGATCCCGAAGAACTGTTTAAAATTAACGTCTTTTACCCTATGATAGATACAATTGAAAATGCATTGGTCACTCGGTTTGGACAATTATCCAAATTAAATGATACATGGTCTTTTTTGTATAACATCAAAATAATTCCTGAAAAGACTTTATTAGAAAAAGCCTGTGCAGATTTGCAAATAATTTTAACCGATGGGGAAAAATGTGACGTGTCTAGTTGTGAATTGGTTGAAGAACTGTTGAGCCTGCATCTATTATTAAAAAAACCTTGAATCAGCAGAGCCAATCAAAGTTCTTCAACATATTAAAAAAAAATATTGGCAGGATATTTTACCGAATGTGTGGACAGTGCTTCGGATTTTGCTGACCATCCCTATAACTGTCGCCAAAGGTGAACGAAGCTTTAGAAATTAAAACGTGCTTACGTTCGTCAGTGTGTCAAGAAAGACTGTCAGATCTTGCAATTCTATCAATAGCAAACCTATTGTTGGATGGAACAAGCACGTTCGTGAGGCTCACAGGTTGGCGAGGTGCAAATTCAAATTGTGGCTTCTTTGGGGTAAACCTAAAGAAGCCACAACTCGAGCCAAAATCTTTAAATCGCGTCTAAAGTGGTGTCAAAATAATAGCGAACAATTAAAGATGGACATACTCGCATCTCAACATTCTGAGCATGATTTTCGTGGTTTCTCTCCTTCCTTTATTCTCTTCTCATCAAAAAAATTGACACGAAATAAAGAACATAAATGTAAAATTAATTATGCCTTGTAAAATAATAAATGTCAATGTCTCTTATATCAAGCTAATACGCGAGACATTGACATACGCGTAATTACTTAATTACTTAATTACGATATTTTTCTATGGAACAACAAAAATTTGAGTTTTGACAAAAGTCGTATAACAAAAGTTGTTAGTTTTGATGTACAGAATAAGCCCCTAAAATGGTGCTAATTGATTAGAAATAACCCTGTATAATCCGTAACATTTCAACATTAAGTATTTTTAGTTACAGAACATATAACTTGTCAGTAGGTAATGATGTTAGGTAGTGATGTTACCGAATAAGATTAAATTTTGTACAATATTCGAAATACATACACGTGCCTACTACAAAATAAATATCATAATATAGATATAGAGACTCGTTCATAATCATAAGTTAACTAGCTTAGCAACATTTTATCAAAGAAAAAATCGAGAAACGAATATACCTACGAGTAAGTATTATTCGCAATATTGGTAAACACACCTCCTGACACGTGACGCGACGTTTTTATTTACAATCCAATACAAAAACTGAAGACCTTGAGAACAAAAAACTGTGAGCACGCCAAAAAATACCTTTATAAGTATACCTACCTAGTATTTTGAACGATATCAAGACAATCTCCTGCAGTATAGGTATTCAAAGAAAGATGAGAGCTGTGGCTGTGACAATTTCAAAGTACCTACTCATAATGTTATGATCTCCTTCATCTATTATTAAGGATAAAAATGTATTTTAACCGACTTCCAAAAAGGAGGAGGTTCTATGTTCGTCTGTATGTATTTTTTCATCACATCTATTCGAAAAGGACTACTTGGTTCGCTTTTAAGTGCGCCCAAAGGAGGTGTTTTCTATAAGGAACTTTTTAAGTGCGACGGAATTTTCTTTGCCGCGCACTTTTTGAATTTGGAACAAATAAGTGCGACGGAATGATCTTTGCCGCGCACTTTTTGAATTTGGAAGTATTTGTAATGTTAGTGTTCAGCGCCAAGAAAATGAATGAAATGAATGTAAATATAAGTTTTCATTTGTTTTATTACTTATTAGATACCATTTAATTTAAATTTAGTTGTTACTCTACGTTTTATTAAAAAATGATATTATAGTAAAATATGAGGCGCCTTTTGTTTTCTCATAGAGGTGATGAAAGTAGAGTGTACCACTTATCCCTCGCTACGTTCAGGATTCTACTAAAGAATCCCTCTCTACGCTCGGGTTTCTACTCTAGAATCCCTCACTTCGCTCTGGATTCAAAAAAGCGCCCTCGCCGTAAAAATATTATTTTGCTCCCATATGATACAATCTAATATTTTGTGTATGTTCATCGAAAAATTCTTTTTTAATTCGAAAAAGTATACTCCCGAAGTGGTCCCATTCAAATTTTACAGAAATCGGCTGAGCTGTTTTTGAAAAATCAACAATACCTACTGTAAAACAATTCGAGCGATATATTCGAATTTTGTACACGATGGAAGGCGGTTTCACCATTTTTTGAGAAAAATGATTATTTCATTAGAATTTGATAACACGTAAATTAATAAATTAGTACTTGCCTACTTTAAAATCAAGTACCTAGATAATAGACATATTTTAACAAATCAATAATACCTACCTATCATCAGGCAGGTTGAGATCTTACGCGTATTTACTATATACGTAATAAACACAAACAAGATGATTTTTTTGTTTGGCAATACAAATTGTACCAGTAGTGGATAAAGTGAAGGTGATCTAGCATAAAATAAGAATTAACTTTCAAATCTGGTTCCACATCCAATGAAAAGGTCCCAATTTCACATTCAATCGAAATATTTCGAACCCTCAAAAGATTAAGAAACGTAACCTTTTATTTTCACGGATCATTGCCTAAATTATTGCCCATAGCCCCCAAAGTCAACGCTCTAAAAGGAATTCGACTACATTTTTATACCTTTCAGGAGCTTTCAAAACACCCTACTAATTCATGATGAGCACTGGCTATTGTTCAAATTGAATGGTTTACAATTAACGTAGCACGCGTAACATTTTTGTTTATGTTTATCGAAAGATTTATATAGAGATTGATGTATAGCTTTGGTAATAAATAGTGATATTAGTCAGATTTACATGTTTTGTTAAATCGCAACGGTTCACCAAACATTTTCTGACAAAACACATAATAGGAGGATATAATTTAAATAGACAGCTGACGTATCGGATAACATCATTGTGTTCATATTTTACTTTGAGTGCTTCACTACCGGCAGTGGATCGACAATAATAATTTACATGTAAAGACTTACATAGGAACTATAGAAATGAATTGATAGCAACACAAAATAAAAAAAACATTTCGTTATAAATTACTAGTTTTTACCCGCGGCTTCGCCCGCATACGCAATATATCATTATAATTTATAGCCTATGTGTTATTCTGATATATAAGCTATATTATTGCAAAGTTTTATCTCAATCCGTTCAGTAGTTTTTGCGTGAAAGAGTAACAAACATCCATCCATCCATGCATCCTCACAAACTTTCGCGTTTATTATATTAGTAGGATGATAAACACATCATTCATACATTAGTTATGAAATTGTCATGGCATCAAGCTTTCTTTTTAATTTTTTTTTATTTAATAAATCTAATTGAAATACGAACACTTTAACACGCTTTGTCTAATTTATATTGGCAACGATCGCTCGAAGCAGCAAAGAGAGCAGGAGCTTCCTCTCGGTAGGAATTGTGCCATAATTTCTAGTATAGCTATAAGTACGAGTATTTCTATAAGTCTCTTCATCCCAAATATCGCGTGAATATCAAATGAAGCATTTAACTCCAACGTACAGCTTAACTCTGACTCAAAACATACATTTACAAGCAATAAGTACTATTTTTTTACACTTTTTTTTCCAATTAGTGTTACTTCGTTATCTATCTAGTACTTAAGCCAGCAAGTCCTAACTTACTCCTGTCTTATTCGTGCCATGAAAAGTAGTTTCTTTCTCTATGCCCGAATGATTTACTCCGGGCTCTAGGGCATCACTCTGACATTTTTATGGACCTTTTCCAAATTGGGCTTACAATAGATTACAGAGCTTAGCCTGCCTCTTTTCACTCGTCTGCGTTTTGTTCTAGTCGGTAGGTACTTAAATACTTTAGCGATAACTCACTTGGGATAGATTTTATTTCAAATTTCTGAATTAATTCTACCGAATCTGAATTTTGAAGAGTTTTGAAGTGATATTTTTAGACCATTTTATCAAAAGATTATTTTGGTACCTTAGCCTGAACGTATTATAGGTAGAGTAACGGTAGGTAATGTTATTCTAGAGTATACAGGGTTATTTCTAATGAATTATCATCCTTTTAGGGGCTTATTATGTATATTAGAACTAATAACTTTTGATCTGTGACTATTATCAAAACTCAAAAAAAAAATTGTTCCATAGAAAAATATCGTTTACCCGCGACAAAATGTTATTACGTGACTGATTAATTTACTTTAGAGTTTTTACAAAAGTCGTAGAACAAAAGTTTCTAGTTTTAATGTACAGAATAAGCCCCTAAAAGGATGCTAATTGATTAGGAATAACCCTGTATAAATATTCTACATAAACCATACAGTTACTGAAAATGTAATAATATAATATTAACTATAATCTACACTGCCAACCGTGCAATACAATACATTGTTGACATCGATGTGTCCAGTCAACAAGTGGTTCTCCACTAGAAACCTTGGCACGGAACATACCTAATCTTTTAAGCCGCTCAAATCTGTCTAAGCACTAATAAATCAATTTCACGATCTTCCGACTCTGAATGGCGCAGATCTTTACATTGTACCAATACTCGTTCCTTGCTCAAAGAAACTACAAGAGGTCACGTCCTGTCGTGATAATGGTCTATACCTACATGGCGACGCTTTTATGCCATTTCTATTCATCTTTAGCACGGTTTTCATCCTCCCTGGTTTTGTTATGTAGATACCTCACATTATCACGGTCTATTGTTCAATGAATAGGTAAGCAAGTAATTTATTCTATGCCAACAAAAACTACACGACTTGTCTATTCAGTGAGCATTCTTAATTCTATTGATATGGTATCTGGTTTAATTTTCGTACTGTGTTACTTTTTGCAAGTATATAGAATAGATGGGATAGATATAATGATCTACTTTTACAAAATGTATAGTATTTTTTTTTATATCGAGTAACAATCTCACTTATAAATTAGGATTCCAATGAACTTTGGAGATGTGAGCGGGGAATATATTTTCAAAAATTAGCATGACCGACTTCACCCGTGTACAGAATTCGCGAATAATTCGCACGGATCGATGTAGCATTTTTCGCATTATTGTTGATTTATCAAAAATGGCCCAGCCGATTTCAATAAAATTTAAATGGGACCAATTCCAAAGTGTACTCTTTCCAATAAAAAAAATTTATTGAAATCGGACTACTACGAAAAGAGTTATGCGTGGTTAATGGTTCTACCTACATAAAAAAAAATATACGCGTCGAATTGTATACCTCCTCCGCTGGTTCATCGGTCAAAAACTTAAACCTTAAGTATAATTATATTGTACAGACATTTTCAGTACTTATAGATGAATTATTTTGCTGTAGATTGAGTAATGTTTGTTGATATTTAATTACCTAGATTTATTACTAATGTGAGACACGATGCCACAACTTGTCATCGTTTATAACGATTGAGTTATTGCGACGCGATCCTCTCGATACGACTTTGCGGACTCGCAAAACTGACGAAGGTCGAAGGTCCATTATCAAGGCAGTAGAAAAAGAATTTCAATAAAGGGCACCAGTAATATATGCTTGCTGGCAATGATGTGGAATATCCCTTTTCACTGTTACTTGTTTCGACAACTTTATCCGGATTAAACTTTGACATCAATCTAACCAATGAACCTATAGATATGATTGATTTTATTTCATACTAGCTTTCTTAGAAAAAGATAGCATATAAGTTATGAGACTATCCAACCTATGAATTATGTCCACCTATGCCAAAAAATCATCAAGTCGATCCCTTGCTCTGTTGCCGCGTAAAAGAGTAACATTAACCAACAAACACACTTTTGGATTTATATTCATATTCATTTTCAAAGGTATATTCATATTCATATTCATTTATTTGCGGATATGGGTACAATAGGTTGACATTGAAACAAATATAAGTAGACCTCCATATTCTGCCTTTCGGCATGCAAATGTCATAATGTTCTTAAACTAATTAACTAATTATCAAAGAAACATGATGAACACAAAAACTTACATGTAAGTATGCGACCAACATTTAATAAGTTTTACACACTATTTGAACATTGATCGACACTGAAATAATTTACATTTTACATAGCATTTCATGAGATTTACATGCAATCTTATAAACAAATCAAAAAACAAACCACAAAATCATACACAACAACCAAAACAAGACAAAATAACCTCTTTCTCATGAAATATCAGCTGTAAAAATGACAGCAATTTACATTGAGTCGCCACTTGTCACTGTCATCAAGCATATAAAGCCATCTATTCACGGATTCAAATTAAAATGTCAGAATAAAATAGATAAGTTACTAAAAATAAAAATGTCAAAGTTAAAAGTATAAAATGTCAAATTATTTAATAATAATATGCAATTTAAAAAGAATAGATGTCTGACAGATGTGGTATCTGAGTTATCATTGTGCAATGTCAAAATAATCAAAATTCAAAATTTGTCCGTCAAATACTCTTTTACAGCATAATATGCCTTCTCCAGCAATAATTTTTTTAACTTTCGTTTGAAAATGTGAGACTCTTCTGTTTTTATTATTTCTGGCGGCAAATGATTATACAGAATTGGAGCCATGCATATTGCGCTATTTGATATTAATATTGTTTTACTCTTAGGTACAACAAGTTTATGTTTATGTCGTTCAGACTTTAAGTTTTCAAAGAGGGTTAAATGATTCCGTACAAACATCACACATTCGTAAATGTAAAGTCAGGGCAGAGTTAAGATATTAAGGCTTTTAAAGTAAGGCTTACAGCTTATTCTCTGCCGAAGCTTACAAATGGCTCTGACACATTTCTTTTGCGCTCTAAATATAGCTAATCTATCAGTACTGTTGCCCCAGAACATGACACCGAACCTAAGCAATGATGAGATCTGCCCATTGTAAGCAGTCAGAACCGTAGGCTTACTAGCAGTTTTTGACAACATACTAAGCGCATACGAATATTGGTTTATTCTTGCTTGTAATGCAGCAATATGTTGTTTCCAAGATAAAGTGCAGTCAATATTTATGCCTAAAAATTTAGTTGTCTCTACAATTTCAATATTTTGTCCTAAATAATTTATATTTAACCTATCTATTTTATTAATTATCTATTTAGAATATCTATTTCGAAATATCATCAGATAAGTTTTATTTAGATTTATTGTCAAATTATTAGAATTCAGCCATTTTATTACATCACCTAGAGTTTCGTTATAATGTTATAATATTATAGATAAGTATTACTTTTTTGTGTATCCATACTATTCCATACGTTTCTATTACAATTATTACACACGGCTTCTAAATTGATCACAAACTCCGGACACTTTAGTTAATATTAGTTCAGAAGGTTTAATTAATCTAGAACAAACATCACACATGATGTTGACACGATGTAAGCAATATTAGTTCCAATAATGTACTATTAAAGACGAACATCTACAGATATCGTGAACTGATAGACAGTGAGACACCTACAGACGCGTCGTCACCAGATTGGAATGATAAAATCTCTAAGTGCAACGCAAATAGGTATTCTAGAAACCATTAAAGGAAAAATACAGCACTCCATCGTTAGATTTTTTCATTTTCTTTTATGTACCTTTTATAATAAATCTATTATAAATGGCGAGATCATTTTATAATAATTATTTATAGCGCAAAATTAAAACTTGTCATATTTAATAGGTAAATGTACCGACGCAAATGCACAAAGAAGATCATGTTATCCGATTTTTTGTAATTCATTCAATACAATTATACTGTTGAATTATATCTAGGAATATTAAAAATTCCGTTATCTGTAATTATACCATCTATGATCTACTTATTTATCTGATACTAAAAAGAAGCACCGAAGTAGTGTTTAGTCACAAAAAAAATATTACGCGTATGTACGAGTACGTCCACCGCTAGATACCAAGTTGGGTATTGGATATTGTTTATCAGTTTTCACCTTTTGCAAGCGTGTGTGTTTTTGTTCCTGTGGCGAAATGGAAATACGTAGAAATGCTTCAGTACCATCATATTGCCTGCACGCTACATGCTCCTATTATATTCCAGAAATGAATGCGCTGGATATAATTGTTTAATCTAAAACAGATTTGCATTTGAGTACGTCTCGCCTGATATGACACTGATATTATGCAACCAGGCTGGTAGAGCATGCGAAACCAAAAGCGGCTATTAAACACTTATAAAATGCACCCTTTTTTATTTTATAAGTTTTTCACAACCGCAATAATTGCCAATCTCTGGAATTTGGCCTTGTTTTTTTTTTTTGATGTGAAAACTTCTTTAGCGGCGTTGTGCACTTTTTGGGATGGGTAAAAAATGTTAAACTCGCGTCAAGACATGTGACCTGATCAAAAATTCGTAAGACGGCGCAGGGCGCTTGCGCGAGTGTGCGTGTGTGATACTGATGTTCAAGTTTTCACTTCTGCCGGCACTCCCGGAGTGCAACCCTTTTTTTTTTAGGTAGTACATGTTTCAATAACAGTAAATCAGCAGTAAATGCAAAGTGCAAAAATTAAAGTGGCAATAGGCAGGACACATTGTTCGAAGAACGGATGGCCGATGGGGCCAGAAAGTTCTCGAATGGAGACCACGGACCAGCAAGCGCAGCGTAGGACATCCACCGACTAGGTGGACTGACGACATAATAAAAATCGCAGGAACGCGCTGGATGCAGGCCGCTTCCAACTGGCCTTATTGGAAATCCATGGGGGAGGCCTATGTCCAGCAGTGGACATTCTACGGCTGATAGATAGATAGAAATGCATTGGAAAAAAGGGTATATTTATAAGTATTTATACACTGTTTTTCATATTAAATAAAACACCGGTTTTAACTCACGTATGATATACGGCCGGGCCGCTGTGAAACCCTGACCCCTGTGTGTGGGACTGTTTTTCATGACCCCGGATCTAATCTAGAGCAGGACATTTTCCTTCGGAGCCCAGTGTTAGACTCCGAATAAATTTCCTACTTTAGATTTTAAAATAGCCGTGTAAACTGTAGAGATTAACGTACAGTATATTGCTTGCAACTGCTCTAAAAATAGAGTCATGTAGAGAGTCCTACATGACTATGGACTGTAAACAATTTCAACACAAAATATCAAGGTAAAACGGAAAATGTCCCGTTTCCACTATATATTCGAGAAACGACAAAATTTCCTGTGAAATTCATATTCATATTCAAAGCTACAGTTTACAATTATCATTTCCATACCTACGATCTCACCGAACCTCGTTGCCAAAAATATAAAATACGTTGTTAGTACCTACGTAATAGGTAGAGGCATAGTGAGGTACTCGTATTATATGCACGGTCGAGATTCCCCGAGACTGGTGCACTGCGGTGCGGCCAGCTGACGTGAATTTCAGATGCAATCTGCATATTTTGATTGTCTGACGAATTATTTTATTGCATAAACTGTCGGGTCACAAAGGCGCCTGGCTACATCAGAACTCATTTATGCGTGAAGCAATGACCCAACTTTGGGCCGAGATTCCACCGAGCAACAAACAACATGCTATGTGTACAACGTACATCCTTATCACAAAGGTGTCACGAGAAAGGCAATCTTGTGTGGGGTCGCCCTAAACCACATTTATTCAATTTGGAGACTAATATTAGCCAGAATTCAAAGCTTCAAAGTTCAATCTTGAATTGATTCAGAAACTTTCCAAAAGGTATTTTCTAGTGTAGTTGTGTTGTAGCCAACTAATATATATTACTAGTTTTTACCCGCGGCTTTGCCCGCATACGCAATATATCATTATAATTTATAGCCTATGTGTTATTCTGACAGATAAGCTATATTATTGCAAAGTTTCATCTCAATCCGTTCAGTAGTTTTTGCGTGAAAGAGTAACAAACATCCATCCATCCATCCATCCATCCTCACAACTTTCACGTTTATAATATTAAGTAGGATTTGTTTGGTTTTTTTTTTTTTTTATTCATCATTAAAATACACAGTTATCATAACAAATCAATGAAGTGCCGTAAAACTACAGTAAGTTTGTCACGGCACTGTTATTCTCACACACGCTGACTGTCACAAAGTGCGTGAACTAAAAATAGTTTTAGGTAGGTAAATAAACTAACAGAATAAGATTTTGGATATTGACAAGATACAAATAATAACAGATCAAAAGTGTAGCATGCATCGATTCATCACATTTTCTTATCAGCCAAGTGAAGTTGTGCACAGTTTACTAGGACTCGGGCGCTGCTCACGACAAAACCGGTTCCAGTAGCCGGCTCAACGCGCAGCGACGACGTAAACATCAAAATATACAGCAGGATGCGTAAATTGTGTAATGAACATCGATATAACTCAAACTAAATATTATTGTACAAGTGTAAAGTTGAAAAAATATATATATATACATATACATTTATTTACTTAGGTTTTTTATATTACTGATAAAGTATTCTTTAAGTTTTCTTTTGTAATTGTTGCTAGTGATTTCGTCTTTTATTTCTTTCGGTATATTATTAATTAGAGTCGGAACCAGAAAACCTACTGTTCTCCTTCCATAAAAATTATGAAATCTTGGAATTTGGAGCATATTTTGGGCAACTTTTCTGGTCGCGAAACCATGTGATATGGGTATTTGAATATCTTTGTTATTAAATTGCTCTAAAAGTAAGGACAAATGTACTTTATTGTGTGCTGGTAAAATGCGACAAAAATCAAAAATATCTATCAAGTTTTCCTTATGCCGCTCTTTAATGCCGTAAGGGACTATTAGTTTAAGGATTCTGGTTTGAAGGTTGTCTATTTGGTCAATGTACGTCTTAAAAGTAGCTCGTGATACCGTAAGAAATAATTGATTCCGCCATTGCAACGTAGATATTTAATAGTATTCGAAACGGAACTTTAGGTTTTAAAACATAGAACTTAGCGAGTATAGCTCTTAATTTATCACATACAGAGTCCACATGGGGTCTCCAGTTAAAACGATCGTCCACTATTAGACCTAGATATGTGTGTCGGGGGACTTGTTCTACCAAATCACACATACAGCTTGTGGAAAAAGTGTTGAGCAACGTGGATCTGTGGAGACAATCATGGCTATGAGCAATTATTCTGAAGGATCCTGTATGTTTTATGTGGCTTGAGTGAACATGTACAACTTTGGTTTTACTAGCATTTAATACCAGACCTGCATCATGTGACCATTTCGCAACACTAGTGAAGTCTTCCTGTAATTGTTTAACAACTATGTTGAGGTCTTTACCGGAGACTAGTAAGCATGTATCATCAGCGTATTGGTAAACAGAACAGTGATTTACTACATACTCCATGTCATTTACATAAGCCAGATAGTGCACTGGCCCAAGGACGGATCCTTGGGCAGTGCCTTCTGTGACGTCAATGTCGTCACTATATTGATCTGCTACCTTAACACGATATTTCCGATTTGTCTGGTAATCTTCGGCCCACTTCAAGATCGGCCCACGTACTCCAGAGGTATCTAACTTATTTATTAGCGTGTCATGTCTAAGAGTATCAAAAGCTTTACTGAAATCGATGAAAAGGAGAACAACATGCTGTTTACTATCCAAGCACTGGTTTACTTCATCTGTAAATTTTGATAGTAATATCGAAGTTGATTTATGTTTCTGGAATCCATACTGTGCATTGGATAGCACATCATGTTTTGCATAGAAATCCTGTATTTGCTGACATACAAATTTCTCAATAATTTTGTCAATTATGGGTAATATAGTTATCGGCCTATAGTTGCCATATTCCTTATGATCTCTTTTTTTATATATTGGTCTAACAATACCGGTCTTAAGGTCTTGAGGGTATTTCCCTTTAACAACACTATTGTTAATGAGCTTAACTAATACTGACACCATATTTTCACACAAAGACTTTATGTCAATACACCTAATATTATCTACTCCGGGGGCTTTCTTTGCATCCATACTTATTACGATTTTATGTACAGTTTGACAGGTTGCTTTTTTGAAGAAAATTGTTTTGTTCTGTGGATACGAGTATACAGATTCGTCTAGCGACGGTTTGCTACATTTAGGCATGACTTTCTTTACGCATTCACTAAACTCTCTAGCAAAATTGTTAGCGATAGATTTAACGCCTAAGTTACTTTTCCGAAAAGCTCGCAAAATAGCCTCATCTACAGAAGATTTGCTCCGACCTGAAAGAGTATTTATTATTTGCCACAGCTTACGATGGTCGCTTTTATGTTCGTTTATAAGATTAACGTAATAGCTATTTCTACTTTTTTCTATTAATTTATGTGTCTTATTTCTGAATTTGTTATACTCAAGCCGCAAAATCTTATTAGTAGGATCTTTTTTCCATTTCATGAAAATTGTGTCTTTTTTCTTACACATAACATTTATTTTATTATTTATCCATGGATTTATATTCCTTATACTATTCCTATTTATTTTTTTGGTATACAAAGAGGCATTATAACACTTATTAAATTCATTCTTAATGTAATTGTATATTTGGACAGGACACTCTGTATTATCTACACAACTCCAGTCAATTTTATGTAATAAGGAATTGAGTTTGGAATTATCTAACTTTTGAATATTTTTTGCATCGTGCTCCATTTTCATTGTGTGTCTCCATCGTGTTTCATTGTGCTCCTACAATACCTGTACACGAAATGATAATTGTGCGGTGGTCGGCCATAACAGTGCCTAGCGCGGCCGAGTAGACGTCTAACAAGTGCGTTCTTACAAAAATATGATCTATACAACTTCGCGTTACAATAATACCTAATTTTTCTATTCTTGTATAGTCTGATATCACACTTGCCAGCCCGCACTCGGACATGCTACTTATATAGTGTTCCTGAATACCGCTGCTGGTTTTTAACCTTCCTGTACTCGCGCGTTGGTCTGTGAGACCGACGAAATATTATTTCGCATTTATTTTATATTCAAACAATGCACCGGCTTTGAGCTTTTTGCTAGCTGCCTCATTTGTTGATAGCTTTACTTCAGTACGCTGAGCGAGTTTGTGCAAGTACGGCGTGTGGGTGTATTTGGCGCCAATCGGTCCGTGAGACCGACGCGAGTATAAGTGCAACAAAAAATGTGTATGAAATGTTTGTATTGATTATACATTAATTGGCATTTTATGGTCTAAAATCTTGATAGCTACATCTCGAGTCTCAACTAATAAGGTACTAAGATGATTTTTACTGAGTACAGATTTTAGTCAGTTTTTTCTACACTTGAACAAAAGTTTGATATTTTTGAAGGCTGTCACGCGAAGTCTGATAGACATTACAATAATAAATTAATAGTACGATTAACTAAGTTTATTTTGTAGTTAAATTATATGGCTACAGGAAAAAAATATACCTATGTAGCTTATACTGCTAATAATAAAAAAAAATGGGACCCAAAGTTACGGTCTGTGACACCGTGCGCGGGTATAGGTGTTACAAAATTTGACGCGAGTATAGGAAGGTTAAATCGATGTTCGTGTCTCCTACGAGATATGTGTCGTGCTGTATGAATGAAGTGTTCTTGAGGAGGTTTTTAAGTTCCGTGATGAAAAGATACCTGCTATTATTTGGCGGTCTATACACTGCACAGACAAGTGCTGAATAGTTTTGTAATGTAGTTATTTGACCAACTATAGCCTCACAGTGATAAAGATTATGGTGAATTATATTAAATGTGTGAGTGTTTCTCACGTAAACAATAATACCACCTCCTTTTCGGTTTTGCCTTAATTGACTGTGCATTGTATAGCCACCCACGTTATACATAGCTACAATTTCACTAGAAATATTGACTTCAGTGAGTATTATGATGTCGATATCTAATTTTGAATAGTTAATAAATTGAGTAAGATAGGAAAAATTTTTCTTTAAAGATCTTATATTAATATGAACAATATTAAATCTATACTGATGCTTAGAAATACCTGGTAAACGCTTAGCAAAATCATTTATATCCGTGCAATCAAACAATTCGTCGTGGTCTGGAGACAGGCTTTGAGTGCCCGATTTTTAAAACAATCTGCTATCGATGGGAGTTGAAGCTGTCCGCCTGCGAAGAGAGTATGCTTTCGATGTCATCTTCAGATCGCACAATTACGGGTTTTGCATTATCGTGCTTACGTGCAAGCACTTTTCCGTCCTGAAACCATACGTATCTATAGGATGGTCTGAGTTTCTGCTGCGCCTGCCACAGTAGCGATTTATTAGCTTTAGTCAGGGCTCTGCGCAAAAACACTTTTGACTTAGCCTCACTCGAAGGAGGATTATTTATGACACTTTCTACTAGCACTGGTTGCTTCCTAGCAGCGCGTATCCAGACTTCGACCCGCTGAGTTTGAAGTGGACCTATGCGAATAGTGCCGGTTTGATCGTTACGACCTTCTATACGCTTAACAGATGTGATTTCAGCTCTGTCCAATTCCAAGAGTGACGCTAGCTTGAAAGAAATGTCTTGCAAATTTTCTTCTTGAAGTTTAGGTATTCCAGCAACCTCGAGGACGTTTTTTAAACTCTGCTGGTCAATAGATCGGATGTGTTGTTTTAGAGAGCCAACTTCTAGCTGCAGGTGAGCATGTTCGTTCTTAAGATTATTAATTTTTTTATTAAGATCCTTAATTTCTTTGTTTTGCATCTCCACTGTCTTTAACAGGCCGTCCACTTTGCTACAGCAAGTAGCTAGCGCTGACTCAATTGGCTGTAGTTGTTTATTTAGTAGTTTCTTCATTTCAATCGTGACATTTTTTAAGAATTTATCCGTGTCTATGTTACAATTACCCATGCTTTTTTCGGGTAAAACTTCTTCTTCCTCCTCTTCGTCAACGTCTGGTATAATAAACGAGGACTTTCTGCCGGGGGAGTCACGCTGGCATTCACTGCATGTCCAGTCGAGGGACTCGGAGTTGCGTAGGGCCGCAAGTTGCTTAGCTGTTAGCCCCGTGCAGGTTTGGTTGGCATGTACCACCTTTCCGCAGCATCTGCATTCCAGGCCAGGCGACTTCTTAGTAAGTCCCTTATCACAGTTATCGCACTTTGGTGCAGTCGACATATTTTAGTAGTTAAACGAGATTTTTGGTAGTTAAAGAGTAATAGAGGGTAGGTAAAGTAGGTAGTTCACGCACGTACTTGCAATGTACTATCTGCTTGGTTGGTGATGATGGTTCTGCTAAAGATTCTCACTAGGCACACCAAAATTATATATTTTTAGTTTAATTGCAGTTCAATTGAAATATTCGTAAGTTTACAAAATATTCTTGATCAATTAATATTTTAATTAATTATTCTTTACTTTACTTTACTTTACTTTTTACTTTACTTTACTTCACCCCTCCATTTTTTTAAATGCGAAAAATAAAATGTATGAAAAATAACAATACAGTTTTTTATTTTTTCTAGTTTAGCAATGATAAAGTGCTTCTATGGTTATTTTACTTGCATTCGTAGCTGATTCTTCCACATTCATCTCTTAATTTGCTAAAATTAAAAATTATTATCTACCAGTGTGACCAGTTAGTAGGTACAATGTGACAAAAAACACTTAATAAGTGTGTCTAATTGGTAAACATGCTTTTATTTAACAATTTGGAGGTTACTTTATCAGGGTTGCTAGAGGTAAACTACCTATTGAACCAAATATATTTATTTATCCTAATAAATTCAAAATTGATTTAAAAAATATCGGAGGGCTCTTTTTTGTTTTTAACTTTTTACTGTTACTAACTGTTGTAATAGATTCAGAAAAATATGAACTTTCTCGAAATATTACGAGTGTTGTGGTTAGAATTTTTGATTATTATTATACCAGCCTCCATACATTTTGTGGACATGTCCTTTTAAATACTATAAAAATACTACGATTAGCATACATCATTATGAAGAATGCGAGAACATAAGTGTGTGTAACATAAATGTAAGTACCTACCACACACATGATAAAGATTTTTTAACAAAATGTCGAAGTACAGAAGGGTTCAAAATATTTTGTTGAGTCCGTAAACAGTAGATAGAGAACCTAGCATTTGGGTACATTCAGGTAAATGAATGCCTTTAGTTGCCTAACCGTGGGCAGATAAAGCCTAAAAACATTTTTCATACATTTTCTATGGAACACTCGTAAATTATGTGAAAAGGTTAGGTACGCTAGAGAGTTATGAGACCTGTAGAATAATTTCTACAAAATGTTTGTGTTAGTTTGTCTAAATTCATGCACAGGGTGTAGGTATTTGTAGGCAAAGAATTTATTCTTTGATATACTTACGCTTACGCTTTACTCATCATTATCATCATCTTTTACTATGGGACATAACGATGATTCAACCCTAAAATCGATAAAAATAGTGATAGACAAAATGTTGTGAACAAACAAGTGACGCTGGAAAAACTACGCCTCACCGTGTACAGACACAATTACACACACAGACACGTACAACGAAACTACGCCTTGGTTTTTCAGTCCATCTATAAAAAACCGGCCTTACTTGTCTGTTCACGACTTGCTGTCTTTTTTTTTTATTTGGTCTGAGCATCAGACATATAAAGCTCGGAACATACTATCGGACGCGGCTGACGGACGGGACTGACAGCCGCAACTTAGCAATGTGCACAGTCTTAAAACATCCGGCGCGCCAGATCGCTCTCGGACGTCCGAACGCTCAAGGTCGTCCGAAGGTGACGTCCACGACTGATGTCCGATAGTGTGCACGGCTCAGTATACTTTCATAGTCTAGATACCTATCAGTCGCGGCTGTCAGTTGCGTCCGTAAGCCGCGTCCGATAGTATGTTTCCAGCTTAAGTTAATGACATTTTGGGATACTTATGTCCATCGGCTAGAATAAAGGTCCGTAGCTATTTGTCATCAATATCTCAATAATTGCTTACTGCATCGATTCCTAACCAAAACACCTAACAATACCACAACCAAGTTCCAAACAAACAAACTTGGACTGCGTTTTCCATTTCATTAAATCCCATGGGAGATAAAACCACGTCTCTGTCATTAGTGACGCCTGTTATCGGTCACACGAATACCTGGGCTGCATTATAACGGGGCAATGCCCTTGGCCCATTAAGGTGAAAGAAGTCGCTCGTCACTCCATACAAACTTCGGTAGGTAATCACACCGGGTGTTCGTTGTTAAATATCTAAAACTAAGATTTATATCAATTTGTTTTTCAAAATCTATGCTTCTTGCTAATAAAACTGAAAAATAATAACTGCTTTTGGCCGCGTACGCAACCAATGTTCGCAACTGTTTACGTACGAGATTTTCCTCTTTGTAGGCAACTAGTTATAAGCCTTGAAATATTTGAATTTTGACTCAACTTTTTAGGAAACTTTGGGTGTAAAATAACACAGAATAACTAAACTGAGTCATCTTTTATGAAAATAGCGACCTAGTTCACACATTCGTTAGTTCAAATAACTGTTCTTTAAATAAATTCATTTAACAGTTTTTTCTCATTTAGTAGCGAGAAAACCTTTATGCGCATTGAGTACGCAGCCGTATTAGGTAAAAAATTTAGATTCTTTAAACAAATAAAAATAGAATTATATTGCAATGGGTGCGCACGCACTATATCTACTTTTTATCGCTGAAACTATATCTTTTTCAGAAAAGACACATGAGATATCATATATTTAAGCTACGCCAAAAATGAGTTCGTGCCCTCAGCTTGTTTCACCTTTACTGCTTTCAACGCAGCGCAGCAATCGAAATACATGAGGAATTCTGTCAGTGGACACATGGACAAAATAAAAGTCGATTTTTACAGTTATGTTTGTGACCTCACGTGGGATGAACTCGTAACTTTTTACAGATTAGGCAAAAGTACATTGTGAATACAATTAAGCGTTCATATTCACTTTTAGTTAAATTGACATGTTGTAAACATATACAAATTCAAAACTAGTGCCATAGTCAGATTCACAACCAGAACAATAAATCAAGAAATTTTTAGGAGAAATTAATTTTTTTGAATACGATGTTTTGACTGTTACAAAAAATCTCATAATCAAAAGATAGATAGATAAAAACTTTATTGTTAACACTAAAATACAATTCAGAAAAAATACACAGAAAGGAAAAAAACAAGCGACACAAAATAGTGCAACAAAGGGCGGCCTTATTGCTTATAGCAATCTCTTCCAGGCATGGTGCAAAAGGTGCATACTTAGTAAGTAAGTTCGTATAGGCCGGGTGGCTAGCCCTGGTGTCAGAGTTTCTAGGCCGCTTGATAGCCTCTGACATGGCTAAACGGTTAAAACAACCGCGACCTACAATTGAACGTGTCATCCGAGCTACGGTAGCGCCTAGTTGGAAAATGCTACCCGCTGTCACCCATCCAAATACCGACCGTGCGGAACGTTGCTTAATTTCGGTGATCGCTGACAAACACCTAGTCAAACTACGCTACGAGCGCCACAAGCGCATACTTAGTTGAAAATATTATATTATCATACAAAACTAAATAGATACCTATTGCAATATTTTTTCATTCACTTTGCTCGCCCATCTGTCCTTGTCCGGGATACCTATTATTTATCAGGGTTGTTCAAAACCCAGTGGACCCAGCCTGCAAGTTGCACTACCTCTAAATTACCTAACAAATTGAACTATGCTGCCTGACAGCCGTGCAGTTCGTGCTTCGCTCTGCTGATTGAAAACTACTATATGGAATTTCCTTTTTTCGTGCAGCTTGCCAAGTCATATTACTCTAGAATGAAAACCTGATGCTATTAAAGCTGCCGTGAACATTGCTACGTTTCACAAAATGTGAACATCAACAGCGGACTTATTTAATTGTATGTGCCAGGATAATCAAACTAAAACAATTTTGATATTTCATTTTGATTTGATATTATATACAATTCATAAACGTTTTTTTCATCTAGGTACTAAAATACAAAGTGAGAGAAAATTACCTAATATAACTAGCGGCTAACAAATTGAAATTATACACAAACATAATAAGTACACATTTACACGCACATATATGTACATACTTATTTTTTAAACGACTCATTAATAAGTTTTAGTAATTATTTTGAAATCAAACAGATATTAGACATAGACAAAGACATAGACATCCTTTTAATGTGACAAAAATAGAGAGTACAACATACTTAAATTAAACATAATAAATATTAAAACTAAGTAGAATACCACTTATAATCTATATTTCTGTCACAAATCGGCTCCACCTCAGCATATGCTAGCTGTGAACCAGCGCTGGTCTGAATATTATGTATTTCGACATTTACTTACCCAACTATTTTTAACTCAAAAAAGACAAAACAAGTTTCAGTGATATCTAAGTTTACATTCTTAATTTGATTTAAACCAACGCGTTGCAGGCTATACAGATAAGGTGTTTTTTACGAGTGAAACCAAAAGGCACAAAAAAAATTCAAAACTTCATTGTGTGGTTTTTCTCTTCGGTCTAAATAATTCACATTCTCAAATTTTGATTGTGGTATTTGTGTATTCAGTTGATACAAGTGATTTTACAAGAAACCCAATTCTGATTTCATGATTTACTTACGTAAATACTCGTAGCTTTGGGGTTATACTTACCATTCAGCGATCGCGCTGAAGCCAACAAAATTTCCTGAGGCTAAATCAATTTCCTTTGGCTAAAGGATATATGGCGCTTGAAATAAAATATGAAAAAATCGATGAACGTAACAAATGTGGTCGAGGGGAATACACGGCGAAACAAAATAAAAGTGAGGACCCGTGGGCAGGTACCTAATGATTTATATGAAAAGGAAGCAATAAAAATAATGGAGTTATCGTGTGTAAAATGGAAATTGTATTGTAACGACAAAGGATAATAAATAAGCTGGTAAACATTTATGCTTCATTTTTTTTGAATATCTAAACAATTGATATTATTGGAAAAACTATTAAAGCTTTGATCTAATCAGCTAATTAAGATTTTTCTTAAAGAAAATTTGTAGTAAGTAGCATGCGGAAAAGGCGTCTGAGCGACTTTAAACAGGATTATCAAAAATTGATGTACAATACTAAGCCAAAAGAGGTCAGAAAAAGAATCAGCTGCTTTAAATAAAATTGCAACTCGGAATCGGCAAAATGTATGAGTTAGGTTTTTTTCTCAAATTCAGGGTTGGCTTCGTATTAAAAGTTGTTCAGAATTATGATTTTAACCCTGCGAAGCAATTAAAAATTGCTACAAGCATCAACTCGTACCTCTATATCCATTCTCAGCCCGCTACGAATAACAATTTTTCAGATTTTCTTTCTCTCAGTCGTCGTTAAAGATCTTTACTTAAAAAGGGTCGAAAATGTCACGTTCAACGCGTCCTAAAAAACTCATACTCGGCCCAACAAGATGTAAAGCGAGATACAATTACACTTGTCTTCTTTATATTTTCCGTCCCTTCATTAGATAGGGGCGGTCCGCAGGAACAATTTTCAGGTCGTAAAAGCTAATCAACGTAAAGGTCTCCTTATCACTTTATTTTGTTTGAAGTCACGTGAAGATGTACTTATTTAAAACGTTCAACATTAAATGTATAAACTGCAACAACTGTGCCTACCTAAATTTAGGAGTCTAAACTAACTACATGTTAAGTAACTACACACTACTTTTTAACACTACTACTTGACTGCCTCGATGACTCCTGGGTCAAAGAGGCGTGGGTTCGATTCCCACCCAGCGCAAATATTTATGTGATGAACATAGGTGTTTGTTCTGTGTCTGGGTGTTAATTAGGTATTAGCTTATATAAGTATGTATTTAAATGTAGCCCAAGCTTCGCTTAGTTTAGGGTTAGAGACCGTGTGTAATACGAGTATGTCCCCTAAATTTATTTATTTTATATTCGGACCATGCGAACTTACCTACTTTAGATTCGAAACTTTGCAAAATCATACGAACTTACCTACTTAAGATTTCAAACTATGCAAAAACCTACCTAGCTAAGTATCACGTGTGTGTTAACAATTCCCTGCTCTCTGTACACAGGATGTATCAGTTATCGATCTCATAATGCTTTATTAAACTCCATTTGTTACATCCTATCGGGTGGCTCAGCGTTATCGAATACCTATCGTTGATAATGATAACGAACTACGAGGCTCCAGCGGTAAGTGGCCATTAACATTCGCTATTGTATCCAATATCACCAAATTGATGTGATGTACTGTCTCGAATCAAAGGCTTTGACATAGTCCATACACAGACGCTTTCTACCTATACTGCCGTCCACAAGCTATAACAGCGTTAAGCCACAGGGGGTCATTTTTCACTTTTAAACACATTCTTATAGAGTTTAAAATTATCTATCGGTCACTGTAAGAATTATTTTTACATCGTTTATAGTTTAGAATATATAAATTGTGAAAACACCGCTATTGACATTCTTATTTCTACTTACAAGTCAATAAAGTCGTCATCCAACAAAACTTAACTTAAATACCGCTATGATCCCATAATTATATGAAAACACCATTATTCTACAAATAATAGCTTACCTTTAAAGCCATTTTTGCAAATAATTGTCTAAATCATAGTTATAAATAGAGTACTTTATCTGTCTAGTCCCGCGTTTTTCGCTGATACCCAAAAATTTGGTTTTGTGGGGTAACGGCTTTTTAGGTTATAGACGGCAGTATAGAATATAGAAAAAAATAGAGTATAATTTGCCACTTAGCGTCTGTGTATGGACTATGTCAAACTCTTCACAACTTATGGATGTGGTTTATTGTGCCGTAGACTTTTCAGGAACTTACTTGTTCGGAAATCGGTAGACTAGAATCATTAAACCTACATTCGAGACGATCTGTTACGTACGACTCTTAAAAAACAGCTTATAAATATGGCTCAGAATCGAGATGAATTTGTAGTTCTTCAATAAGGTGTCGGATTACATTTCTTAAGGAACATTCCCAGCATCGTAGGTACAATACAACACCTGCATTTTAATAGTCCAGTGAAAATAGGCCTGCCCACAAAGGGCGATTCTACCCACGAGTTTCCATTGGGCCGTGTCCATGGTCTAAAGGCCGTGTCCATCACTCTGCAAAATATGGGTTGGTGGAATTTCTTCTGCGGACGTATTTAAGATGCCCGATATGTTTTTCTTAGTAGTCCAGTGAACATAGGCCTGCCCACAAAGAGCGATTCTACCCACGAGTTTCCATTGGGCTGTGTCCATCACGCTGCAAAATATGGGTTGGTGGAATTTCTTCTGCGGACACATTTAAGATGCCCGATATGTTTTCCTTAGTAGTCCAGTGAACATAGGCCTGCCCACAAAGGGCGATTCTACCCCCGAGTTTCCATTGTGCCGTGTCCATCACGCTGCAAAATATGGGTTGGTGGAATTTCTTCTGCGAACGTATTTAAGATGTCCGATATGTTTTCCTTCAACGAAAAGCCACTGGTACGCCCGTACCTAAATTAGGAGCTAAACAAGGAGCGTATTGAAGCGGGGCGTGTTTCTATCCACGATTCCACGTTTCAAGCTTATAGGTATAGCGAGCGTTCTCCTTCCAATTCACCACGTTTATTAAAGTGTTATAAAAATCGAAGTAATAGACATTTTTCTACAGTTAAGTATGACTACTATGACTAAGAGTAACCGGATGACGCACTGTGTAAGCTTGAACAAAGTCGGCCAAGATCGCTGAATTAATGCTAAGCCGAGGTGATTAATCAGGATTTGGGCTACTGAATATTACCTCGTCGTTATGCAAAGTAATTTCAGGTCAATTTCATTAATTCAGGAGGCATTCATAAATTGGTACCTAGCTTGGGTTGTAAATGTAAAATACTAAAATACTGACATACTAAAATAATACAAACTACTATTTTGGTCAGTATTCCAGAGGTGCATTTTCATTTCATTTTTTGTTGTAAAACTATGGGTTATGACCCCCCCCCCCCCCCCCACTCGCATTTTGTATTTTCGCATTCCTATTGTTTACATATATTTTTTGCAATACATACTTGCAGGATAAAGTTAATACATACAGACACAGATCAGCACATATCGTAAAAAAATATTGATCTAAATATATCATTAGGTAATACTTATAAGATGAACATCCATATAACACTTATTGTGTGCATTTGTTTATTCACCGTGTGTCCGTTATCTACCCTATTTTATACATATCAGAGCTATTCCTACTGACTACTTTTAATGGCTAGTTGTTTAGGTAATTAGAAAAAAATTGAATGTAGGCTGAGCACAGAATTAATTCCAGTTCCCCTTTTAGTATATTCTTAGTATTGTAGCGCTCGTAGTGTAGTTTGATTAGGTGTTTGTCAGCGATCACCAAAATTATGCAACGTTCGCACGGTCAGTATTTGGATGGGTGACCGCGGGTGGCATTTTCCAACTGAGCGCTACCGATGTCAGAGGCCTTCAGAGACCTAAAAACTCTGACACCAGTGCTAGCCACCCGGCCTATACGAACTTTCGTAGTACTGGGAGATGATACTGATGCCGTTTAATAAGGATACGGTATTGGGTCGACATCGAAGCGGACCTACCGCTATGCCTAATATTGATCAATAATAACATTCCATATGTACAGGGCATCCAAAGGACTACTGATTAAATTGCCGACTATCAAAGGAGCCCTTGCTCTTATACAAAGAGCTTTTGTCTAAGTAGGTATTAAGTTTATATTAAATTTTCCTGTTGATTTATTAGCGAGAATGACCCTGAACCTGGCAGAAAGAAAAATTTATAATTTACACCTTTAACAACCGGGAATATTTATTTTGTTTCCTGTTACTAAGCTAGTAGGTAGCCGTTAAACTTTTCTTGCTGCAAAGTTATTATGATAAAAGCGGCGCTTCGTTATTGTCCTAGATGAATAAACAACTTAAGTCTTAATTGATCTGTCCCATCTGGAATAGTACAAGTTCCATTTGATGTAAAAGCGAAGTGAAAGATTCGTTAAAATAGATATGTATTGATGTGGAAATACTAGATATCTGGATAAATTGATTAATGTTACCTAAAATCGCAGAGAGCAAAATCGACACTACCTTTTACTAAGACAACGTTCAAGATTATATGAATATCATGTATTAATCAACGTTGTCTTAGAAGGCAGTGAAGGTTGTCTCTGTTCTTTCTGATAGGACGCATCACCTCGCCTGGAGATTCCGAAGCTCCTAAGAGCGCACAAAGCCTTTTAGCATTTTAATGGACACAATTCCACATAAACAGGCTAAATAGCCGCTAAATCTATCGGAAAATACCCGACCGCTTTGGGATATCAAAGCGCTCGGGTATTTTCCGAAGATTTCCCTCTATTAAAAAAAGATTTTAAATCACCACTATAAAATAGAACTAAGTTCTGCTTAGTTAGATTTCTTATCGACGTCCAGCTAACTTTACAACGTACTCAAAAAGTTTATCCTTGACCTAAAACAGTAAAATAGAGACAAATAAATCAAATTCTAGGCTTCCAGGCTATAAACTGAACGAACCCTTTATTCAACAAATCAAATTAGACGCTTTATCAAGAACGGAAAGCTATCGTCTCGATGTCCCGATAAACCAAATACCTCATTGAAGAATTGAAACCCGTAAAGCTTAGGTAAGTACTATAACTGAATGCTCTAGCCCTAGCCATTAGATTTACGAGCATTTCAGTATTACATTCAGTTCAATAGTTTTTATTGGGCCGAAGTCATGTTTAACAACCTTGAAGTAATGTGCGCCTACCGTCTTCAAGTGCTTTATGAGATTTTTTGTGTTTAGATAGGTTTAAAAACCTTATTGAATTGTAGAGAATTGTTTCAAACATCGTCTCTTGTCACATCACACGGAGGAAATAAATTTCTTATTAGTTGCATCATTAAATTTAATTGTTTATAAGATAAATTCAGCGCGTCATTTCAATTAATCATAATTAAAAGCAAGATTATTAATTGCAAAAATTAGTATGACCGACTTCACCTGTATACAGAATTCGCGAATATTTCGCACGGATCGCTGTAGAATTTTTCACATTGTTGTAGATTTATCAAAAATGGCTCAGCCGATTTCGATAAAATTTAAATGGAACCAATTTCGAAGTATATTCTTTCCAATAAAAAATAATTATTGAACGCTTTGCCTAAGTCTGTCTTTCCGTTAAAGTACAATGTAGGTGTCTTCAAATCTCGAGTAAATAGGTATCTTCTAGGTAAGCGTGCTACATCCTAGACCGCATATATATATATATATATACCTACACGTCGAATTGTATACCTCCTCCGGTGGTTCGTCGGTCAATAAAATAGGTTTATTTTGTTACACAAAATTCTATAAGATGTTTTTGTTGATAAGTCAGCTATTTTTTCAGTGCTAAGTGTTGTTAAGCAAAAAGTTAAATCGTTTTTGAAATCACGTACCTTCTGTACCTAACTATTTATCTTTTGACGTATATGTATTTACTTATGCACATCGCACTCGAAAACATCACAAACATATCCTTAGAAATAAATATCTAAAGGTGGTATTTCAATTGTAACTCAATTCATTTAGCGTATATGTATATTTTTTACGTATTATTTAAGCATAACTTTTTACGTAATAGTCCGATTTCGATAATTCTTTTATTTTTTTCTTTGACTTTTTTATTGGAAAGAGTTAACTTCTAAATTGGAATCAATTAAATTTTATCACAATCGGCTGAGCCATTTATGATAAATCAATAATAATGTGAAAAATGCTATATCGATCCGTGCGAAATATTCGCGAATTCTGTACACGGTGTACAAGAAGCTCCTATCAAAACTTTTCAACGTACATCGATAAGTATATTTTACACGAGAAAAATGCTTTGCATCTCTATTGTGCCATTTGTACCTATGTAGCGACTTATGTAAGACATACAAATGGAGCTTCACGCATGCATGAATACTAAACTTGCGGTAAGTAGCTCAGTTAAGCTACTTCACTAGGGTATTAAAAAATGCTTGAAATGAGCTGACGGTACAGAATAAGAACTGCCTTTAGTTATTGTTCTTAGGTGCCACGGGCAGGCCCTAATGTCCTCGCATCCTGATGATTTACTCGCCTTCATACAGTACTGTGTCTAGGTCAAGTAGTGTAATTTCCTTCCCTACCTAATTTGGTATTCCGTGAACGCAAGAGCTATCGGTAACATTGGGCTGTCGAATTAGCATTAGTAACGCGGAGTATTCAGGGTCGGTCGTTTGCCAGCTCATTGCAGGCAGTGAGGAACTGCATGTCTAGTCAGCATTTTAACCAGTACCTACCAAGGGTGGCTAGAGCTCTAAAACTCCGTAGAAGTGTCGGGTTTCTGTCAATTTCACTAAGAACAGATGAAACTGAACTGAAATTTATCGTTTTTGCCGTCTTGGAAAATGTCAAGAAATATACCTACACACGCCATTGCGTCAACCAAAACTGGAATATTTGCAAGCAAAAATACATAATTATAAACAAGGTTTACAAAAGTTCCCATTGAGGTCTGATAGCCGAATCAGGGCCTTGTAGCTTGAGTCAAATTTCAATATATAGTCATCAGAGGCATTATAATAAGAATCATCTGTCTTTTGATACCATTTAATTTTACTAACATCTTTAAATAGATAGAGCGGAAGCATAGGCTGGGACTTAGCCGGAGCGTATGTATTTTATTATTACCTTTTCTATATACCTATATTAAGACAGGGCACCGTTCAATTCACCCCGACTATACTTTAGAAAATATTTTCTGTGAGTTAAAAGCTAAGGTCGTAACTTTTATTTATTTTTATTTGTATTGATACAGTTAAAAAAACCGGACAAGTGCGAGTCAGGCTCGCACACCATGGGTTCCGTACAAATCCAGAAAATTTCACAAAACTGGGAAGTAAGTTGTTAAGTAAGTATATCTACTATAATCATCGACAAAAATGTTTTTTATTTTTTTCACTTTATCGTTATACATCAAAAATTACACATTGTTAAGATAATTAAAAACCTGTTTTATCATGTGCTGATGAAGTTCTTTTATATGATACCTTACATGATACGATTTACTCACTTTGAATTTTGAACCCATATTTTATGAATAGGCCCTTTTTTGTGATAAAATAGTACAGTTTTCAGATTTATTCCTATATGTGTACTCTAAGACAATGCTTCTCGCCAAATTTCATAGTTCTATGTCAACGGGAAGTACCCTGTAGGTTTTGATTTTTGTGAGTGTCGAAATATGCGTGTTTTTGCGTGCGACATAAACGGCTCTAACTTTTTTATACGATATCTGAGAAGTTTTTCGTTTACACAACTGCAAGAGGTCATAGATATACGTATAAAATTTAAATTTCAATTCGATATCTTAATGCGTTCCCGAGATAAAGAGTCTTGACATATGGACAGACGGACAACAAAGTGATCCTATAAGGGCTCCGTTTTTTTCCTTTTGAGGTACGGAACCCTAAAAATCACTACAATAATCACAAATACTTATCAACATTTATTTGATATTGTCAGTGAGATCTTCAATGGATGTTGTACTTACATTGTGCTATCCTCGGGATGGAAACTTTCAACCTACGCAAAGAAATTGAATCCATATTTTATCAAAGATTACCCATTCATCTGCTCAAATTCAAATGTCAAACGGATCACGTTTGGCATTTGAAAACAGTGAACGAAAGTTATAGATATTTTGTAAGCGTTCATGGAAATATTAAATTAAAGGCCTTTTAATCGTGCTATATCTATATTCGCAACATTGTTTTGTAAGTTCCAGTTCATTTCATTTCCAAAAATCAAAAGTTGCACTTCTGTATCATAGCAATCATTGTAATAAGTTTAATTAAGTAATCGTTTGTTTTAATATTATTGTTAAAATACACTTACCGAATAAAAACAACACCTATTTTCGATCTATTAAGTCTAAGTAAAAGAATCAAACACAAAATAAGTATCTGTACTAAAACAAGCGTAAATAAATTAATGATAATGAAATAAATATAGTTTAAAAAAACTATAAAACTAGCTTAGGAGTCAATGTTTTTTTATTATTTATTTTAAATGCGTCATCGGTCTTTGATAGGTGTGCAAAGTTTGAATACAATGTGATCTCTCAAATCAAGGTAGGTAAAAATCGAGCTCAAAGGGGTTGGTTATAACCAACCCCTTTGAGCTCGATTTTATGTTTATAAACATAAAATAGAAACTAATAAAAGCGTGTTAAAATTGTCGAATTTCTTATGTTGTCGCTATATTGTGAGAACTTACATATTATTGTTTTTATCACTATTAATATGGCAATCCTCAAGCCAGATGAAATTTGGCATCTACAAGGCCTCTAAAGTAATACCTTGACATACGAAACGATAAAAACGAGAGAAATACCTAAGTTATTACCTACCCACTTATAAAGCCTAAAAAATATTACTTCAGAAAAGACGTCAACTCATTACGAGTTTCGTATCTGGATGTGACATACTCGTACCTATTACCTATACTAAATAGATACATAATTTGCCCCTTCTCTGATGTACGAATTATTTTACAAAGTTATTTAACTTAGGTACTTTGTTTGGGTTCGTCAATGATTTTACATAGGTAGGTGCTTCAATATTATTTATAAGGACTGGGGTATATCGGTGATGCAACGTGGTGTCGTTTAAATTTTTTTGTTACAATCATTTTAAGAAATTCGAAAGACCGTTATTCAGAAACAACTTTGATGACGTATTTATCAATTACTGAGTTGGTCCCATAGTGAAAAAGTAAAAAAATAAATAAAAGTATAATGCATGAAAATCAATGTTTGAAATTAATCTGAACTTAATCTAGCTCTATATTATTATTATACATAATTATACATATACCCATATAATTATCATACATTATCTAAGTATTGCATGAGTATAAAATATAACTAGATAGCAACCGTAATTATAATAGCTAAATAGCATAGTTCTGTTTTTTTTTTTCACTTTAGGCATTCGATAGAGAGAACGCTTTTTACGTTGCTATTAAATTTACGCTGGCGCCTCTATAATCGGGCTTATTATTTACACCTCAGTTTCTATTTTATCAATAGGAAGATATACAGGGTTATTTTTAATCAATTAGCATCCTTTTAGGGGCTTATTCTATACATCAAAACTAGAAACTTTTGTTCTGCGACGTTTGTCAAAAATAAAAAAAAAATCAGCTGTTCCTTAGATTTTGTCGCAGGTGAACGATATTTTTCTATCAAATTTTTTCTGAGATTTTACAAAAGTCGTTGAACTAAAGTTGTTAGTTTTGATGTTCAGAATAAGCCTCTAAAAGGATACTAATTGATTAAAAATAACCCTATATACCTATCATAACATTAAACTAGATAAATATCAATTAATCAGAAATTCTATACTAAGCATTTCTACCTATTCTGATAAACGTATAGAAATAAAAATAACGACTTCTAATAGCAGTCACCCGGCGTTTTATGTCGTAGGCAATAGGTTCAATATGATTTGAAAACGTCACCATAATCTTCTCATAATGACCATGGCTTACCCGGAATGGTTTCCAAATTGTCCATAAAAAGGTCGTTATTTGGGAAATAAAACTAATTCAGAAGCTCATCCAATTATTCTGCAATTTAGTGCGATGTAACAAGTAACATACCTACTTATTATCGAGATAAAAAATAATGTCAAGTTTAAGTTGATTTTATACACAGAGGATTTCGTATAAAAACTAATAAAACTAAAACCACAATAATTACTGACAAGCGTTTTTAATTTTATTAGCAAAAAAACACTAATGAGATTGGAGACTCACATTAGAAAAAGCGGTATAGTCTAAACACGTCAAGATTGACACTTAAAGGTATGTACGTACCTACACATTACCGTTTTTGTATTAGAACAAAACAAAAATGTTAGTAGAGTAACCCGTTTCTTATAATGCTACAATCTCTTTTTTACCCTTTGGTTTAATAATGTTCTGTCAAACTATCAACCGGCTGCCTGTTATCCGGATCAAAGGACGCTTAAGCGACCTTTAAAAAGGTAGAATAAATAAATAAACAGAAGAAATAAGTTCAGTAAATGTACTGAGCCAATACCGGCGGCATACATATATCTAAACGCCAATTTCCCATCTCGCTCGCGTAATCTCACATTAATAAAGATCATGACATTTTTCCAAAAACTACAATTTCGTAGCAATTTCGTAGAGAAGCTTCAAAAATACTTAAACAACAGTTTTTTCGAAACAGTTTTTTGTTTTTATTTAATACATTATTTTTGAATGTTAATCATACTAATATTATAAATCCGAAATGTTTGTTGGTTTGTTCCTCTTTCACGCACCAACGGAGCAACGGATCGACTTGATTTTTAGCATGGATATAGTTCAAGGTTCGGAAAGTGACTTAGGCTACTTTTTATCCCGAAAAAGTAAGAGGTTCTTGTAGGATAGCACAAAAGTCAACATACCACGCGGGCGAAGCCGCGGGCATAAGCTAGTGATAGATATATCAAAATAAAATTGTATTTAATACATTTATGAATGATAAATGATTGATAGGGTTTTTATAAATTCAATACTTACATACTCAAACTGCGCAAAATGCAAATGCGCCAGTGAAGTACTTAATTATGGCCGATTGAAAAGCCATTATTATATAGTTCCTGCCTCTATTGTGAAAATAGCGTAATCACTAATCTGTAATGTGCCATTATTTAGGCTTCTTTTCACTGGATGTTTTTCTAGTAATGCTGAAAAGGCTCCTTTCTATAGTGTTATCAACTCCAAGGTTATCAGAGACTGCACTATAAAAACAATGAAACGGCTATAACTCAAATAAACTAAAAAAGGAAGTACCTAGTACCTACCTAGCAGTTTCAATTGTTTTACAATCATATACCTACTTACTAATTATATTATATGGTAAAATACATTTTTTTTGGAAAATTATAATTATTATGTGCTAAAATACAATCACATCTCATAGCTTATCAAGAATCCAGAATTTCATAGATTTTTCTCAAACAGTTAATGAAATATTAACATTTAAGACGAGGCACCGGGCCGAGAAACACGAAAACGGCAAAAACGAGTACTTTTGAATGCGCGATGTGAGAGGATGAATGATATCGATTCAAATTTAAAAAATGTCATAGATAAGGGAAAATCTTAATAAATTGAATGAACCGGACAAAATTTTGAAAAGTAACCGGCTTTATTAAAAAAAAAATAAAACAAATTGCTCACCAAAAAAATTTTAGTAATTCGAATGCTCAGAATTATCAGCGACAACACCCCATTATTTTTTACGAATAAAATAGCCAGATCCCTTTTCTTTATTATAAACCGAGAATTTTTTTTTTTTAAATTGTATATTATGAGTAATTAATTAAAAACTCAATCAAATCTCTTCGCGCCTACTCTAGTTTAGCTTTTACTCTACAGTGTTTGCTCAGAATATTTGATCCGGCACTATCTGGGCCGCCGCCGCCGTACCGGTGCGACGTTGCGACTCCGACGAGCGCATGATTCGCTCAGCGTCGGGCTGGCAACGCCGCAAAGTACGGACGGCGCGAGATGCGTGCTGTTTGTTTTTGGTTATTGTCTTCTAGGTACTCTGTGCGACGACAACCGAGTAATTTACTTCAGAATTATTTTCAAAATTATAAGTTAGACTTTAGTGTACTATATTATATTGTAGCTTTAGAACATTATTATAGTAGGTAGTAAGTTAGGTACTTAGTATTTTTATTTGGTAGTGTGTAAATAGTAGTGAACAAGTGTGCATAGAAAATGGGGAGGAAAAATAAGCGGAAAGAATTGTTTTTACAAAAACGAAAAAGAAAACCTAAAAAAAATGACGGAATGTTTGGGTAAGTCGAATTACATATATAATAAACTTGCAATAAATAGTTGCACTCTAATGCCCTAATAATAAAGTCTATATTTGGCAAATACACATTCGTCTACAGATTATGGATTATCACATTCTTACTACCTAGGTACTTCAATTTTTCTGCATTTACCTATATTTACAATTTTTTTAGGTCAAAAAAACGGAAACTGCAACCTGACGATTGTCAATCCACATCCTCAACAGGGCCAGTAGATAGAGAGTGAGTCCATGCCAAGTACCTATCTATCATGTCAGCAATCAATTTAAAGTATCTAGTAATAATACTCCGTCTATTCTTTATTTTCAAGTGTGTACCTACTAAGATTTGTCTGTACAAACTAACCATACTGTAGGAAACAAATATCAGAACAAAAAGCTATGGAGTCGTCTCTTGATATTTTAGAAACCTATCTAAAATAATGATATTTATTAGGTGATGTTCTATCACCTAAATAATTGTGTTAGCTTTAACTTTTTAATAATTATATAATTACATCATTTTATTTTGTAGCCACCCAGAAATATCACCAACATACGCAGAGTTACACAACGTGTTGCCGACATCTGGGGATTCAGAGGAAACGGTAAATTTAAACACTTTTTTTAAATTATCACGGTTATAGTATTGTCTTTTACCGACTTCAAAAAAGAGGAAGTTGTCGATAGGGTTATTATTTTTTCTTCTTTTAAATAAACGAAATTAAAATTATTCTCCCTGCTTTATCACAAAGATTTTCCAGGTATTTAGTGAGTAGTTAGTACCTATACCTCCGCCACTGTACTCCATTTTGTACATGTCTAATTCCTTTAATAGTAATGTAAGTAATTTAATTTCAGTTAAAAGAACCAAATCCTGAAAATGAAGAGTTACAAAATGTGTTGCCCACATCAGAGGATTCGGTGGAAACGGTAAACTTAAGTACCTTTTTAAACTATCGCGATTATTGTCTTGTCTTTTTACCGACTTCAAAAAAGAGGATGTTGTCGATTTGGTTATATTTTGAAAATGTCGTTTTTTACTTCGTCTGCAAGTTGAACTTGTGTAATTTTGTTTCAGTTAAATGAACAAAACCCTGAAAATGAAGATATTCCATACATATTCGAAAGTACCTCTGAAACTACAGTAAGGATTTTGTTATAGCTAAGGCATGTTTACATAATAAGAAATTCAAACTAAATAAATACTAAAATATGTGCTTAAATTTCAGATTCATACAGAAATACCCGACTTGGGGCATCGAGTAATAGATGTTAATCATTTTACATCACAACTAATACAACTCTCTCAACATGAATCTCTGTTTGACTGCGGATTAGCCTCAATGAAATTAGTTTCTGAACATCGAATTGGATTACAATCGGAATTTACATTTGTCTGCTCTATGTGTAATTATAAAAACAAAATAAAATCATCTTTGGCTGATGTAAACAAAGATGTTGTTGCAGGAATAATGGCAGCAGGTTGTGGTCACGCGCAACTGAAGCAGTTTTCCGCAGCAGTAGGATTACCCATTATGTCTGAACACACTTACAATAAAATGCAGGACGATGTTTGTGACGATTGGGAAGAAACTGCCTGGGAGGAAATGAAAATAGCCGGAGAAAAAGAGAAAGAAGCAGCTGTTATTGAAGGCAGGGTTACAAAAGATGGCATTCCCATGATTGATGTCATTGTAGATGGGTGTTGGAGCAAACGCTCATACAGAACAAACTATGCTGCATTATCGGGTGCTGCAGCCATAATTGGCAGACGTTTTGGCCAAGTTTTGTACATGTGTGTCAAAAATAAGTATTGTTGTATTTGTGCCCGAGCTCAAAACAAAAAAGAAAGTCCCAAAGAACATGTCTGTTATAAAAACTTTGAAGGAGTTCTGTTTGCAATATTATAGCGGGTATTTGGCTACCACTAAACAGTGCATCATATTGACAAATAAATGGTATGATAAATAGTACGTATTACGTACGGAGAATAAAGAACGTATTGTATGAAACGTTCAGAAGTAAGGTCTCGGAAAATAATCTAGGTGAAGTCAGTGACAACTGCTTCTGAAACCTAAGATGTTGAGCCCTACAAAGCACTGAATAACGCATTTTGTGCGTCGCTAACACACCAATAAATTATAAATTTAGTCGCATCTGGCGGCAGTATTATTCGGTTCAAAATTAAAATTTTAACGATGGAACCAAGTTTGATGAAAAATCAGTGAAAGTTATCTTGGCCGATTACTTTGATTTATTGTTAACAATATTGTCGTTACTGTTGATGCTAATTTTATTAGTGGTGCAATGGTACATAGACTTTATTGGTGTTATTCTATGGTTTATTGGTATCGATTTCGTTGTTGTTATTGTTGATGCTAATTTTATTAGTGGTGCAATGATACAATGACTTTATTGGTATATGTAACCAGGTATACACAAAAAAAAAAATGTAATCATAAAATAATGTACTTTAATCTTGACTTCTATTCTATTGAAGACTATTTTTTTTTGTTTAAATTACTAATTTATTAAGTTTAATGAATTTATTTTTATTAATTTATTGAAGTCAAGAGATATTGTAAGTAAGTTCACTAAATTAGTATGAACCGAATTAATACAAGGTGTGAGATGTGGTAAACGAAAGGTTTATAAAGCCAGTGGTCAATAGAGTGAACTCTATAGAACCAGGAAATAGATGAGAGACAATTAGCTCTTATCTGGTAGATCGTTACGATCTAGCGATAACGATAGTAGAATAGATAGTATAGAAGTTCTAACGATAATACAAAAGCCCGTTGTAGAATCAACCGACATAATGTTGTAAACATCCAGCAGATTTGATAACAATAACAATCATTTGATACATTTTAAAAAGGGACCTACTCGTACGATACTTGAAAGAGTTGAAAGGGACCACAGATTTAATTTAAAAAGGACATTTGAGAACTGAGCCAAATATTTATGTCACGAGAAGTAATGTTGTTATGATATTTATAGTGGTAGTGTATTAGAACAATCATCAAAGCACACTATTTGTTTGAATTCTTTGAACAATATGAATCAGAGTACAATACTATACCTTATTGAAAAGGTAGTTTCAATTACTGAAGCCTATGTAACTCACTGTATGCATAAATAAATAACATTTTGATATTTAAATTGTAGAGTTACTGAAACAGTATATTTAAGATGAATAATTGGTTTGATTGGGTTTTTCTGGGTTTTCCCCAATCCTGCGCAACAAATGTTGAACCAATTTGAATGTATCCCCAGACAAGGTAGGAAGGTGTGTTGTGTTATTTTAATTGTATAAAATTTCGTTATCAAAATAGGAATTGATTTTTAAATAGATTAATTTTTGAGGGGGCGTGTTGGAATATGATACAAAAACTAATCTATCTCACTCTAACATGTAATGTATGTGAGTGTTTCTCTTTCCTTCACGACGTTTACATTATAGTAAAATACCCCTTTGTTCTACAACTTTAATGCTTATTATGAATTCCTCACCACTGTTCTTATAGAGCTGTGCTAGACCGCACTCGCACCTATCCTACCAAATATCGGTAAATAAATGATTTATATTTTAAACCGATTAACTAAATATTTTATTTCTGGCATCCAAACCCTTTTCTAAGTGTGTGAAGCACGATAAAAATAAGTTCATTGATTATGATACCTGTACATAATCAACATTAATTTGTATACAGGGTTATTTCTAATCAATTAGCATCCTTTTAGAGGTTTATTCTGTATATGTACATCAAAACTAACAACTTTTGTTCTGCAACATTTCTCAAAACTAACAACTTTTGTTCTGCAACATTTCTCAAAATTAAAAAAAAAAAGCTGTTCCATACATTTTGTTGCGGGTCACGGGTAGACTCACTATTCTACGGAGTGTCTACCCTTGACCACGGTTGATGCAACTCGGACGAAACGTCGGGATGATGAGTTATTTATTTATCTCGTAATTTCAGAGCGCGATAAGTCCCGTAGTATATAATAATAATGTGTTCAAATCGCGAAAGTTTAAAAACAGCAGTTGAAATAACCCTGTATTGTATGAAAAAAAAAAACATTAAAAAGATCAAAATAATTTTTGCCTTTTTTTTAAATTGTTGATTAAGGACAAGGCGACTCCATGATTATCTATGCTCTAGGCAAATTGAGTTGACGCGTGCCGCCGCCGCGCCGTTAGCAGCGCCACGTACGCTAGCCCAGCGTTGCCGCCCGCCGCTCTGGCGTGATCCTGTCAAGTGAGACCGCGTAAAATTTTGTCCGAGTGAAGGGGCGCGGTACTCGATTTTGAAACTATAGTTTATCAATGCGTCACCTTAAAACTAGTGTTTCATTGACTGATTTACTGATTCACTCTCTGACTTATAGATCAATAACCTAACCCACTTCCAGATGACCTAGAATATTCATATTTGTCACCAAGGTAGACTATCGTACATATACAAAGGAAAAAATCGAAAAACTGAAAATTATTGATAAGTAGTACTATTAAAAAAGTAAATGTACAATTTACCTAACCAATACTCCAATAGATGGCGTTAGCGTCACGAGGCGCTGAGATTTTCGATTGATGGACCATGCTATTTGTGACAGCAATATAATATAGGTACTGGATAACTTTTTCAGACACAAGTGTACTATGTTAATCATGTACTACTGTAACTAATAATACTGAACAAAAAGTAATGATATATCATCAAAAATATAAATGTGAAATGGGAGCCAAAGTGTCGCCACCAAAAGAATTGAGATCTACACGGGGGCCAAGTGTTCTGTAGAAAATCCTAAGATAAAAGCAAATAAAACATTTTAGAGAGAATGTTGTGAACAAACAAGTGAGGCCGACCAAAACTACGCCTCGCCGTGTAAAGACAATTACACACACATCAACGTACAAGGAAACTGCACCTTGGCTTGTCAGTCGAACTAAAGCGGCGAAGCAGTGACGCACTGACACATGTATAAAAAACCGGCTTCACTTGACTGTTCAACGACGTTCCCTCGTGATTTTTTTATTTGCTCTGAGGGTTCATCCATCGAAAATGTCAGCGCCTCGTGACGCTAACGCCATCTATTGGATTAATGGTTAGGTGAATTGTACAATTACTTTTTTAATAGTACTACTTATCAATAATTTTCAGTTTTTCGATTTGTTCCTTTGCATATGCACGAAAGTCTACCTTGGTGCCAAATATCAATATTTTAGGTCATCTGGAAGTGGGTTAGGTTTTTGATCTATAAGTCAGTGAATCAGTCAATTGAACACGAGTTTTTAAACGTAAACTGTTTATATTAACTGTTTGAGCAAAATCTATGAAATTCTGGATTCTTGATAAGCTAAGGGACTTTATAAAATGTGTCAAATTTAATGTATGAAGGCTAAATAGTTTTCGAGTTGTGAGAGGGTCAAAAGTAGTTCCAAATGGTTCGTGTAATATTACACACAGCCGCTGCGTCGCCAGTTTTCTTTGAACACTTTGGCTGGACGTGCTGCCGCGTGTCTAGATAATTATCACACGTCCTGACGCGAGTTTAAAATTTCATCTTCTTCTTCTTCTTTAGCCTTTCGCTATCCACTTTTGGACATAGGCCTCTCCCAATTTACGCCATGCCCCACGGTCCACGGTCTGCTGCCCTTGCGATCCAGTTCCGTCCTGCATGTTTTCGCACGTCATCTACCCATCGCTGTGGCGGGCGGCTTGGTGGTCTGGTATTCGCCCACGGTCTCCACTCAATCAAGCGTCTAGTCCAACGATGGCTATCCATCCGAGCTATATACCATGCCCAACTCCATTTCTTTCTCAGCAATTACTTCAACCACATCTCTCAGTTTCGTTTTCCGCCTAATCCATTCATTTCTTTTACGGTCGCGCAAGGTGATTCCGATCACAGCTCTCTCCATTGCTCTTTGCGCCACTCTGGATTTTTCAGCCGATCTCTGAGTGAGTGACATGGTTTCCGCACCGTACGTGAACACCGGCTCAATGCTCTCCCGAAATACCTTTGCTTTCAGCTTCATGGATAGCTTTCCGCGCAATATTTGCTTATTAGCTCCAAACGCTGCCCAAGCTGGGGATATCCTTCGTTCCACCTCTGCTGTCTGATTCCCAAAACCAAGTGTAAGTTTATGGCCCAAACATTAACATTTCATACCCATCCCAAAACTGCACAACGCCACAAAAGAAGTTTTCACTTGAAAAAATATGCAAGATGTTGTTTTGTCAGAAGCCAATGATTTTTTCCATGTTTGAGAAGTCACCAACTTTTAGAATGATCCCATTCGAAAAGTTGTTCCTAATAATTAGACTCCTCTGAAATCCCCTACTTTGCTAAGCAACACCCTGAATAGGAATTCGATAGAGCTAGCGCGGTTTTACGAATTCCTATATAATTGCTTTATCCACTCCTTTCTATTCAAATCCTATCCTAGTAATTTCTTAAAGATTGCCAAGTAGGATAATCTTAGGGAAGTAGGTAACTTGGGGAACATCCAACAAATTGACATCACGAAAAGTTGCAATTTGGTTGAGCTAACCGTTAAATCGAGTCGAGTATAACATAGTCGGTCTAACATATTTACTTCGTTTCTACGAGTAGATAATATCTATTAGAAAGTGTGTTTGTTGGTTTGTTACTATTTCACATATCAACGAAAGGAGCGGATCGACTTGATTTTTTGCATGAAAGATCATAGAGCGACATACTCATTATTCCCAAAAAATTTAATGTTCCTATGTTATGGCAGAAAACCCTAAATATCACTCCGGTCTAGCCGCGGGCAAAAGGTAGTTACTTAGTCTATTTTTATAAATATTCGCCATACGTGCGTGCGGTCGGGTCTAAGTCTAACCAGTCATTCGTAAGTGTCATCAACACGGGACTGTCGAGACGTCTATAGCAATATTAGATGGCACCCAACCTAACCAAACTGATTTTATTAAACCCAACCAAATTGAGCGTGTACTGTAAGTAATCTGTAAGT